>JAWWES010000018.1:16060853-16127007 GCA_035583135.1 Lophotriccus pileatus
CCGGCCCTGCGGACCCCAAGCCGTCGGGTGGGCTCTAGGCCGCGCCCCACAGCAGGGGAGGGGGCGGGCAGCCCCCCCTGCTTCCCCACGGACACAGCCGGGAAGGCGCTGCCCCTTCTCCGCGACGCGGGCCCGCACTCGCAGGTGTGCGGGAGCTGGGGGGCTCTGGGCGGGACTGTCCCGTCCCGTCCCGCCGCGGAGCGGGACCGCGGGGGCGGGGAGCCCCGCGCTCGGCGATTGTCCTCCCTTCCCTGGGCAGCTCGGTGGGTGGCAGCGGGGCGGGGGCTGCGGCAGGAAGGGAAAGCGCCCACACATCGCACCGCACCCCCACCGCGCTGCGGCGACTCACGGGGCTGTTTGCAAACATGCCCCCCGCCAACAGCGAGAAAAACACGAGCATTCAAAGTTCTGACCCTAATTAAAGCCCGGCTCGTTAAAGACTTCACACAATGCAGGAAAAAGTTTGCCCGAGCCTGAATTCCGTGAGCGGTTATTACCTTTGCTTTTAGAGAGGGGAAATAATCGTAACGTGCGCGCCATTATTCTCGTGGATATGCAATTTAAAATCATCGCCGATTGTCATAAAAACCATTTCACAATGTTTGACTAAGTAATAACTTAGTCATTTAAAAGTGGTTTTCCGGGCGACACGGACATGCAATTCAAGAAAGATTTACATTGCTTACGGGTTCTGCGCCGCCGTTCTGACCGCAGAGCGAACGGGACTCAGCCTAATTTTTTTCTTTCTGGTTTTGCATGGAACACCAAGACAAGAGCAGACTGCGGGAGAAAGCGTGAAAGTGATGAGCATGTCTCGGAAAAAAAGGCTGATGATAAAAAAATAAAGTTTATGAAACGGACGGATTTGTAAAGAAGAGTCCTCGGGGAAAAAAAAGAAAAAAAAAAAAAAAGAGAGAGAGAGAGAAAGGAAAGAAAGAAAGAAAAGAATGAAAAAGGAAAATCAAGTTTGCTCCACCCAGCTATTAACCAAAACACAATACCTTTTTCTGGGTGGTACTGCACAGAAGTTGATTCAGTTTTGACAATGTTGTTTAGCTATCATTTGCTATTTTGAATGAATGGGAGCAATCCCCCTTTTTACAACAGTTGTTTCCTATTATGGAGAGGTGCAGCAGTTGAGGGCAGACATGTGAAAGTGGCTGTTTGATTCCCTTTTTCATCCCCCTGACCCTGCCTTTGTCCCTCCTCACCCTGGGAATGTCACGCCTCACTACTTCACTTTGAGATGCTCTAGAAAGTGGCTTTGTTATTCCCTTTTAGACATACACGAAATTGTTCTCATTCCCCCTGCTGTAAAAGATACTTCAAATTGGGACTCGGTTCACAAGTGCAATGCAATTTGGCTTAGCTCAACCTTTGTTCTGCTTGTACAAATGACCAAACAGTGCACACATTATACAGTTGATCTACTGCTCCCTTTACACCAGAGTTAGCGGCTGGGAGAAAAGCAAGTTAATCCCTTCAATACTAAGGTGGCATTTTCAATATTTCCTACAATGCGAAAAGGAGAAGAGAGGGCAGCTTGAAATGCGACATTTGTTTAAAAGGGAAGATTAAAAAGTTTGCGAGGCCTTCCCTGTTACTTCTCCAAATAAATAAATAAACAAACCAACAAGTCCCAAACGCGTAGATAAATACTCCAGCGCCCCCGGGAAGGCAAGGGAAGTTTACCACAAAGACAGGCTCTCAGGGCAGTAACGTCGAGACTCGAGCTGGAATCCGCACCAACAGCGCGGTACTTAACACAGCGCTGGGGACTCACCGCTGCTGCGGGGCCTGAGCCCTCGGCTCCGGGCACACCTGAGCGGCCCCGGCACACCTGAGCGGCCCGGATACACCTGTACGGCCCGGGCACACCTGTACGGCCCGGGCACACCCGCACGGCCCCGCGGAGCTGTGACGGGCAGGGGGCAGGTGCGGGCAGCGCTGTGTGTGCCCAGCCCGGCTCACGCACTCGCTGTGTCGGCCCCGCGCAGCCCCGGCTCCTCCGAGCCGTCCAGGGAGGTCCTGCGGACGCGGAGGGAGGGGGGGCTGCGGGGCCGCGCTTACCCGCGCGTGGATTGACCGCCGGCGGCAGAGGAAAAAGAGCCCTCCCGGGAAACAGGCTTAGGTCAGGAAGCGGGGGCTCCGGGCCAGCCCCAGGAGCGATGAGCGGGAGCAGCAGCCTCCTCCCGGGCTTAAGGAATTCGGGTGGTCCCAGCGCGGGCTCTCTTCGCGCTGGGCAGGGGCGAAACGATGGCGCCGAGCCGGGACAAGGGCCGGGTGTCGGTGGCGCTTGAAATCGCCGACGGGGCGGGCGAGGACGGCGCTAACAGGCTGCCGACTCTGAGGAGGGTGACAGCGGAGAGGAGCCAGCGGGCAAGGCAGGGCAGAGGTGGCCGAGCCCATCGCCGGCAGCCCCGGGCCCAGAGGGGCGCAGCAGGGCCAGGGCCCCGCGGGGCACAAAGCGCACTGCGCATCCCAAACTATCGGGAATACAGGTTTGGGGAGCAAGTTCTCAGTCCAGGCTTGACAGGCAGGAGGAGTTTGTTTAGTGCTCATTGGGAAAGGAACAAAATCCTTTTCAAAGGGCGCTAAGTAGTTTCACGCCAAAGTGGCAGATTCGGTGAAGAATGTGGGGTGGGACAAAGCCTCGCCGTTCCCAGAGCGGCCGCAGCGCTTCAGGAAACCGCACCGGGAATTCAAGCACACAGAAAAGCGGGAGACCCCAAATCTCTCTGCTTCCTTCTCCCTCCCGGCCCCCGAGAAGCAAAAGAGAAGCAGAACCATTACTGAAAAAAAAAGAGAGCAAGGCTTAGCCGAAACGCAGCTACAACCAGCAGCCTGGAGTTGACTTTCCAAAACGGGGGAAGCTTGCTCAGAGCCTGGCATTGTGTTTTGCAGCCTAGGAAACCCTAAGAAGCTGGTACTTCCCCCCTCCCTTCTCCTTTCTCCCAACTGGTTTGTAAATATTAACAAGGTTGTGAGCTATTCTCTCACACGGAGTGGGTTTTTTCTATCCTTGGAAAACTTCTTGGCTTCCCCCCACAGCCTCTCTCGCACTCCTCCCCTCTGCAAAGCTGCACACCTGCTTGCAGCCACAAGGATTCAAAATCAATATTGTATTTGTCACTTTTCTCTCTCCTTTTCCTCTCTCAACAGACCTGCTTGCCACTGAGGCGAATTGTGGATTTATGGAGGAAAATTAGCATAAATTATTACCAAATCTGTAAACGTGTGTGGTCTTGCTTGTGGGAAAGGGGGCTATTGCAAACCTTCCATGCAGAAAGGTGGTCCATGATGGGCTCCATGCACGGGCTGAATGGCCCTTGCACGAAATAGATTTCCATTGGGTTTGCACATTGATATAATTGACTTATGTGTATTTTATACAGTTTTCCCAGCACTTCCTCTGAGCTCCTTATTTGAATTAGACTTCAGAAAAACGTCTATTTGTTTTGGTGTCCTACACAATGGATTTGGATTCACTTGCACCCTCTCCTCCTCCCTAGCGTTGGCTTTCAAAGTAAAAGGCAAATGCTACAAGTTGCATTTAAATCCTGTATTTCTCAAGCCTATCATCTTAACACGTGCTCTTAACACGAGGTGAAACTTTGGGTATCAATTACTGGGATGAGTTCGCCTGCCCTACCCCACTTTTCACACATTCCTTTGCAATGGGGGAGGGAAAAAAAAAAAAAAAAAGAAGAAAAAGAAAAAAAAAAAAAAACGGGAGCCTTCCAGCCATACCTTGTTCGCACTCGGAGCAGCAAAATGACAACGGAAGTCGACTTTTCTTTAACTTTACAGCTTGCTGTTCCCTCTTGCACCAGCGGTTGTTTTGTGTTCTTTCTTCGAAAAGAAAAGGTACCAGCAAAAAGAGGAAGAAAAGAATTTGTCACTTTGCGAATCTTATTCAGTCCCATGATGTTTCTGAGCCGTCTTTTTTGACGGGCGTCCCAGGAGTGAACTTGGGCTGAGAAACAAAACCCGAACGGAGGGGTGTTAGGAGCTGGGGACGGGGGCCTGGGGGGTGTGTGTGCGAGGGAAGTGTCCCTTACACCCACGTATTTGGGGGCTCTCAATACAGAAATAGAAGCCTTCTGCGTAGTGTCCTAGGGGACGCTGGGAGGAATCTGTCCTCATTTCAGAGTATTGTCTTTCATACCCTCTAACAAACGTTCATCATCTCATCACCTCTTCCCCCCCCCCCAAAAAAAAATATTCCTGGAGGCTGCCTCCCTGCCCTGCCCGGCTGGACGGAGCATCTCGGAGCCGGTTAAACCGAGCAGGACAGCTCCCGGGCTCTGAACCGCACAAACACTCCCGGACCCTTCCCTGCCAGGGGCACAGGGTGACATGCGGCAGGTCTCCCTCCAAAAGGGCTCCTTGGCTCGGCAGCGCGGGGCCGCTCGGCTGCTCGGAGTCCTAGAAACACAATTATTTGCTCATTATTCTCTAAACGACATCCTGCCCCGAGAGAGAGGGATTAGATGGGACCGAGGGCAGGCGGGTTGGAAGGAGGAGAGCGCAGTGTAACACACACGAGGTCGGTGCGGTGTGAAATGCGTTTCCAGGCTGCTGCCAGGTTTGAGGGAGCCCCGCTTGCTGGGGACGGTCCCTCCGAGGAGGCTCCCAGGCGCCCGCAGAGCCCGTGTCGCAGCAGCCCCGCTGCGGAGCCGCTGCCGCTCTCCCTCCCCCAGCCCGGCTATTTTTGCTGAATTAAGAAGGTGACATTATTCTTCTTTTCAAGTACTTCTGTTAATATTGAAAAACGTGCGCTTGCATTTCAAGCGCGCGCGCTCAGCCTCAGCAGCCATTTCAATATTAATGAAATTGTTTAATCTCCTAAATTCATCGTGTTTAAGTTACGTTTTGGTGAGTTATTGACCGACTCCGAAAATATTGCTAACGGAGTTGATGTGCGCTCACCACAAAGGCTCTTCCTCCCAAGGCTTGCAGCTCCCGCGACAGTCTTGAATTCTGGCTCTAGGGTGACAGGATGCACCATAGCCTCGGGAATACACATCATACAAACTCCCCCCCTGCGCCAGGGCAAGCCTGGGACCTTCCGGGCCTGATCCTCCCCCCAGGACACGAGGCTGGCAGTGAGCTGCGCTTCCAGGATCGGGCCTCTGTTCCCGGGGAGCAGGGAGAGCGGTGGAGCAGAGAGAGCCGCAGCTCGGGTGCTCCACACCCTGCCTGCTCCTCCACACGCGAGTGCGCACCGAGCAGCACACAGGCAAGCCAACAGTCTGAGACAGAGCGCGTAAATCCCGCAGAAGGCGTCAAACTGAGGATATTGAGCACCACGACCGGTGACAGGGACCGGGCAGCCCAGATCAGCTCCGCGGGACACCCCAGTCCCGAGGCCGCGCAGGGGCAAGCGGACCCTCCGCGGCCCCACGAGCAGAACAGCGGCGTGGAGGGAAGTCGTTCCCCAGCACACCGGGCTGTGCCACGGCCGGGAGCCCGCTCGCTGGGATTATTTAGGGTGACTCCCACGGCTTTACACCAACAGGTCCGCAGAACCAGTCCTGCGTGGGCGGGGGCGGGGGGGGGGGGGGGAGAAGGGTGGAGCGGGGGGGGGGGGGGGGACAGTAACTTCCCGGGGCGGCAGCTACCGAGGAACCCCGATCTTATCGCTCCTCGAAAGAACCTTCGCTCGGGGAGAGCGGATTTGGCAAAGAGAAAGTCTCTCGTTACAGGCAAAAAGGCTCGCCTTAAGTTAGCCAACAATACAAATCAGATAACAATGCAGAACAAACAGAATACCACAGCCAAGCAATTTCCATGTCAAACATCCCACTGCTCAGTACCTCCATTTGTAAGTGTGAATTGCAGACTAAGCTTCCTGCAAAGTCCACAGAGAGGTTAGCGCATACCTTCCCCCCCACCCCCAGCCACCGGGTACCATCGCACTGCAATTCCGCTGGCGGAGCCTTTTCACCCCTCGCCTTGTCTTCAAATGGAAATGATTCCCATTGGCCCAAGGTGTCCATGTAAATAGGTGTAAATGAAACCAGATTATGCCTTTCTCTCCAGCCCCCTCCTCCCCGCTCCCCTCCCCCTGCTCCCAAGGCGATTGTCATATGATAGCAAAGAAGTGGCACATTAATGAAGCGCCTCTACAGGGGTCTTTTCTGCTCATGTCACCACATAAAACTATCAGATGGTTAGAGGAAGGACATGGAGGCAACTACTTAGCTCATCACGGCTGCAGAGAAGCAAACAAGCCTCTGCTCCAGTCCAGCTGCCGGTGGTGTAAAAGAAGCTGATTCAGCCCGCGGAGGCGAAGGGAGGGGTGTACAAGAGGATTCCCAAAACCGAGCCAGCTCGCTGCCTCCTCAGGACTAAACCGGAGCAGAGTGGCCGCGAAAGGAGCGACGGACACGCCGGAGGAGCGGGGTGGGAAAGAGCCCGGACTCTCAGCTGCGTCCCGGATGCGGACTGTCAACTTCCAGCAACTCTAAGGTGGGCATATGCAGGGGTTAGCACGGAGTGGGAGACGAGGGGAGGGGAGGGGATGGGGTCCCCTTCTCCTCCTCGGCGAGACCAGAAGACAGATCTATCACTAGAGTAACTTCACGGCCGCGGGCTGCAGCGGGAAGGCCGGGCTCGGGGAGGCCGGAGCTGGGAGAGGCACACCGGTTTTCCCCCGCCGGCGGCACAGAGCTCCGGGCTGTTTTCTCCTGCCCCCATCCTTCCACCCCCCGCCCCCACCCCGAGGGCTGAGGTCCATCGTGCCCCTTCTCTGCGTCCTTCTTTCTCCAGCCCGGCCTCAGACCCACCGCCTGCCCCGACCGGGTGTCCGTGCAAATTCTCTCGGACTCACCCCTCTCCCCCCACCCCTGTCCCCCCCCTTGTCGCTGCCCCTCTGCAGATCTCCCCGGTCGCCTTGCGAAGATGCCTCGCCCGGGCAGAAACACTTACAGTGATCAGAAGCCTCCCTACTCCTACATCTCGCTGACCGCCATGGCGATCCAGAGCTCCCCGGAGAAGATGCTGCCCCTGAGCGAGATCTACAAGTTCATCATGGACCGCTTCCCCTACTACCGGGAGAACACGCAGCGCTGGCAGAACTCCCTCCGCCACAACCTGTCCTTCAACGACTGCTTCATCAAGATCCCGCGGCGCCCCGACCAGCCGGGCAAGGGCAGCTTCTGGGCGCTGCACCCCAGCTGCGGGGACATGTTCGAGAACGGCAGCTTCCTGCGGCGCCGCAAGCGCTTCAAGGTGGTCAAGTCGGACCACCTGGCCCCCAGCAAGCCGGCGGACGCGGCGCAGTACCTGCAGCAGCAGGCGAAGCTGCGGCTCAGCGCCCTGGCGGCCACCGGCACTCACCTGCCCCAGATGTCCACGTACAACCTCGGCGTGTCCCAGCCCTCCAGCTTCAAGCACCCCTTCGCCATCGAGAACATCATCGCCAGAGAGTACAAGATGCCCGGGGGCCTCGCCTTCTCCACGATGCAGCCCATGCCGGCCGCCTACCCCCTCCCCAACCAGTTGACTACGGTGGGCAGCTCCATTGGCACGGGCTGGCCCCACATGTACAGCTCCGGCATGATCGACACCGCCACCCCCATCTCCATGGCCAGCAGCGAGTACGGCGCCTACGGCGTGCCCATCAAGCCGCTGTGCCACGGGGGGCAGACTTTGCCGGCCATCCCCGTCCCCATCAAGCCGACCCCCGCCGCGGTGCCGGCCCTGCCCGCCCTGCCCGCGCCCATCCCCACCATCCTGTCGAACTCGCCGCCCTCCCTCAGCCCCACGTCCTCGCAGACGGCCACCAGCCAGAGCAGCCCGGCCACCCCCAGCGAGACTCTGACCAGCCCCGCGCCCGCCCTGCACTCGGTGGCCGTGCACTGACCCGGGCCGCCCGCGCGGACTCTGCCTTCCCTGTCTCCCAAAGTTTCCTCGGAGCTCTCCTCCCTCCCCGCCTCTCCCTCCTTCCGCTCCTTTCCTCTCTCCTCTCCACTCTTTTCCTCGAAAGCAGAGGCAACTCCCCGCGGGAAGCTGAGGTTTGCCGCGAGCCCTCCCTCGGGGTTCGGCTTCGCCCCTGCTCCTGAACTTTGCTTTCCGTTCTCCCGAGGCGAAAGGACCCGGCCCGGCCCCCCTCCCGCCCGGTAGGAACTGCCACTTGCATCGCTAGTTTTCCAAAAGTACTTCAGGCATCTTCGCTGTGCCGGTGGCCAGGCGAGCCCGGCCCGGCGACGCCTCTTCCCTTCTTTTGTACGGGGAAGAGCGGGGTTTATCCAGGACCGGTCTGTAATTCCGCGCACAGGGATGGCCGCTGCCTCACTGCACGGGAGCGGCGGCGTTTCCAGCCTCCAAGCCGCCGACGCTTGGATCTTGGAAACGCCGGGAAGTGCTCGTGTCCTTTGTGCGGGTCTCGCTGTTACAAAGGGCAGGATTTCCCGGGGCCAGGCTGCGGGAATGCCCGGGCAGGAGCCCCGGGCAGGGGGTGCGGGGCCGGCCGGGGGCGGCGCGGGAACAGGAACCACGCGAGGGAACCGCAGCGGTCCGCTCACCCCACACCAATGATGTTTACAAAGCGCCTGCTCTAATGTAAATACTGAACTTGCATCTGTACTGTACATCAGATGGGGTCCCTTTTGCAGTACCTGTTGTAACGTGGATGTTCGCTGTAGTTTTCAGGTGAAAGAGAAGGGGAAGTTGACTCGTCTGTTAACTTCTGACTAACCCGAAGATTTCGGGAGCTGAGGTTTTCTTTGTCGTTGTTGGGGTTTTTTGTTGTTGTTATTTTTAAATTTTTTTAGCTATTTATTTCATAGCTTAAAAACAAACAACAACAATAATTATAATAAAAAGAAACCTGTTACCGAGCACAAGACCCGACATAGCTTAACGAAAAGCTGCTGAAGTCACTGATAAAATGTGGGAAAGTAATACAATAGCAGGTACGAACTGTGGAGGTCATCCTGATTTCTGCTGGAGCTTTGCAGACAAGAGAGAGGGGGCTAGGGAACCTGTAAATGTTTGTGCATATGAATGATTATAAAATGTGTAAAATGCACTTTTGTTTGATATACTCCTTTCTAGTTTTAGGTAGTTTGCTGGAAACTGAACTGTTGTTCTGTTGTGAACTGCTTAAGTTAAAGAAAAAAAAAAAAAAAAAGAACACCCCCTCCAAATGGCATTAGTGTCTATTGAAAGTGTAAAGACATTTCTTTTTAACTTTTTTTTTTCCCCTGTACAGAATAAGCATGGCATTTTAAATATTGGTGTTCTTGTTCCCAGCATGTGTGTTTTAAGACAAAGGTTAAAAAGTGTCTACGTTAAATTATGAATCTAGTCGTCCAAATAATATTTTCTCATTAAAATATGTAAATGCAGATTTAGTTTCTTATTCGTCTTTTTAAAGAGTTTACAGGAGAAAAGAAAAAAAAAATTAGTTGACGACAAAGGAATGACGCTGTTCCAATATTTAGATAATCTGAACAGCCTTTTCACGCAAGGTTACTATAAATGCAGTTATTAACATACCACAACGGGTCAGAGGAAGTTGTTGTTGCTGCCGGTTTAGCGAAGGGATAACGCACTGAGGGTGTTCTGTGGGGTTTGTGCATCCACTCATCCACACACATCTGCATCTACTCACTCACAGCCAACATAAACACGAGTTACATTGACACCTGTCTGTATGTAACCCATCACCTGCCTACTCCCAGTTACGTGTTATCAAAAAAGTATCCAAATCAGTAAGCTCCTGCAATACAGAGCAGACATAAAAACCTCTAAGGAATTAGTTACCTTTTAAGACTGAGAATACCGAATTTTTTCCAGTAGTGTTTTTTTCTTACAAGTGGCATCTCAAAGTCTTTTTCGAGTAAAAGTGAGCTATTGTAGCCCTTCACCTGTCGTTTAAGCCTCCTCAGGCACAACAGTTAGTCCAACCACTGCTCTAATTTCTCAGTCTCTGTTGATCAACACTTTCCAAAAGCGGTAGGTTGCAAACTGCAACACTTAAAATTGTATCCGTTTTTCTGTAATTACATATCCACTCCCTTTTAAGAAGTAAGGGCAACGTAGTTACAACGAAAACTGGATTCCAGGCACTTTCTAGTGGGGGTTCTCCAAACCTATTAGGGATTTTACAAGGATTCTGCGACTGCTCGAAATGACAGAAGGAATCCAGTGAAATTACTAACGAAGTGTTTCGGAGATGAGGAGTCTGCGAGCACAGTTATGAGGCAACCACACACTGAAGTGCTTCCTAGCAAGAAAACGACATTGTATTCTAATGAACCGGCAGGATTCGCGAATTCTACAGCAATGATGTTACAGAGGTTTTGTCTTTGATGGATCTCTCTCTGAATTTCTGGACCGCAAACACAGTAAGTGACATCCCCATTTCCTTACTACAAACCACAAGGTCCTTGCAAAAGTTTTAAGATTAATGTAGAGGGCAATTAATCCAGTTGTGACCATTTTTTCAAAAAGGGAACGGATCCCACACACAGAAAAAAAGGTGGAAAATACATGAATCATTGGGCTGATTAAAATGCATGAAGCTGCTAAAGCTTGTCAGATGGGGGACAACTGAACTCATTCATCAAGTCCAACCCACGATTATATCAACAAGATCAGCTAAAGAAAGCATTCAAAACTTATCACCAGATCAATGGACACATAACTCGACAAACTTTTCCTAAACAAGCGATGACCTACATTTTTAGTCGACGAGGACGCTTTTTCTCCTTCCTTTTTTCTTTTAAGATCTAGCAGTCAGAATAAATCCTCAAAGATGAAATCCGAGCTCAGCTAAGAAGATGAAGCCGCACTTTCAGAGCCTTTTTCTTTTTTTTTTTTTTTTTTAACTACGCAGTAACGGCGGAGATAACGATCTGAAAAGATTATGCCCCGCAGCAAAATATTTTCAAAAGGTGCAATAGCTTTCTCGCTGCATAATGCGGTAGTGTGAGTCGCCACCGTACTTTTAAAGTGCCGTTTTCCTCCTTATCTCTGCGGTTGTCCGAGACTTTCCCAGCCCGAGGACCCCCCTCGGCCGCGCTGCCTCCGCGCATCTCCGCCCGCGCCCCGATGTTGTGATGCTGCTCTCAAACAAACACGCAACTCAGCGCGTCGCTTGAATTTACTGCTTTGACTTGTTAAATCTCCCTAATGGCTCAAGTCCAATGTCAATAAACACAGATCTGAAATAGAGCGGCGAGAGACAACAGCGCGGAGGGAAGGGGCGAGGGGGGGCGAGGGAACGGGCCCCGGCCGAGCTCTCCGCCGTGTTCAGACATTTCGTGGGGGGTCGGGGGAGGGGGGGAATCTTTATCTTTTTTATTTTATTTGCCAGCGAGACATTGTAAGCGGAGCGCACTTGATGCAAAGAGAGCGTTCATTGCAGCAGGCAAAAGCTCTTTTCTTCCGGAGGATGGGTTTGAGCCCGGCTGTGCAAGGTAAGCCCGAGAACCCAGCCGGGCTTGGGGGCTCGGGCTTTTGCTCCATGTCAGCGCATGGTATGTGAATCCTTTCTCGGCGGCGTATTTTTTTATTTTTTTTTCTCCCTTTTTTTTTTTTTTTTTTTTTTTTTTTTTGTTTTGTTTTCTCTCCCCTCGACATGTGACAAGACACCACCCCACAGGACTGAATCCTCCATTGAAGACAGCCAGCTCTTTCTCTCTCAGAATATTTATTTTCTCTCGGACCGCGCCTTGCAGGGAAGGGCAGTCTGTGCCAGGTAGGGAGAAAAGAACTCCCCGGCGACCCCTGAGAGGGAGTTTTATGAGCCAGCCTTTTTTTCAAAAGTAGTCCTTGGGAAAGGGACAAAAAACTTCGCAGCTTCATCAACTTCAGTGCCGAATTAGCTCGGGTTCTTAATATAAATATCACTTTGTGAGTTGATTGGGTTTTTTGTTTTGTTTTTATTAACAAAAAGAAACCGAGGCTGTGAAGCCTTGGAGGGGCTGTATTTGTTTCTTTTAAACTAACAACAAATTATCTAATTAATATGTTTCAATTACAGCATGAAAAAGAGAGGCTTTGGACCGCCTGCAGTGGGTTTACAATAGCCCCAGAGCCCACTATAAGAATTTACAATAACTTCACATCTGTTTCTTTATTTCCCACTTTTCGAGTCTAAAACTCCTCTTGAAATCACTTCAAACCGTGGCCCAAGTTATGAAATATGGTCTCTCTGCCAGGAAAAAAAAAAAAAAAAAAAAAAGGTAGAAAGAAAAAAAGGACAAAACTTTGCAGATCGAGGCTTCATTTGCAAGCTAGAAAGTGAAAGCCCCATTGAAGAGCATTAAACAAATATATTAGAATTCTGTCACTTTATGCAATTGAGTAGATCAAATAAAGGGTCCCAGGCCACTTCATTCACTCTCATTCACTTGAATAGAAAATGCAAAGAATAGCAAACCTAGACTGGGCCACCGATGTAGATTTAGCCCTTTTTTTCTGAGAGACAAAAAGGCTGAATTTTCACAAACACATTGCTGACTCGGGGACTAGGAAACCAGCACTGAAACCCCTTTGGAATTTAAATTCATTTTATCTTCCTCTCTCTCTCTCTCTCTGGGTCCCTTTGCGCTACAGGGAGAGTTGCACTGGCACCCTTGCTTGGAAAAAAAAATACAATACAACACAACAACAACAACAAAAATGTTCCAGATTTACCCCGCCGAGCCGCAGCACAGTGTGGAAGGTGAGGTTTTATTTGCAAAGCGAAAAGAGGACCCAGGCACTCTCTGCCCGGGCTGCCCCGCGCACCGCAGCCCTTCCCCAGCCCCGGGGGGGTCCCGCCCCCCCACCCGCGCTCGGGGCGCTGCGCACACGCGGAGGGGCCGGGCGGGCGCGGGGGGAGCGCAGAGACCCTCCGGGTCAGCCCGGGCTGGGCTACGGCCGCAACACACCGCACAGCACAGGGCAGGGCACGGCACAGAGAGTGGCACAGGGTATGGCACAGAGTGTGGCACAGGGTATGGCACAGGGCACGGCACCCTGGCACCAGGCAGGGCCTGGCCCTCTGCTCCCTCAGTGTCCCCAGCACAGGCACTGCCAGGACACACCACCGTGTTTGAGAGGTCAGCTCACACCACCGCTGCGGCAACTGCTAAATGAAGGCTCTCGGGTTTGTGCTGTTTCGTAGGGCCTTGGTATTAATTAAGTAGTAAGTCGAGTATTTTGCATTAATTAGAGCAGCTCCTTAGAGAGACATTACAGCCAAGACTAATCCTACACCACAGGAAAACGCTCAACATTTCCACTGCCCCAACCAGCACAGCCAGCACAGCCCCCCTGCGTGTGCTGGGCTCCTTTGGAAACACCAACCTGCAGCCACTTCTCCCAGTGAGGACATCAAGGCACTTCGGGGGCTGCAGCTTCCATGCTCCCCGCTTGCTGTAGTGGCTACTGGCTAAACAATAAGTAAGCAAGGAGGGACTGAGCCCAAAGCCTGGACATTCCTTGGTGTGCCCACCAGCCCTGGCCTCGGCAGTGTAAGGTGCCTTCTCAGACTTCACAAACCTTTAGTACAACTGCCTGCTGGAGGATTTGGGAAGTCTTGCTCCAAAGGACGCTCTACTGAGCAGGCCCACAGGTTAGTTTCATGTTTTAACAATCTACTAATTATGGGACATTTTTATTCCTACTGTCAGCAGTGCCACTGCACTAACAATTAAACATTAAACAAATATAAACTCAAACGAAATAAGTAAAAAATTACCAAAGCCTGTCTTTTGGACATCTAAACATGAAAGCGCACCAAGTCATCCAGCTCTGTCCAAAAACAGCTGCTTTATCTGTTAGGTCAGACAGGAAACTCTGCTGCAGGACAGGAAGGTGGGCAAAGAACCCATTTCAGAGCAGGGTAGACTATTCTCCATTGGTAGCCACAAATGGCAGCCAGTTCTTCAAACAATGGCAAGGCCACCTCTTGCACACCACAGACGTGCCATTTTGTACCAACTAGAGCAATATCACCATCTGATCCTCTCCCACCTCTTCCTGTATTTCTCTCCTGCATCCCCTTTGTGGCTCTGACTGTCGAATTTCCCTTTTAACTGCTCAGCTTAACGATGTGTGTTCCTGGGAGCAGAGCACTGAGGAGCTGAACGGTGCAGTCAGCAGCCCAGGGTCTTTAGAATGTTTTTGCCTTGTCCTTGGAGACCTCCCTCCCCGAAGGCTAATGGGGGATGGATAATTCCCCCAGGCCTTTCACACGGAGTTCTGGACCCATGAGAACAAGGATTGCATCACCTCTCCCTGTGCTCTTGTCTCTCCTCAGCCTTTCAAGGGCTGGGCTATTCAGGCCAGAGATGAGGCCACTCAGGCCCACAAGGGTGGGAATAGCCACGCACAGATCTGCTGAAGGAAACCACAAGCACTCTGTGTTTCTTCTCAACTCGTGCTGAATGCACTTGAGCCCTTGCTGAATACAATTTCATACCTAACCCTCACAATTTTCAGGATAAGGAAGTTCTCTGGAGAACAGGGAAGAGGATCAAGAGAGTGTTGATCCCTGTTATGTGTAATTTGGCTCCAAATTGCTGTATTGTCTATGAGAATTCTAACAGAGTTAGAGAGGAATCCTAACAGAGAGGAAAGCAGATGTTTATGATTTCTACACCTGCAGGAAGTTGTTAGTAGCCATATTCATGTGTTATTGAGCTCCAGCTCCCTCATCCTTGCTAGACCTGGAAGGGTCAGGTACATCCAGGGGCTCTGAGGAGCAGACATTCTCCTGAAGGGCCACGGGGACCAGATGGGCCACATTGAGCTGCTCTCCCCACAGTCCAAAGAATGTATTTGCAATGTAAGTTATACTCAGCCATTCATGATTTGCCAGACTGGCTTGAGTATCTGGAAAATGACACGTTCTGTGTGTGTCAGAGGAAGACACACAACTCCTACCACAGCCAGTTCCACAGGAGGGAAGGCTTGTCCTTCTTGCTTGCCCTGTGGCTGCTGGGGCTCCTCCCCTACCAGTCCCCCCATCACGGCTCACCCAGGTCATGCTTGTAAATGCCTTATACAGAGATGGTGGGGGCCAGGGTAAAATCTTCACTGCACTGAAATCCACAGAAAATTCCCGGTGAGGAAAATAGTTTCACCATCAAGGTTCTTCAGACTCTTTTTTTTTGGTTTTTCCTCAGACACAAAAGAACTGGCCAAAAAGGGACCAAACCCAGACCCAACCATGGGGTTCCATGTTCCTCTCTACCCACAATAAGGTTTTGTTTTGTTGCTCTGCTGGTGTTGTTTCAGTTGGTTGCTTAGTTTGGTTTGTGTGGTGTTTCTGTGGTTTGCTTTGGTTTTGTTTTTTAATTCTTGGATGAAGAAAGGGCAGCTCAGAATCCACATTTAGGATGGTGCTAGGCTATTTTTCAAGATGTGGACTAATCTACCTGAACATCAACAAAAATCACATTCCTGAATGCTTTCAACTAAAAAACTAGAACATTTTGAGAAATTCTCTCCTTTCTGTACTTTGACTCCACTTTCTCAATGGTGAGGAATTTTTCAATGTCTCTAGCATCAAAACCACATTATCCACTCTCCTCCTCATCAGTAACCACACTCCCTCCCTCCCTTCTAAACAACAAATCATTCACTCACTAGGGACTCTCCAGTGTTCAGTGCTCCAGGATTGTTAAACAGAGCATCAGGCACTATGCCTTTGCTCAAGCCTTACTAATACTGGATTTTCTTTTGAAAGCATCACTAAAAGCAGTGATAGATGAATTCCGGTGATGGAATTTCACTGATGACATCAAACTGGACCATGTCAGGTCATGTCAGCATCCCAGCAACGCTTGTTAGATTTGGTGTAGCGAAATGAGGGTGAAGGATTTGTTCATTTCTGTAGCATTTCTATACAGGTAAAATCCCAAGAAAACACTGGTATTAAAGCCACTGGCAGCTTCCCAGGGAACTTACACCTGAGGCACATCAGTGAAAGCCCAGGGAATGGAGACACCACCAGCTGGACTCAGGCAGGGGCTGACTACTCTGGAAATTGCCTTACTCGCTCCCTCACCCGAAAGAATGGAAAATTAACAGTAAAATCCATTGTTTACACATACAGCAAGTGCTGGCACTGCCCATATATAGTTGCATATCATGAATCCCTTTTCCGTAAGATGGTTGGGAACCTGTGTTTTGAAACCACCAGCTCATCTTCTAGAGCTTTTCTTTTGAGGAATTTTGTTAGGCGTTTATTACCTTTTCTATTTCATTTTTTCCCAGTCAGGAGGCACAAAAAGATGTGTCTCTTTATCAGCCTGGCATTACTCTGATGTTTTTCCATGAGCTCAAGATCAGGGTCTCTTGAAGTCATTGCACAGGAATTATCAGGGGCACCCACTGCATGTTTAGATAAAGGCTCTCCATTGGAAAAGAAGCCAAAGTCTGCCTGTAGCACTCAAATTCTATCAACCTGGTCACTTTCTCTATCTGCAACTGATGTGTCCAAGTTGCATTTTGGAGAATAGCATTTTCCTCCTAACTAATCACAGGCACTAATCATAAAACAAAATACATTTCTACATTGAAGTGAAGCCTTGTCAGACCACAGAGCCTCTGACTGAGGCATCAGATCACACAGTCACCCAGAACACTAGCAAAGAAGCAAACACATGAGACATCTAGCACTCTGGATCCCTTGTTATCCTCCCTTTGCAGCAGGGACTGCATATATCTAAGTGCTGCTTTTTCTTTTGTTCAAAATATCAAGAGCCCCTCGACATTTTTCTATTTTCCTGAGCATTCTCCTTTGTCAGTTCCTACAACTAAAATAAAGCAACCCCAAACCCCGAACTGTTTCTCCATGATCAAGCTCTGGGTGTTTTGTTGTGTTTTGAATTTTTTTTTTTGCCTTTCCAAGTAAAGATATACTGCTTAAAAGGACAGTTCTGGGGTCAAATGCCGCTGCAGAGAAACTCAAAGGGATGAATTTGGGTCAGTAACAATGCGTTCCTCAGCTCTCAATGCAAGTCAGGGGGGTTATGGTTCTGTCAATGTGGACGTGGCACAGTTGGGTAGGAGGTCAACAGCACAGAGTTAAGTACTATTTTCAGCATTGTCTTCTCCTTCTGCTTTTGAGGATACAAAGCAGAAGCTGTCAGTATTCATCCACTTGAGCTCTGGAAATACCTCTTGGGAAGGCTGGGAACTGATCTTGTAATAAAAACAGCAAGCATCATTATACAAGCCTGGATCCTTGGAGTATCCTGACAGAAGGTGGAATTCCTTGTGTATCTCAGAACAGCAGTGGCAAAAGCCTTTCTCCCTAGAGTGGGGGATGCAAATCCTGCCTGTCCACTTCCTCACCGTGTCAACTGAGAGGAAAGCCTGCACTGCAGACCTTGAGGCAGCTGGTTTGGTCATTTGTTTTGGGCTAGCTCAGGTAACTCTTGTACCAGAAAAGACTGTGCTGTAGCAGCAGCAAGAGACTTCAGAGAGACTAATTTATCTCTGGGAAGCTCCAAACCGTGGCCTCTCACTGGGCCTTAGAAAATGTTCCACTCTTCCAAGCATGCTCCACCATCCACTGTAACCTTTCTCTCTTTGCAACAGTAAATACTAACTTGAAATTTGAAAAGAGAAAATTTGTTACAAAAATTTTTCTCACCTCTTTACTCCGATGGAATTATGATTGACTCAGGCTGTCTGTATGGAGGGAAAATCCCTTAAAATACTGCTTGAACTATAATAAATGGGCTGAACAAACACTAATCTCTTCAGCAAGCCACAAAAACCTGCTTTGTGTGCTCCTTCTTTCAGCCCAGCAGAGCTGGTTTCATTTCAGTCGTGCAGAGCAAGATCCTCAAGCAGAAGTTCGTGTCCAAAGTTTCTGTGCTGCCGAGTTGTGTGTGCACTGAAAGCATCAGGCACATTAGGCTTGAGCAAATGGGCATGAAAATGTGAGCAATTTTGTTTTCTTTTCAAAATAAAGTCCCATTTCTTGGTCTCTGTGGACAGCTCCAAACTCTGGGCAATAAGGTGTTATCTACTTATTTGTTCCTTGCAAGACGCCCAGCAGCGCAAAGTAGTATATACTGTGTAAATCAAATCATTTGGACTGTTCCTGAGTGTTTGTATTTAATCTTTTGCTTGCTGAAACTGTGTAATTAACACACAATCACTGGAAAAAAACACAACAGCCTGAAAAGATCTCTTGAAATATTGCTGTTATTGTTTTCTTTAACAGTGTTCAGACCCTGACGCAGGGAAAGCTTTGATCTGTTCTTACAGGCCCTTTCCATGACCTTGGTAGGAACAGCACTGGGATTTCATCCTGTAAATTCTGTAAGGAGCTATCAGTACCAGCACTCAGGGATCTTTCTCTGGACACAGGCTTCTCAAGAACATCACCATTCTCTCTGCTGTTACCCTTTCAGCGCACAACACAACTGCCATTGATCTCAGTGGGGAATGGCTGACACAGAATGTACTGAAAAGCAACTGTAGTGTAAGCACTGGAATAAATTTACCTGATTCCCTACAGAGGATGTCCTTTGTTCCCTAAACTGTACCTGCCTGAGCAGCCCTCCCTGCCTGTCTGCTGTGGGACAGCCTCCCCAGCCAGAGCAGCTGAGGGAGTGATGGCCTGTGACTCCTCAGAGATTGCACCCCTGACTGACTGGCTCGTTTAAGGGGCTAACTGAGACTGTCTTTTCTACCCAGGCAATGCTTTAAGAAACCATTCAAGAAACCACTTTAAGAAAATAAGGAACTCAGCTTGTAGAGAGAGGACTTCCACCCCACTCAGGTTTGACTGACCATGGCCAAAACACTCAACATTGACTGGAAGGAGAGGTCAGGCATAAAATATGGTCTCACAAGCCTCAATTCCTCAGCACACCAGGATAACACATTACAAATTTAGTTAGTGCCACCAAATCCCAGGTAGGACAGCCCAGACAATATTATCTGCCTCTAAAACTATCTGAAACCCCCAAGTGAGCAGCCATCAGTGTCACTGCTGAACTGAAGCAACTCCGTTCATTCTCTAGCTCTGAATGGTGCAATTTTCAAATGTATTTTTTCCTTGTCCTACTCTTTGTCCTAACTGCTTTGAACTCCTGGTTTAGTAACAGCAGATTAATAATGCATCTTACAAAGAGGAATTAGGATGGATTTCATTAATGCTAACAACTTGGCTATGTTCTCACCATATGAATATACCAAAAGTAAAACATTTTTTATGCCAAATCTTGGGCTTATGACACACTGAATTATTTTGCTGAAAATCCCTGTCAACTTTCCATTAATTACTGATAAATCAAGCATGCTAAAATGATGCAGCAAATAATCTCCTCCCATTTGGAACATGTGTGCTCTCTTTGGGACTGGCCTATTTATAACAGCTATGATGTTCCACAGGCTTGGAAAGAACATGGGATTTCTTTCCTTCATGCTCTGAATGCATTCGGATTTTTTTTTTTAAGGTATGATTTTTTTTTTTTTTACTTACTGTTTCCCTACATTTCTCATCACAGACTTGCATCTTTTTTTTTTTCCCTTTGATCTGAGTGTAGACCAAGCCTTTCAAGCTTTATCTGGTAACAAAATAACAGCTTCTACAGGAATTGCTTTTCTTGTTTTGAAGGCAACTCAATTAACAGAAAGTTAAACTCCTGGATATAAAGTCCCTTCTTGCCCCCCTTGTCCCCTCTTGGATTTTCTCCACATGTTCACTGTCAGAGCAAACCCTGCAAACTCCATGGCTTGGCAAATGCAGACTCCAGCCTTGGCCTTGCCTGGCCACATCTCTTGGAGGTGAATTACTACTGGAGAGCCTCTGAGCCCCAAAGCTGCCTTCATCCCACCCAACTCCTGGCACCAAAAATGTTTCTAGAAATAAAGATTCACGGGGGTGGTGTCCAAGGCAGTGGCTCTTTGGGGGGTCTGGACTCTGTGGTCACTTTTGTTCACTCATCTGCTGCCTCCCCCAGTGACACAATGACCAATGGTTGAAGCAGGAGAGCTGCCAAGGGAACAGGCTTTTTCATGAGGTGACAAAGAGAACCTGGATGCAGAGAGGAAAGAAGGCAGGGCTCCCACACTTGGTCATCAAAGTCTGACTACTGCCCACACAGCACAGCTGTCACTCCAGCAGCCAGAGGAAGGGCTGGGTTAGAAGAACTTGGTCAGCACCAGGCTGAGTTTGTGTTTGATCACCTCTAAATGGGCCTTGAAAAGGACCGAAATATGTCACCAGTGGAGACTGCAGTACACACCAGATTACACTGCTGCCACAGTGCCAGGATTATTAAAGAACAAAGCTTCTAAGGCAAAAGCAGAGTTCAATACCGGGTTTGTAGACATTTCTGTCTGTAATTATAGTAGATCTAAATAAATAAACAAATATTTCCCCTAGAAACAAACATGCATGAGCCCGTGGAACAGCTTGTAACTCGTGGAGGGATAATTCTGCCCCTCTCATGGTGGCACATCCACTGTCCTGTGTTAACCCTCCCCAGGCAAAGAATGCCCTCTCCTCCACATGGGGATGGATATTTTAACTTGGCTTCCAACTACTACAGATGTATCAGAGTCTGATACCTAATCTCTGGAAGACTCTGCCTTCTGCATCAACAGCCACTCAACTGATAACATTATTCACTATCTATTGGTAGGATGTGAACATTTGAGTCTGTAGCCTAAACCTAAGTTTGTACATTTGTGATTAGATACATTTCATGCCTAAAGAGGAATTTCCTGCTTCTAAGGACCAGCAAACATTAATGTATAGTTGCTGAGATGTCAATTGTTGTGATACCTGTGGAGAATTCACAAGGAAAACAGCTGGCAAGTGGCAGGTTGTGTGGTGTGTTGTACCCACAGAAAACATGGTCTGCTAAACTCCAGTTAAAGCCCTGCCTCTTTTAATCCCTGCTCTTTTGCCAGGAAGTTCCAGGGTCAGCTCTAACTGGCAGCTGAGCTGCTGGCCATCATATGTGCATTTCTGTCACGCCACACTAACTGCTTGTTTTGCCTGGGTGGACAGACACAGCAAATGTAAAACACACCGAACAACATCTTAATGCAAATAGAAAAGGAGGCTGCGGAACTTGATAGACTGTTCCCAGAAAAACAGAGGGAAAATTCCTTCTACCAGTTCAGTGTAAGAAAATAAATAACAGTGAATCAAAACAAGAATGTTTGGAATTGATTCTAAAGTATCTGAAGACATGAAAGTTATTAATATTTATGACATCAAATATTAGTTATATTTGATGTCTAACAAAGACTTGACTGTTTCATTGGAAATAGCTTTCTTATTTTGTCATGAATACATAGGCAGCCTTATTAATAAAACAAAATACCATAAAGGAAAACAAGCAGAGACTGAAGGTTCTGCTAGTTTTTAAGGGTTTGTATTCTGCTATGTTATGTACTTATTTTTGATGGTTTTCCCCTTAAATTATGAGCTTGGGGAAAGAGAAGAAAATAACTTGAGTGTAAAGTTTAAACTGCTTATAAATAAGACAGATATGTTTGAAGCTGAATTGCCTTGTCTGGGGAAAAAAAGAGCTACTACACAGCAACTTGAAGATCATAAATCAGTCCACACACAGAGTCCCCAGAGTCCCCAGTGTAGCAATGTCCCAGCTGTGGGACAGCCCTGCCTATTTGTACCTCGTGTGACCACGGGGCCTGCCCAGGGCTGAGGAGCCCCAACAGGGCTGGGGAGCCCCAGGCCCAGCTGTGGTGGTAAAACCTGAGCCTGCTCCTGCCTGCCACATCTCTGGCTTTTGTGCTCAAGAGACAGGACAGCTAAAACTTCCCACAACTTAGGAAAAGCAGGTTAACACTCCAGCTCATTCCCAGACTCCCAAAGTGCCCGTCAGGTCTTGTATGAAAAAAAACCCAAAACCACAAAAAAATGAAAGAGCAGATGGGGATCTCAGGACATCCCAGAATCAGAGAAATATTTAGGTTGTAAAAGACCTCTAAGCTCACTGAGTACGAGCTTTAACAGAGCACTGCCAAGCCCACCCCTAAACCATGGCCTGAAGTGTCACATCTACAGATCTTTCCAATGCCTCCAGGGGTGGGGACTCCACCACTTCCCTGGGCAGTCTGTTCCAGTGCTTGACACCACTTTCCACACAGGAATTTTTCCTAATATCCAACCTAATCTTCCCCTGGTACAACTGGAGTCCATTTCCCCTCGCCCTGTCACTTGTTCCTTGGGAAGAGAGCCTGACTGCCACCTCACTGCAACCTCCTGTCAGGGAGCTGCAGAGAGCAATAAGGTCCCCCCTGAGCCTCCTTTTCCTCAGGCTGAGCCCCCCCCAGCTCCCTCAGCTGCTCCTCATCACGCCTGTTCTCCAGGCCATTCCCAGCTCCACTGCCCTTCTCTGGACCTGCTCCAGCCCCTCAATGTCCTTCCAGAACTGAGGGGCCCAGAACTGCTCCCAAGATTGGAGGTGCAGCCTCAGCAGTGCCAGCACAGGGACAGTCCCTGCCCTGCTCCTGTGCCTGCACTGTTGCTGACCCAGCCCAGGGGCCCTTGGCCTCCTGCCCCCCTGGGCACACCCAGCTCAGGTCCAGCCACTGTCACCAGCACCCCCAGGGGCTCTCCCAGCTTTCCAGCCCCTCTGCCCCCAGCCATACAGTCATTTTCCTAAACCCAGACAGTGTGAAATAAGCCTGGACTGCCTTGGAAGTGCTCATAGACTCTCTCCTTTAAACTTGCAAGTGGTTTTGCGACGCCCTAAGGTGCTCCAGCATTTAAGTACCTTTGCAGGTGGTATTTCTGAGACCTGAGCTACACATTCTTTGCTGCAAACATTCTGTGTTGGGCCCCTTTGTGCCTGCTCCCCATAAAGAAACCAATGCCATGTGCCAAACTCACGGGGATACTGTGCAACTGTGTGCACAAACAGTTGTGAAGAGTTTGAACTCTGTGGTAGGAGGGATCACAGGAGCATCCAAAACTCTGAAAATGAGGAACCTCCGGGAAATGAGAACCTCAGCTGTAGGAAACCTCAGGCTCAGAGCTGATGAGACATGGATGGAATTCTCTTACCACAGAGGGCTTGAAGAGGGTACAAGTAAAGAGAGTACAGAAACTCTGCACAGGACAGCTCAATACCTCATTCCTGTACTTCCCTGGCGTGACCTCAGAAGAGAAGACAGGAAAACTCCCTGGCAAAACTCGGTTTGTTCCAGCCCTGACTACCAGTGCACACCAGAGCCCACCCAGGGCCAGGCTCCAAGCACAGCAACAGTGCCCTCACCAGCCAGAACCATTCTTACTCTGCCTTGGCTGCCATTTAGATTTATCTTTCTGTGCATTTTATGTCTTTTCTCTGAGGGAGCAGAGGGCTTTTTTTGGGTCGGCACCCTATGTAAATTAGAATACATGAATAAATTGGAAAGCTTATTTAATTATCCGTGGACAAAGGAAGCATGACAGTTGTTTTGAATAGCAAAATCATTTTGTGAATGAATCAAATTCCAGTAAGAAAAGATGTTGCACCTGCAGTACACTTAGCCTGATGACTTCACCAAGTTTGCTACCCATTAACCATATTGTAATCTTTAAAATATAATTAATTGGTCGGTTACCTAATTCCAACAGCACAGTAGGAGCAAGATGCATCGTGTTTCTGAGGTCAAATGCAGTAAGCTGGAATTTTGCCAGGGCAGGGAATGTCATGGTGTAGATGAAAATAATCTGTGCTTTAAGTCTTGAATTTGACTCCACAATTTCATAAACACAAGCTGGACCTGCCCAACTGAGGCAAAAGAACCCACAAAATCCCTGCTGGTTGGTTCCAGTACCAGGGATCATGAGCAAGGATCTGGGACACAAACCAGGTGTCACTCCCAGTGTGAGACATTTCAGCATCAAATGAGCAACCAGGCCCAAACCTGCTCCCACTGCCTTTTGTGAGGCTGGCTGGTGCTGGTACAGCACTGCTGGCTGAGCAGGATGAAAGCTGATCTCAGGGTGTCCATCATGACAGAAATGCTCATAGACCCCTCAAATTCATGGAAAATCCTGATTTGGTTCTCGACACACTGACTATGCTCTGGTGAGGAAACAGGGTCAGAAAGCTACCACTATATAAACCTGGTGTGGAGGAAGCACTAGGAAATCAGAAACTTCTGTCCTTCTGTGAGTGAAATCATCTCTGTTCTAGCAGAGCTGCAATGCAGGAGCTGCACTCTAATCCAGCAACAGTTCTCATCTCTTCATTGCTGAGGTTGGCTGACAGCTGGAAATGCTTTGAGGACACAACTAAGTCACCTTTGCTGGACTTGCTTATTTATTTACCATTGTTCTTTAAGTTTCTTATCTGGTGCTCAAGTGCAGACACAAACAGAGGGGAAAAAGAGAGGCAGAGCCAAGTCAGCTCCTCAGTTTAAGCAGCAGCTGCTGTTGCTTTGCAGCTGAATTGCTGTTGTCCCACAGGGGAGGAAGCTCTGGCCCTGTTTGCACAGCAAGAACCCTCCTGCAGTCACAGGAGTGTGAGGTGCAAGCAACAAAAGACCTTGCCCTCTCCAAACCTGTGGGAAGCAAACACCTGTGGGAAGACTTGGAGAAGAGTGAGAGATGTAAGGAGAGTGCAGCAGAATGGAAGAACAAGATGACAGCCCTGCAAGGTTTAGAGGGCTCAGAACTAAACCAGACCAACAACAGGAGCTGGAGACCTGGATACCAGAAGAAACTGATCTTGAAGCTTGGGCTTACACATCTTCCTGTGCAGATGACAAGGTCAAATGCAGAAAACTAAAGTTCAAATAAACTAAACTATGCAGCTGGGTTATTTATTTATTTATCTATTTATTTATTTGGGGTTTTTTGTGTTTTGTTGGGGTTTTTGTTTGGTTGGGTTTTTTTAAAATAGAAAGAACAAACTCTGATTCCACCTTTATCAATACAACTCTAAAAGAAAAAGCTCTGGGGAAAAAATATTAAAAAATGGCTTAGATTAGCTGTCACAACCAGCCCTGTAACTGAGAGCAAGCTTTGGCCTGCACATTGGTACTGGCACAGTTCTGCTGTGGCCACATACTGGCTCTGCACATTGTATGTGAGGATGCGTGCAGGGGAATGTCTGTGTGTGTGCAGGGATACCCCGAGAATCTGTTCTAGTTTTAGAATGTCCTGGAAATTTAACTGAACTCTCACATGGAACCAATTTAAAATGAAAGGCTTGGCACGGCCTTACTTGTATATCTTTCCTATGCATTTGTCCAATCAAAATGATAATGTAGACAAACTGTGGACTGCAAAGCGTATTATCCAGCAATATCTCATTATTATGCAAAAAATCAGATATTCACAGCAACTGTCTCATCTATTTATTGTTTGGTTACTCATCTGGAAATTTTAATACTTTCTTCAGGGGCAGGGGCTGGCAATAAAAAAATAGATCTATATATCAAACCTTTAACTTCCAGCCATCATTGTGTGCCATAATACAGATGGAGTAGCTATCAGCTCTCTTTACTGTGTTGGTTTATTTACTTCAACTAAGAATAAAGATTTAAAGAGAACACAATAACAAAGTCCACTGCAAGCTCAACTCTCGTGTTGCAAAGCGGAAGAAACCTTGGCACATAACAACAATCATAATAAAGGAGTAATCAATGCACATCTAGATGACTAATTAATCTATTAAAACCTTAACAACTTTCAAACTTCTTTATTTTTTCCAAGTACATCAGTGGGGCTACCAAAACACATCCACCCAGCTGCACCTCTGTATGTCACCTCTTGGCTACAAGGGTGTCACCTGGACATTTTGCTCCTTAGTTTGGTGAAATGCTGAATGAAATTCATGTCTCACTTCAAGCACCTGACTGGTCCTACTGAAACCTCCAGCAGAGTTACACATTATCTCTGAAAGGGTCACAGCCCCAAAACAGAGAGTTCAATCCACGAGAACACACAGCTCTTGGGAAGCACTTCAGTCCTGTCACCAAATTCAGCGTCTGCCACTGCAGCAATAAGAAAGTGTCTCTTGTAGGCTGGGCTTGTGAAGGCATTTGAACTGCCACTGTGCCACTACAGCTTCAGACACCACATACTGACAGCATCAGAGGAGCATCCTGTATTTGAAAATCAAGCTTGAAAAAGCTTGCTTGTAAGGCTACACTAGTTTTTCTCCAGTCACATGCACTTCCATGCTGCCACGTCCAACCTCTCCTCTGTGGTCTCCTGTTACCACATTAACCTGTTGGTACAGCTAGTGAGACTTTTCCAAGTGCACCACGGAACTCTGAGTGCTTTCTCTACACGTGTTCTAAATGTTTTGCTCTCTCAGTGCCTCAGCAGATAATTTGTGTCATGCTGTCACACGTGACCCTTCGGTGCACACCTCCCAGCCACGCTGGGTTGTTAAAAACAAGCAAGCATCCATGGAGCAAGCCATGTTTCTTACAAGCAAGGAGCATGTATCTCCTGGCTGGCATGTGATCCTACACAATTTTCACATCCTGGTTCGCAATTTCATTATATGAATTACAGTGTTATCATTAAATTTGCCTTTTGAGGAAAATCAGGTGAAGAGAACTTAATATGAGAAGTGGGAGATCAACCAGATTCAAACAGAGGGTTAGATGGGAAACTGCTGCCACACACAAGTTTTACAGCCACCTCGCCAAGAAGCATTTCTTTGGCCTGCAGTGGGGCAATAAAAAAAAGCAATAAAACCTCCTAAGTCATTCCCCCAGCTCCTGGCATACTGCTGAGGGGACTGTCACTTCACATCCACACCCCAGCCTTACTGTGACAGCTGACTTGGAACTGCCACATGCCTACAGAAGAGCAGAAATCCGAGGAGGACACATGGAAGAGTTTCAAGTCATGGATCTGTTTAAGAATACTAACCCATTCCAATGGAATTTGGACTTTTCCTGTTTCATATTTGGAGCAAAAGAAAATCTAGTTTCTATTCACTGCTTTGTTTTCAAATTAATTAATGTAGAAGTTAGAACCTGAACAAAATAACAGCGAACACCGAGTACTTGCTCCCTGCACCTTCAAGGGTTATGGAATGAAATGACCCCTGTGCCTTTGCACATTCCCATGGAAATTGAACTCTGTGTTGCCACAGGCAGTTGAAGACATCCAATAACCCACAGGATCTCAACCTTACTGTTTAAAATGAGCTGTTCTTCAGAACTGTTTTCTGCTTGGAAAACTGCTCCCGCACTTGGCATGCTGGTCCAAGCTGAACAAACACTCAGTGGCACAGAGTGTCACAGTCTGCTCACAGCACCCACTGCACTCTCACTTCTGTCTGCCAAGCACTGCATTTTTTCTGTAGATTGCAATAAAACACCAAAGGATTTTTCATTTCCATAAACTAATTTTGGTTGGCATGAGAAAACAATAATCAGTGAAATGTGACAATTAAAAGGCAGTCCTTCCAAGCAAATTCACAGCTTTCTGATTTGTCCTTGATGCTCTCAATAGAAGTGATCTGTCAAGAAAGGAGGCACTTGCCTTGGGAGGGTTACTTAGTTTGGCAGCCAAGAGCTCTGGAAACCTTGTTCTCTGTCTTAAAAAATAATCTAATGGCATTGCTTGAAAGGGGTTGTGAACCACCAAGTGATTGATGGGGTTATTATCATCTACTGCTTCTGTTCACCCCAAATTAATCTTGAGTAGGTTTACTTGTAAGTTATTTAGCTGTTGATATTCACTACCCTTAGAGAAACTGGGAGTGAAGGGAGAGGTGGGGGAAAGGTGCTTTAACATTTACTTTTATTTCTCACCAGTGGCAAAGCAAAAACCATTCATTTGATATAATAACTGCTCTCATTTTTATATGTAACTTCTTACTATATAATGGTGAGTCAAAGAACAGGCCAACCAGTTTCTGGTTAGCAGAGGGTTAGGAATTCAGGAGTTTGAAGAAGAAGAATGCACATGCATCACTTGCATCCAGATGATACTCTCAAGTGCATGTTGGGTGTTCAGGTGTTCCAAACCACAGCGGTGTTTTAGAGCAGGGTACAACAGGCACTTGTGAGTAGCATTTCTACTCTTTCAACTCACATGAGTATCACTAATAGTGTAATTTCCCTGTGTTGCACTAGCAGAGGCAGAGGAAAATCCTCCAGTACTATTTCCCCGTACAAACAGCTGAAGACATGCAGTATTTGATGAAATTAATCTTTTATTAACTCTACATAACTTGGTACGTAACTATGCTTTTTTGTTTGTTTCCGCTTACAGATCCTGATCTTTGGATTTGCTCAGTACCCATTCTGTCACCTGGCAGTACAACCTTTTAGCTGGTTCTCCACGACAGTTTGGGGGAAGGCAAAGAGTTGTGTTGCTGTTTGCTTCATTCTGTTAATTCAGCTCTTTTGTGGGGGTTAGAAAAGCTGAAGGAGCCACGAGCAGGTTGTCTGATGATCAGATGTGCAAGGGTAAGGCACACAGGTGCTGAATGAGCCCCTGGGAGCAATGTTGCCTTCAGACAGACATCTTTGACACCCGCTGTACAAGGGTTCTGGGGTGCTGGTGCTGAGAACCTTCTGTCAGGGAGGCTCTGTGCCCAGCCAGAGGGAGCTGAGCCCGTTTCATTCACCCCTGGACATCAGCCAGGAGCATCCCTGGGATCTGTGCTGGGCCCTTTGGTTTCAGTCCCTTTCTCTACACCACTGATGTCCCATTGGGTCTATGAGCTGTTCCATTCTTTATCACACTGTTAAGGCTTCCATGCTCAGATAAGAATCTCTGACCCATGGAGAAAGACAGACAGAGGGTTTGTAGGCACTGGTGGCTGCCAAAAAGACAGGCTGTGGGAAGGCAGACACTTGGGAAAGCTACTGAAACCAGATGGCTTGTCAAAACATATGCTAGATAAGAGCACAGCCTGCAGGCACTGAGGAAGACAAGCCTATGGCAAAGGATGGCATCAAGGAATGACTGAAATCACACAGGGATCATTGCAAGGCAGAGCAGAGCCTAAGCTGGAGATTCACCCAAGGAAGTGCAGATGAGATTAAATCTGTTCCAAAGTGCATATTAAAATTCATTGCCCAAACTGGAGGCAGAAAGATATGCAACATTTGCGTGCCAGCAAATTTTCAACTTTCTAAAATCTGGCTCTTTCTACCTGAAATAAAACTGGTCACGTACTGTGAGCACAAGCATTTTAACTGATTTGCACAGTAACTGAAGACTTTACTTTCTATTACAAAATCCAGCTGTTGACACAGAAGACCTCAGAAAAACTAAGAAGACTTGAGTGCCAAATATTTAAACACATTTTTTAAAGTTAGATTGGTGTCACATGTACAATACACTGGCCATTGCTCTTTATAGGTTAAATAGCATGTAAACACGTGAAAGGGTTTGGATGCACTGAATGAATAAGGACGTGACTATTCCTGTCTTCATGGCATTATAGAATGGTTTGGGTTGGAAGGGCCTTTCCCCAAGTCTATCTCCAGGAGAGGTTTCTGTGGCAGGAGATGACCACACCAACAGCTGTTCCTTTCAGCGGAATGAACACACGAAGGAAACAACACCAAAGAAACAGTGATGGTGGGACCAAAGGACAAGCATCAGGTGGATGAAACTATCTACAGACAGTGAATTTAAAACAGAAAATTCCCATTTACTTGTATGGATGAACAGCTTGGCTGGAGCACAAGCAGCAAACAACCAAAGAGCGAGGGGAGGTCACGGTGCCGCAGTAGATCTGTGGGCAAGGGAAGGACACAAACGTGCAGCATGAGCAACCAGGAGCACACCTCGCAGCCCTGTGGACCCTGAAGGAATGTGACCCAAGGGCATGGAAGGGAATAGATGTCAGCACAGGCAACCTTTGCTATTTTCCTTCCTAAGTTCACTATCACCATCCACCGAGCATCTTCCTAACCCAGCAGTGGCTGGTCCATTCCCTGAAGCACATCCAGCGACCATTTGCCCACCTTGGACTCTGGGAAGCCACAGAGGCCTCAAGGATGCCAAGAACAGTCAAAGTACAAGAGCAAAACAACAAACTCCAGCAAAAGGCAAGAGAGTAAGGGCACAAACTTGCTTTGCTTTTACAAGTCAGAATCAAGTGAATCATTTAGTCTTTGCTACTGCTCTTGCTGTTAAGCTGCTGGTGCTGCCACTGAGCAAAAACTCTTTCCAGGTAATAGTGGAACTGTTATGCTGAATGGCTGTGACCTGATAATCTTTAAGAGGCCAAAGCCACTTCAAAAGAACATGCCAGGGACTCAGAAAATTCTGCTGCTTTGCCCCTGATGTAAAATGCCAAGTAAATGAGAAATCCTGGGAAATGATTTACTCATGTTTGTTTTGGAAATTACCAATACTACACCATTCTTTAACTCCATTCCTTCAGGACTGCCTCTCCTTTTGCTGGGTATTGGCTCTTGCCTCTCTGACAGAACCATAACTTTTCACTGAAGAACCTCATTCCTTAGCACTGCAGGAGAACATTTTTCAAATTTCCAGTGCTAGCGAGGGTGGGTTGCTCTCTGGATATGCTACTTAAGTGAATTAAACCAACTCAAATGTGTGATCTCTCCAGACAAAGATGAAGGTTACATAGTTTAAGGATGAAATATAGACCATCCTCCACAAAACCACTGTGTTGCAGTTTAATTAAAAGAATTCATTAAAGTCATGCCCCATCCAAGGTAATTAGTATGCATAATTTATGCTTTGCCTAATACACAAGGGCAGTAGTCTGAATAATGAACTCAAGTTAACCTTAAGTGGAAGAGATTGAATGGTCAGATGTTTATTTAACTCAGGTTTGCTCAAGAGCTAAGGTTAAAGAGGTGAAATTTTGTTATAGTTAATTAATTTCTTAAATTTTCTTTATAAAATGCTGCCTACCCAGTAGGAGGAAAGTTTTTTTTATTTTTCTTAGGGAAGGATACAAGTAAATGTCTCCTGTTCTCATCGGTCACCAGAACACTGTTATGTGATCACACATGTGCAGTTTGCAGCAAGGATTTGACTTGAAGGAAGGTTCCCTTGAAAGTTTTCACCAAGGAGCAAATGTAGCAAAAGGCTGAAAACAAAACCCTCCCAAGGTTTCACAATACAAAGTCCGTGGCTTCCAAGGCCCTCTGACCTATTGCCTTCCCATCCCAGATCCTGACCCCCTCTCTGGTCAAACCTGAACCAATGTGCCTGAAATACAAGTTCCACTTTGCTGCAGAGAGCTCCCCTAATCAGAAACTCCTTAGCTGCTGTACAGGTAGATTATTTTCCCCAGCTGTCTTGGCCTTGTCAACATGTTTGCCTTGTTTGCTCTCACGTTCCTCCTTAGTCCCTATACCCACTGAGAGGTCTTCACATTTCCAGCCTTTGAAAAAAGTCTGTGCTTGTTTTGGTCATTTCTTCTGTTGCCTGAGCAGGAAAAATCCTTGAATTGTGTGGGGTTTGGATCAGGCCTAAAGCTGAACGGGTGTTTTCCTTCCTTTGAACTTACACTTGGGTTTTGTTGCCTGTCACAGCAACAGCACAGAAACTGCAGGTGTTTGTCTGAGGTGACACAGGAAATCTGCAGCTGGAAGTGAATCCAGGTCTTTGTGACTGTCCTATCCACATGCCAGCTTCTCTCCTAACCAGACAACTGTGAGAGTTTGTAGGTCCCAAGTATAAAAGATGACATGATATATCTTTTTTTTTTTTTTTTGGAGTTGCATTTTTTTGAGCAATTCTCAAGCGTTATCTGCAGCAGCATTTTTGCCCCCAGATGCTGCATGATACTCAATTGAATGTTTATTTTGGGGTCTGTTTCACCAAATAATCCTCTTTTGCTTCCTCTTTTATTTATTTATATTAACAGCCAATAAGAAAGCTTCCTGTGCAGGGTTAACTATTACTTAGGGAACCTACTCCACTGCTGTAAATGACACGCAAGTGTTGGCTGAAACATCTCCCACTCCCCTGCTCACAGGAGGCAGATGAATTAATAACAGTTGTCCTGTAGAACTAATTGCTACAGTATAGGAGGCCAGGTCTCAATCTTACTGAAACTGCTGGCAAAAAGGCAGCCTAAAATTTGCTCTTAAGAAAATTGAATCTATGTTGATTGAAATGAACCCTTAAAGCCAACAAAAATCAGCTTCCCTGTGGATCAGGACACTCCATTCACGTGGGAATCCTCCAGCTTTTGCAAGGACCTCTCAGCTAAGGCTTGGTCCCACAATCACTGAAAAAACAGGTTGAAGAAACGTGGATATAAATCTTTTGCCAGGACCTCTGGAATGTGTGGTAATAGAGAAAGGCCAGCCAGAGAAGTGCAGCAAATTAATGTCTAATTTGTGCTACACATTTCTGACCTTTTATTCTCTTTTCTGTAAACATTCAGATAACTCAGACTAACTAAATTTTAATAAAGACAAGATGAGGGAAGAAGATAATTTTCACACTTGCATAAATTCAGCTGCATAGACTTTTGCCATACACAAAGGAAACCAAAACACCAGAAGCATCCAACTTCTAAAAGCAACCACAATCGCCCAATGAAACTCATATTTCTCAGACTAAGTAGGGAGCAACATATTTTTGAATAATTTTTCTACATTTGCTTTTCCAAAATTTAAAAATTCTCCCGTGCACTTCTGCAGTACATTTGTGAAAATCGGCCTTGCCAAAAAAACAAACAAACAAACAAACGAACCAAAAGGTCAGTGAGCAAGCAAATTTTATAAAGAAGAATGTGGTTCGCTGCTGTTAAACTGGAGTCCTGCTTGATACACGAAATTATACAGAGAGATCAGTGCCTTACACAGAGACATTCATTTCACCAGAGCTGCAGGTGTTCCAGTTTCATAAAACATGACTAAAGCTGAAGGCAAATTTAAATAAACTCTCTCTTATTTCCATCTAATAAAAGAAGCACATTTGAACAGTGTGTTACTCAGCAATACCCAAATTCAGTGTGTGATCCAAAGCCACCCGGTCAGACATGCAGATTCTGGGGAAGCAACTAAACAGTTTCAGTCAAGACAATCATTCAACTGAAGAACAAAAGCAGAAGAAGAGGTTTTCTACAATTCCTCATCATGGATGTCATAGTTATGCTGTTGAACCTTAGTATGAACTGCAAGACATAAAATGATGACAGATGTTATTGATTTTTTTATTAAGGATTTTTAATTGTTTCTAACTTTGCAGCCAGATCTACTCCTGAAAAAAATCACCATTATTCCATTAACTTAGCTGTTTTCCTGGGTTTGAGCTGTTGGAATGTTTTTTCCTGAGGTGCTTTTACCCTTAAAAGAGCTCCTCTTGAGAAAGGGCCACCCCCTCCTCCCCACCACAGCCCTGCCACCGACTTCAGTCCCATCCCCTTTCATAAATAATGCCCAGAGCTTCAGCAGCAGCAGTTCTCTGGCACCTCAGCCACTCAAAAGGTGCCATGTACTTCTCTTCCTTGGACTGTATTTTTAAGTTTAATCCAAAAAAAGATGCACAAATAGGAGCAGCTGCAAATGCAGTTCCTACCCAACAGATTCCTTCAACGCAGAGATTTAACAGCAGACTCAGCTTCATTAAACTTACAGAATTACACTCCACCCTCTGATTTTTTAGCATCCAAGTTCACCTATTTGAGTGCCTGCCATCAAGTGAGTGACCAGGGCAGAGTGGGAGTGCTGTGATGCTCTGGCAGTGCCTGCAGCAATTCCTGAGTGTGCACGACACTCCCATCAATCTTGATCCATTCCAATTACAAACAAAGGTAATAGCACAGCCCAGCACACATTTAGCATTGGATGGCACATATCTGGGCAGAGCTGAGAAGCTGCAGAATAAATATTGATATATTAAAACAGAGTCTATTACTCACCTTCTGAATAAACCACTGATTTTAATTTACCTACGGTTTTGCAATAGCATCTTTCCAAAGAGAAAATTAGATTTTTACATATCATAGCAAATCACAAAGCCAAAATGTCAACTTCATATATCAAGCAATTACTTGTACTGTTTATTTTTGGGGGAAATTTTAACATATATTTACTTAGAAAGCCACATGGGTCCCTCCAAAATAAATAGGGGCTATAATTCTTGCCAAAAAAACCCACAGTTGCAGAGATCTCCTCATCAATTTCCTGCAGCATTAATGAGGAAAGGCGCTGAGACAGTCATTCATACTGTCTTTATGATAAGACTAACCTACAGGGCAAATCAAGATTAAGGACAAAGGCAAGACAAATGGCTGGAATACAGAATGGTTGGGTTTCTCCTAATGCACGGCTTGAAATCTCTGTTTGCCATCTTAAATGTAAGGACTACACTCAAAGTACCCAGAAAAATTGAAGACAATCTCCAGACAGGAAAGAATATAAAAGGAGGGGTGGGGTTATTTTTGTCTCAAAGATTTATTTGGTTAGAGTTGGGAGGAGGAGAAAGAGGCCACCTTACCCACAGTTATTAGCACTTCTGAAATGGTTACGAGTTGTCTTTACAAGAAGAACTCAATTCCAATTAAGAAAGACAAGGTCAGAAGTCACAGTAACCTGGCTCTCCAAGGACATACTTTGCCAGAGTATCCTCCCAGAAATGTTTGCACTCTACTCTCAACTCCACCAGAATCGTATATCTGCCTGAATATTTGGGGGGTTTTGTGCTACTTGGAAAGGACTCAGGGACTGTAATGCACGTGGAAGTCTTGGGGAGTCTTACACACTTAGGAATAAAGGACTACAAAGTAAGTTCACCCCCAGTTGTGTGAGGACACAAACCCGTGCACAAACCACGAGATGCTCAAGGCAGGTGTGCTCAATAAAACCTGCACTTCCTCTGTACATCCTGGCCAGGCTGAGAGTGTTTCTAAGAGAATGTGTCAGCACTAGGAAATGACCAGCTTGCTGGACTTGGGCTATAGACACTGCAGATGCTCTGCCAGTGCTAACCTTGGCACCAGAGGTTTTGGGGGATCAGTGCAGAGGCGCTGGAGCTGGCTGTCCATGACTCAGTGTTGATGTTGGCTGAGCCAAGGAGGCTGCCAAGGGCATTTATCCCTCCCACCACTGCAACCCTGCCCTCAGCAGCTCCCAGCTCAGCGAACACACACAGCACTGCTGCTGTCTAACAGGACAGGCACACAGTTACGTGGAGTTTCCTGGAGCAGTAGCAGTGATTTCTCATTTCAGCCGTGGCACAACCCTTCTCAGACAATGGAACAGTCACACCCAGCATTCCATGAAGGGAGGTGATTGTATTCTCACCCAAATTCTAAAGAAATCAAGCCAAGACATTTGAATAGCTCACAGTGACAAAAGCTTTCATGAATGAGATGGGCAAGTAGCATCACCATGCCTTTGTATTCTCAGGTATGTATTTTTATTATTTTCTCTACCTTCTTTTTTATGGCTTTCTGCTGCTTTTTCCTTCTCTCCTTCTCTTACAGAGAGAGCAACCTTAGTTACTCTCACATTAGCCACTGCCTCTTCGGTGGAAATAACAAGACAGAATTTATCACTAAGCCCCTCTAAATGTGCTACTAAGCCCTTCAAGTCCTAATTGATTTAGGAGGCTGGCCCAGCTGATCATGTTCTCTAATCCAGACACTGTGTGTTTGACCTGATGGAATAAAGAAACCTTTGGAGAGATTTGAAATGCTTCAATCACCTCTCAGGTTTCAGTAGCTCCAACCCTGCTCTTGCTGCCTGTGCTGCCTCTCTCTGGGCTCTGCTTTCTCAGCCAGGAATGCCACAACACCCAGAGCTGTCCACAAAGCCCAGCAGGCTCCTGCACAGCAACTCCTCCTGCTGAGCTCTCTGCTTGTGCCTGCTCAGCAATAGCACCACACAGCACATTATTTTAACCATTCTTTCCCTCCCTTTACCTTACCTAAGCAGGCAGAAAAGCTGCAAGCTACAGTTTGGTTTTCTCAAGGAATTTTCAAGTTCAATCTAAAGCTCAGTAGTTCTTTTTGTTGCAATTTGGTGAGACATCAGGCAGCATCAGGAACCATGAGCTGACTGCCAGCCCATCAGGCTTCTTATCTTTGAGATGCTCACACAGCTCCACTGCCAGCTTCTCATTATAGAAAAATATCCAAACCAAGAAATTCTCCCTTCCAGTCCTCTCCTTCTGGCCTAACCAGATGGCTGAAAACAAACAGATAAATAAATAAAACCGCGAGAAAGAAAAACAAAACCAAATTAAACTAAATCCAGGTTGGTTTTTGCTTAGTTGCTAAATTTCCTGCAAGGTCAAGGTCAAGTGGTCAAGTCTGGGATGGACAACATTTGACACCTGCCAGCCTTGAACAGGCAGGAGCAGAGCAGCTTGTCAGCGACGAATCTCAGCTCTGGGAGTCCTGCCTGCTGAATGCAGAGGTGTGGGCAACAGGAGTGGGGCTCTTCCACACTTTGGTTCTTTATTTGGGAAAGGGAAGCACTGAGGGCAAGCCCGAGGGCCTTTTCAGAGCATAGGGAAGACCACAGGGAGTCCAAAAACCCTCATTAATACCTCTGGGGAGAAATATAAATACTGACACGTTGCCTTGCCAAGTACCAACAATATTAACCTGTGGGTTTGTTTCTTCCATTACATGCACTGGAACACAGGAATGTGGGAAAATTGTAGGTTGCCATAAAAGCATCCATCATGTCCAGAGTCTGAAATACACTGACAGAAACTGACAGTCAAAGAATATCATAATTTATCGAGCCACACCCATTGCACCATCTGCCTCCAGTTTTATTTTCCTTTTCCTACCAAAAGATTATTTCCCTGATAACCATATTTTGCTGATAGTAAAGTCTTGCCAGGTTCTTGAAGGTTGTTGTAGCAGGATGCCCTGCCTGGAGAGGGGGTGAAAGAACCCTGTTAGCAAAGCTCTGGTGGTAAATGGAGCAGGGGGGGTCCTGGTGCTCTGGAACCAACCCCACTCAGCAGTCCCAAAGTCAAACCTTCTGGGGAAGAACAAAGCACCTGATAAAGGAACCAACATAACTTATCTAAAGGTGCTGAGCTCACACAGCGGCCTGGAGACGTGTGGCTGACAGTCCATCAGTTTAGACCAGAAAAGCCCAGTCCCAGTTTTAATGGCAGGTTTTCCAACACACCTCTCTTGGAGTGTATGTGGAGATTCCTCCCTCAAGTGGGGATGCCCCTCATGGCTGAGTGAAGGAGATTGGCCTGGGGTTGTTGGTCTGGCTGAATAACACCAATGTCTGCTCAGGAACAGCTTTTGCCAGCTTTTATGTAATTGCTTCAATATTGCTTCAAAAACGGTGCACTGTGCTAGTAGCTATAGCTCCTCTACTGTGTCGAAAATAATCCTGATTAAAATATTGTAGTCTAATATCATTGTCATAATTTAAACAGATAATTTAAACAGATAATTTATCTATATAAATGTATTTGGTTTGCCATCCTTAGTCCTGTGAGACAAAGTTGTATAAAAGTTCAATTACAGCTATGGAAACCTTCAGAAATAAAGGGCTGACTGAGTCTGGGGGTAAGACTGGATAGAGCTGCACCAAAATTCCTCCTGGAGAAGGAGTTTAGAAAGCATTGGGGCCTTTTCTGCCCTATCTTGGGAGTGCTTCTCTAATAAACCATTCTGCCCACAACACTCATTCACAGTAGGCTCTGCTCAGTGCTATCAGTAGTAGAAAAGCTGGATAACAGCCCAAAGGAGTTGCTGACTTCTGATGTTCCTGATGATGCAAAACATGGAATTCAGCCCAGCTCAGGTATCTCCAGCTGTGCAGAAACCACAGCACTGACAACACTTAAACACACACTCTCAAGTGCCCTGCATGCCCAGCACATTGTATTAAAATTACCTTTCTTAGTGCACATACCAGCTTATCTCCTTTTAAACAAACACTTTCCACCAATGAGCACAACTAAAATCATGCAACCATGGAAAAATCTGTGACTGAGCCATGAGATCCACAGGAATGTGACTTGGGGAAGCTGCTCCCTATGGAAGTCTGTGTTTGGTACCTTGTATAGAGTTTCCACTGATGGATGGCAAAAAGCCCCAGCTGAGGATGGACTGAGAGCTCTGGACATGCAAACAACTTTCACCAAAACTAAGGAAAATACTTCCATGAACTGCTGCGAAATTGGTGAAGGAAAAGCCAGGGCTGCTGGCAAAGCCATGGCTGGGCAGGAGCCGTGCTGAGAACGGCTCTGCACACCAGCCTTGCCATCTGGGATCTTCACACACCCCTCAAATAGCACAGCTGATACCAGCAGGGCTCGCTCAGCCCTCCATCCTCCTTGGGGACATAAATTTGCTTCTGCACAATTTACCGGGTGTCATTCTTTTGGACCGAAAGAAACCCAAGTTCCCTTTTACTCTGAATGAACTGTAAAGACCTGGCAAGTCTCACCCAAGGACTTGTCCAAGTGTCTTAGCTAAAATCTCTCCCCCTTGCAGTGCTACAGTCCTGCAGGTGCCAGCTAGAGCCTGTCTCCAGGTCAGTGGGCTGGACATGCACAGCCTGGAACCTTTCCAAGGACAGGAGCTCTGCATGTGGTACTGTCCTCACCCAGCTCAGTCCACCCACGGCACTCCTGTCACATGCAGAGCTAAACACTCTCCTTTGCTCCAGGGATGCCAAAGCTGGAGCCCTGCATTGCAGCCACAGTCAGTTCAGGACCACAGTGAGCTGGCACAGAGGAGTGTCACATGGCTCATGAGAACCCTTTATTCTCACCAGTACCTGATAAGAATTAAAGTCTTTCAGAGCTTCCAAACATGCATGAAATGGGGAAAGCAGCAAGCAGGTATTTTTGTGTCTGACAGTTGGCTCTGCTCAGCAATCAGGAGCCACCAAACCTCACGGCAACTGCTCTGGCTCCTTCTTAGCCATCCCACCGTGGAGCTCTGGGAACGTCTGTGTGATGTGCCTCTAGATCTGTGAATAACCATTCAAAGCCATTCTTCTGGTTTGCTCTGACTTTTGGGTGCCTTTCAAGAAAAACAAAAGACTTTCTTCAAAGCAAAATAAATCTGCTCTTTTACCACAAACAACTACACTTTGCATGGAACCGGAACAAAACTACAAATCAGAGACAGACACATCCATGGGATTGATACTTGCAAGATTTTAACTGTATTTGTAGTGAAAACCTAGATTTCTGAGGCTGACTTTGCTGTGATTATCCCAAGGAAGGTTCAGGATTGTACTTGACACGCTGAAGGGAGAAGCAGGTCTCTGCAGGGTGAGCTACTGGCAAAGTGGGCCATCCCATGGTCCAGCAGACAGCCAGGGCTGTCCCTAAGGCAGCCCCCTCTGGCCATGCCAGAGCCACAAAAAGCCAGGCCTTTTGCTGTGCCATGGGACAGAGGCCAGGGGAGCTGCAGCCCCTGCCAGGCACAGCCCCTGCCAGGCACAGCCCCTGCCAGGCACAGCCCCTGCCCTGCCGGCCCCACAGCTCGCCCCAGGGGCTCTGTGCCAGCAGCACCTTCCTCCCTGCAGCCAGGGCCACCCAGCCCAGCGGTGTCACATCCTCTCCTCCCCACCATTCCCGGGGACAGGGGCTGTGAGACCGAAAGGACAAAGGAGAGCAGCGTTTAAGCCTCACCAGCCCCTGCCCAGTGTCTGGGAGGCAGGCGGCAGAAGCTGGCTGGAGCTTTCCCTCCCAGATTAGGTGCACGCAGAAGCTGAACTTCATTTTAGTTCCAGAGGTGGCTGTTTGGAGTGAGAACCTTGGTGAAACATCCTTACAACAATCATTAATGGGCATCCGTCTCCAGGAGCAAAAGCTGGAACATCTTTTGCGCTTAAGCCACTTGGACAGAACAGTCACAACACAGGAGTTACAGAGTTTTGAGAATAAACCCAACTATTCCGTACAGGAATTATGAGAGAAATCTGTTAAACACACTGAAATAAAAAAAAAAATAAATAAAAATTTCAAATGCCTACTTTTCCTGTAAATGTGCCTGCCCAGGCCCCCAGTCCTGTGACAGGAGCCACGAGCTCCTGTGGGGGCAGGCAGGGCTGTTCAGCTGTAACCAGCCCAGCACTTTGCAGGAAGGTGGGAACTTCCCTTTGGGAGGCTGTGAAAAGGCCTTGTCTCCCTGATTTACACAGGTATGGTGTGAATGGCTCAGAGGCTGAGGCCTGCTCAGCCAAACACCCATGTGTGCATGAAATTAGAATGTCAACATTTGATTCATGCTGCCAGGCTGTGACTGTGAAACAAATTATGTCAGTGGGTGGCAATTGCAATATTAGTCTAAGCAGATAACATTTAGCTAAAAGGAGGGGCTCAGCTCACATTCTTCTCCCTACCATTTTAATATGTCAACATCATTAGACTTAGAAGGCCGGGAATTTTGTCAGAACGGGAAAAAATATGGAGACGAACAAACTATGGGTTGAGAGAGGGTTTATGATAAAGCACAAGCAGCACGATCCAAATAGAGGTGCAGCAATTTTCCTGACTGCTCCTCACCACGTACCTGCCCTGTGCACAGCTCAGAGTGTTTAAATCTTGCCCACACCCCCTGCACCCCACCCCCACTTAACGATTTTGAAACCAGTGTCTGAACACAGTGGAATGAAAGTGCCAAGCAGCATCACCTACAGCATGTCAAAACTGCCTCTTCAGGGAAGAAGTGCCATTTACTAATTAATATTTTATTAAAAAGCCTTGGAAGTGTTTGGCTGGAGCTACCAAACTTTTAAACACATGAAAATAAGGCTCTAAGTCTGGCTCCTTTTCAATTACAAAGAAATACAAATTAGGTTTTTAGTAGAAGGAAAGAAAAACCAGTTTTTCCAAGTTGCACCCAGCATTTCCAAGTGCCTTCCCATGAAATCAACAGTTTGAGATGTGAAGTCAACCTTTTGAAGCAAATTTGATCGCAGACAAAAAAAAAGGGACGTATTTGAAACCAAGACAGGATACTTACAGGTAACTGGGTTTATTACAGAATTAATGAAGAAACACCCAAAACTCATTATGCTGTAAAAATGGAAGATATCCTATGTAATAATAATGGTTATTTTCTCCTAGTTCTCCTTTAATTATCAAACAGTCCCTGTCTCAGAACACAACACAACCCATAGTTTATCATAATCCTGGTTCCATTCTTTCTCCCTTGTTTAACAGCAAAATGGCAGAACATCAACTTAAAGTTTTATTCCATAGCAAACACCCGTGCTGTTAAAGTTAATACTGTGAAAAATCTAACTTGTAACAGTGAAATGTTTACAGAAGGGGCCACTCATTCAGCTGCAGAGCTGAGGAACAGCTCCCAGCTCCCTGGTTAACGTTCAGAAACGCAGAGTCCTTCGGCGATTCCGCCAAAAATTAATTTATCGACTTCACCTTCCAGCTTAGAAACCCCAGCTTTGCCTGAAAGCCTTTGGGAGGGAAATGGGCTGTAGCCAGCCCCTTGCCCATCAGCCTCTGATCCCTGTTCCACAGCAGTCCCACCCCTGTGCCTGTGCCCAGTGCAGGCAATGCAAATCCCAGTGCTGGGGCAAATTCCCACTGCCTTCCTCACTTGAGAAATTCCACTGGAGTTCATGGGCCAAATCAATCACTGGCATAACTCCCCTGGCTTCCCTAGAGATCAGCAGGGTTCCATAGGACTATTCTCTGCCCCACACCAGGACTGGGTGCAGGGCCCTCAATGGGGGCACGATGGGGAATGTAATGAGGAACCCAGATCATTTATTCGTCAGACTTTGCAAAGATCCATTTAAATTGACGGCAGAAAACACACATTGTAGGAACACACGTACATGTGTGTGGCCCAGCTCCCCTTTCACCAGCTCAAATCTCTAACTCTGTTGCCAGTGCAGTTACTCTGTGATACAACAGGGATTTCCAGACCCCTCTTACAGCTCTTTTCATGCTTCCCTAGTAAACAGTCCTTAAAAATATATGTTTATGTGAAGGGACTATAAAGAGTCAGACTACAATATTTAGCTATTTGCAAAAAAAGCAGACAGAAAATACAGATATAACTGACTCCCTTAATTCAATGACACTTATTGCACTTGTGGCAGATGCTACAATGCGACCTTTACAAATAACAAACAAATGGAAAATATCCCCAGTAGCAGATTGAAATTTTCCTATCACTTCACCAATCTTTTTCCAAGGAGAAGATTTTTTTATGCAAATCCTTCAGGATTGTCCAAATTGGTAAAAAAGGTTCAAAAGTGCTTACTCTTTCTCCCTAATGATATAAACTACCATTCTGTTGAGTTTCCAAAGTCCTCATCAAATCAAACAAATCTGCTTGCATTAGAAGTTACATCTTTGTCAACAAACAAACAAAACAATGGAAATGTCTCTCTTTAATTCAGCACACTCCTCTCTCCACCTCACCCCCAGTAATCAGGATGTAAAAAGCCAAAAAAAAAAAAAAAAAACAAAACAAACCACAGAAACTGGGGAATTGGAAACTATTTTTGTCTTCTTGGACTACTTCATGGCAAGGAAAAATGTCTGGGGAGAACAGTGTAGCTGGTTTGAAAAGCTCAGCTATTCACCCTGTATAGAAAAATAAGTGTAAACAATGCAACTTCTCCAAAGGTAATTTGGTAACAGTGCTTACAAAGAGGAAAGCAGAAAAGACAGCACTAAGACTGCAGGAAAGATTCTTTCTTTATGGGGTAGTGACAGCCTTGTAACTTCTCCATTATGATGGGAACCACAGCATAAAGATTGCATTATCATCTGTGGTTAACTGTCAAATGCATTTTAATGCTTTATTTGGGAGAGCTAAGTTAAGGACAAAACAATCCTTCTCTTCTTAATCTATCCATCTCTGAGAATGGAAATACAGCTCATAGCTGTGTGTCAGAGTGTGGGGAGTTAACTGTATTCTTTCAGCTCCGTGTAGATTCCTCAAGATCAGAGAGCTGAGTAAACAATATTTTGATGTAAACAGATTATCAACATGAGAGGAATGACCGTCTGGTCACCTGTGGGGGTTTATTCACTTAACACTTCCACCCCATAAAGACAATTGTGTGCAATCAATGCATATAGGGCCTTTCACTGGGTTGCTAAGTGATACGTAGTGTCAACAGAAAAATGCCTGATGTACAGAAGGGCTGCTCCCCAGCCAAGGGAAAACAACACACACGGATGATATTTTAAACTTAATTCAGGGCGTTATGAAGGTTGTGACAGGCACAGGGGCTGACCAGAAAGCACTTCAAAATTTGACTTTATAAAGTTGGATCTCCCACGTGTGTAAAGAGTTTAATTTGGTAACAAGTGAATCACAGTGCAGGGCTGTAGCTGGTTCAAATAGGAAAAGCCAACCCAGCAGGGAAGCGCTGAATATTCATTCACTGGAAGGCACAGCAGTCATTTTACAATCCAGGCTTCAATATATGAGCAGATCGTTTGTCTAAGATTGTATATGCATTCTCTCATTTTCCTCATCTCTGGAAACTATTTTAGTAAAAGCCCAGAAGCTGTTTTCAACAGTTTCTTCAGAATTTCTAAAGAAAGGAAAGAAAGTTGAATGGCATCACATTGCCCTATACAACCATGAAAACCTGTTTTGTGGGACATTCTTGAAACCAACCCAGAAAGAAACCCTTAAGAGGTTTTGTATTTATTTACCCATTCTCTCCCCACCACCCACTTGATAGGTTTTATATTCAAATGCAAAACATATCTGCCTTTGTTCTAAGGATTCAGTCTGATTTTGGTTTGATTTACAGAACAAATCCTGAGAAATCCAACCTCTTGCCAGATTTTATTTTTCTAATAGCTGCACACAGAAAACTTCCAGTCGTCCCAGCTTCTCTAGACCACTTGCAAGGATAGCTCAGCTTTCTGAGACCGTTTCTTGCTGGATCACTAATGCTGTTTTCTACACAATACCCTTCCCAAACTCGGGAAATATTGTCCTTACAAGGTGTCAGTGAGCTCTATGTGTTCCCCAGGCTGCTCCTGACAGCACATGGGCCTGTCCTGACAAAAGTGATAACTCAGTCATATGTGTCAGACAGGCCCAAGTTTGTAAATCCCCAAGCTTTCAAAAACGTAACATTTTATTCATGTAGAGAGGGGCTTGTTTTCTTTCAAGGGATTTATATTTAACGTATTTGGGGAGAATTTTACATAGGCATGACAACACTTCATTGAAAGAACCTCTTTCTGAAGTGCTGCCTGACTCAGGTTAATGAAGGTTGTTATGAGAATTTCTGAGCTACAGGGAACCAGGATCTACTCAGGGCACCCAGCTTCTCAAATTTGTAGACTTCAGCCCAGCACACAGAAAGCAATATCAACTTTAAATAGGCACAAAGTTCCTCTGACCACAACAGGGTAAGCTGAATGCACATAGCAATTCTCGATGTGCTGTTGCTAACAACTGTGAGGTTCCTATTCAGGTAATCCCTGAGGAGCAGGCACATGGCAGGGCAGGAGAGACAGGAATCAGAGGTGGTCTCTGTCCTGGAGACTTGCAGGGCAGTTGGGTAAGCCTGGTGACAAAAGGTGACAGGGAGGATCAGGACCTGACTCAGCATTCCTTAGAGAAAATACAGGGAAGTCCTTCCACTGGAAGGCAGACAAGTACTGACTGGAGAGGAGCTGACTTGCTCAAGAAAAGAAGGATAATTTGGGATCATTTCACTAACTCGTCTCCTAAACCAGTCAGGTCGCTGGATTTCTAAATTGAAAATATAACAAGTCAATAAAGAGAAGTTTGGAACTCTAACTTTGGAAATGTTTGGAGGCATGTGACAATTCTGAGGACAGTAAAAATTAAGAGTCTTAAACAATCAGCTTGTAACTGAATTCGAATCAATAAGTTGGATCTGAATCTTAATAAAAATTACTCAGAACATTATCTTTTTTAATTACTAATATGCAATTATCAAGCCCAGAATAATCCAATAGTTTATCAGCAATAATAAAATTCAACTCCTAAGTCAGGAACTGAATTTTATTTTCATCCTCAAAGAACTACCAGATTGCCTGGAAAATAAGTATAAAAAGATTTGTCTGCCATGTAAGAAACTCCCACTCCAGTCAGGAAAGCTCCATATAAAAGCAAAAATTAGAATATCCACCTTATATCCTGGTAAAAAATCCCCAGTCAATCCCTCCTCTCCTCCCATATGCTGTGCTATGTGTTGTAACAACCTTTAAGAATTAACAGGGAAAAAGAGGAAAAGGCACAACCCACAAGTGTAGCAAAGCTTTCATGTCCTTCACAGCTGTCACCGTGGCGTGGCAAGCACAGCCCTGCTCCAAAGGGTGAAGGAACAGGTCATAAATCAGGGCTGCTGGAAGAGGTGGCTCTGGGTTACATCAGGCCCAGAACAATCTGGGAATAAACGTGCTGTATCTTCAGCCGAGGCAATGTTGGGGTGAAATAGTTGCCCTTGGTAACAGTGGCCCTCTGTGCAACATTAGGAAAAAGGCTTCTCTCTGAGTTTGATTGTCAGGGTCAGATGACACATTTCAAACCTTGCTGGAGAAGTCCCTGCCTAAGAGGTGCTCCTCTAGACACCTCTTCCAGTCTTGGAGCTCAGGATTTAAACACACACATACCCCCTTGGGGGGTGCCAAGAGGGTTGATGGCACTTGGCTCTTTCCAGCAGTGGTGGGGCAGCAGGGCCAGGGCCTGTCCCCCTGTGCTGAGGCCAAACCCTGGGGTCAGCTTTGGGTCCCTCACGACCAGGATGACGTCGAGGTGCTGGAGCGTGTCCAGAGAAGGGCAACAGGGCTGGGGAAGGGTCTGGAGCACAGGACTGATGAGGAGAATCTGAGGAGCTGGGGGGGCTCAGCCTGGGGAAAGGCAGCTCAGGAGGCACCTTACTGTGCTCTACAACGACCGAAAGGAGCGTTCAGCCAGGTGGGGGTTGGTTTCTTCTCCCTAGGAACCAGTGACAGAATGAGAGGAAATGGACTCAAGTTGCACCAGAGGAGGTCAGGAAAAATTTCTTCATTGAAAGGGCTGGAACAGGCTGCCCAAGGAAGTGGTGGGGTCTCCCTACCTCAAGGCATTGAAAAGGATGTGTAGATGTGGCACCTAAAGAGATGGTTTAGTGGTGGGCTTGGCAGTGCTCTGTTAAAACTTGGCTCCGTGATCTTAGAGGTCTTTTCCAACATAAATGATTTTGTGATTCTAAGGACTTGATTCTGTCTTTATCAGCAGATGTTTGGCTTTTGGTTAAAACAAAACTAAAATGGGTTTAAAGTTACAAATGTATTTGGTCTTTTATTTTTAGAGCCAGCATGTTGCTTGTTGAAACACCTAAGGGTAGGCAAGTGCATAACCAAGCAGGAGTCCCTACAGGTGCTGTTTAAGTGTCAGACTGCACTGTGTTACCCAAGGTAACCTCAGCAACACCAGCTCTGAAGTGCCATCCTCCCCCCACAGTCAGAACATGAGAAAGGAATGAGAAATATTCCTGTACAAGAGTCCCTAGAGACTTGTTCCAAACAGCTTGTTCTTTCTGACACAGAACACATCTGACACAGCCCCAGGATCCCCACGACTCACAGAGCAAATGTGAGTCTCACAGAGCTTGTTGCCCTGGAAAGGTCTGTTGAGAAAGGGCAGCAGCTGCTCTGATTGTGGCAGCAACTGCTCCTGCACTGTCCCTGCAGTACCTGAACCGCTGCTCTTTTCAGTTCAGTCTTCAAGCAAACCAGGGCAAGGCTGCAGACCCAGCTCAGGGAGTGGAGGATGATTCTCAGCACTGCTGCAGTCAGGGAGTTGTGGTTTGGAAGGCAAGATGAAACCCTGTTACTGCTCTACCCATTCCCCTCCATCCTCTTCACACACAGGGCAAGGGGTTGCTGCAGCCGTAAGGAGGGATGGGAAGCTCAGCACCCCAGCTGCTCCAGGGAAGAGAAGGACAGCTTTGATCTGTTTCATTTCACGGGAATTCAGCAATAAAATGCTCATTTTACCTTAAAGCACTGATGCAATGGTGTTCAGACCAGCTGAAACACCGGGCCAAGCTCAGCAACGTTGCTGGACGATGCTGCTGGACAAGAGAGGGAACTTCAGCTTGATGGACATGAGTGGGTAGCCAGGAAAGCTGGAGGAGAAACCTTGGCCACTGTGAGTGTTGTGAGGACTGAGTGCAGCTGGTTAACACTGGGGAGGAGCAGCAAGGGCTTCAGTGGAGGCATCTCCAGGGAACACTGGACCAGCACCAGATTACAGCAACCAGTCCTGGGGAAATCCATCCTCAAAACATTCTCAACCCCCCCATCCTTGGAAACAAAGGAAGTGTTTGCTACTAATTTCTGAGTCTATAGACAGATGAAAGGACTGTGCAAGTGTGCTTCCACAATACTGAAAAGCTTTTCCATATAAAGTAGCCAATTTACTGTTATGGTTGCACTTAAGTCAATTAAAATGTTTTATTTGCAAGGATTTGAATCTCTTACCTTCATTAACATTTAGCAGTAAATGGGAGAAAAAAGGTAAATAAAATATTATCTGGCTTTTTAAAGGTCATTCCAGTTTGATCATTACAAAAAGCTAGGTAGGAACACGGAATATGCCCCTTTGTGTGGATTTAATACAACCAGCCAGTGCAGAACAGGATCAGGAGAAGACAGTAAACAAAAAGTCAGTGGCTGGAGAGTCTCTGATGCTGGTGTTTAATACCTGCTTAATTACAGCCACCCTTTGTTCATCTGACTTGAGATCATACTCTTTTTTCCTTAAGCCTCCCATCATAAATCACCCTCATCACAGAGCATTGAACTGATGCACCTATTCTTAGCACCTGCTTCGAAACAACCCTAGGCAAGCAATCCAAGCTGATGGAATGACATGCCTAATACTTTGCATGCCTTCACCAAAGGAACAGCCAGCCAGGGTCTGGAATCTGGGTCCTACCTAGGCTGGAGGGTGCTTGGGAGGGCAACTCCTCCACTGCAATTATGCAGTTATTGCAGTGTCTGACTTCAAGAGCCTTCATATTCCTGTTTATTAAAAAAGAATAACATGGCACTCAAAATTCATTATCACAAACCTCCTCTAAACAAAGATTTTTATTATTTGTAAATAGATATAAAACTAAGGACGCAGGAAGATCCTGCATTCTTAATATAGTAAAACAATTTAGACTAGAAAAGTTAGAAATATTTGTGCTCCTGTGGGCAAACATTTATTCAAACACACAGTTTACATTAAGCTACTTCTTTCCTTTTCCACTTTCCTACATCCCTCACTGCTGATACCATAAGGAAAATAGATATTCCCCACAAACCACAGAATTGCTACTGAGTAGAACATACAGAGTTATTTTCCATCATAACATTGTCCTTGGTAATCAAATTATCATTAATGCAAACCTACAAATGAAAGCTCTCAACAAGTCTGTCCTTGTCTAACACAAGGGCTCAAATGCGACGTGGGGACACTCAGACTCTGCAAATCTCCACTCTCAAAGTACAGGGAGAACTAATCCCCCCACCCCCAAGGCCAGAGAAAAATAGACCCTTTAGAACCTTAAAACTGCAGCATCTGAGAGACTTTCACAAGGAGTTGACAACACCAGTCAAGAATCCTACAAGCAGCCGAGCACCTCAAATCCCAGGCCCCGCTGGAGGAACGCCACAAAACCCCGGAGAGCCCAGGCAAGTGCAGACTGACTGAGCTCACCCAGGGCTGCACACCGAAGGTTTAATGAATATTCAGCTAGGGACAAATTGCTCTGCCTAAATTAAATTTTCATAACCACCAAATTTTCAAGAGGATTTCTTTCATTTTCAAGAAAACGAAAACTCCCAGCAGATGTTAAATCCTTGGTTATTTTTTTTTTCAGTGGATACTTCAAATGGTTTTGTTGGGCAGCAATTAAAAAATGAAAGATGATTTTCATGTCCTTTCTATGTGTATTTCTTCTCCTTGTTTATCTTTTCTTCACATGAGTGTTAAAAACCACTTTGTATTTTGCAAGGAAAAGAGACCAGTGGTGCAGGCAGGGTGTGCCACCTCATCCTCCTCCAAATTCCCCTCCCCTGCTCTCTTCCATCACAGCGTGCATGAGGGTCATTAACACTCTGATCTTTATATTTGCAGCACATCATAGATTCTCTGTCTGTGGATAGTTATCTATGTTGCTAACAATGTATTTCCACACCTTCTGTGTAAAACCCATGATACCAAAGGCCAGAAACATCTGGCAACTGTTTTCACTGAATTCTGTTTTGTTGTTTGGCTTTTTTTTCTTTTTTAATTATTAGCAAGAATATTATTTTGGTAGTCCAACAACATTTCATGATGTTAAGCTTGGAAAAGGGTATGTCTAGGGAAAATATCTTAAAATAAAATTCAGGTTTAAATTCAATATTTTCTTAACACAGAATGTCCATTTTGAATTTTTTTTTCTTAAGCATGGTGGGAACGGGGCACCTCCCAAAGAGCTGGTTGTCCTGCACCAGAGCTGTCACCACACACCGGAGCAGAGGCACAGGATTGGGCCCAACATAATTAGATGGCTTTAATGAAGCAAGAGCCGACCTGGGTGTCTCCGTCAAGGCGAGGGTCACTTGCTAGAAGCAAGTAACGGGTTGAGGAGTGACACAAACCCACTGCTGGGGTGAAAAATAAACCATGTTATTAGTTATCATGGCTGAGATAAAGACTCCATCTAATTCTGCTGTGATTGCCACCACCACAGCACACACGGAGATGAAATGTGACTTTGAGAACAAATGAGGCAGGAAGGCTCTCGGCTACTCACACACAAAGCCATTCCAAACCTGGACTTCACAGGCAGCTGCTGGAAAATGTTTATCCAAGAGGACTGTAAGAACTGCTTTGGGCAAGGTTGACCATTACCTTGAGCTGGCTTTCTTGGCAGGGTGGGGAGCACAAATAAAATATTTTCTTCCTTTCTGCTGCTGCTTCCAGAACGTAAAACATATAGAAAATGTGGAGGTGAGATTTTAATTGCTGATTTAGGAATAGCTAGTAATTAATGTACGTTCTCTTCGGGATGCAGTTTCTGGATGACCCGGTAACCAAGCAACAGGAAAAGTAACAATACCGAAGTGTGATAATAAAGCCCTTCTTCTGTTCATACAGAAATTATATTTTCAAACTAATCATTGTTTCTTAGTCTATGCATGAATTTATTCCTGTCTCACACTGGAAGGGGCTGGGCCAAAGAAGGAAATGCAGTTAAACACTGAATAAATGGAATAGTTGGGAAGAGCATTAAGTCACATTTTAACGTGGCTGTTCAGAGCTCACCAACCAAACCTTTCATGTGCTTTGCCAGTAGTGGAACAACCCACAGAGGAGAAACATCAGGAGCCACATTGCTCCTTCTCTAACCAAGATAACCATGACCAAGTGCCAAAGGGTTTTGACCTGGAGTCACACACACTAACAGAGACTTAAGGCAGCCAAGTGTGTACAACTGTATTTTCCAATGTCACTGCTGAGACTCGCGCTCTGGCCTGTGGTGCCTGCACATGTGTCCTTCCCCTGCATGAGCAACCAACCCCCCCCCCTTTATCCTTCAGTGCACAGACAGGCCTGAAAACAACTCCCCAAAAGCCAAATCCAGAGTTCTGAGCGCCACTGAGAGGCAGTTGAAGAAACCCCACTCTGGCACAGAAACATCTGCAAACATGTTTCATACTGAGTGTGGGAAGGTTTACACAGCCCTTAGGAAGCGTTTTCTACTCTTTAATTTGAGGAGCTCTTTCTCAAGAGCTTTGCTATTAAAGGAACCAATTCCCAGCTTTCATGTGCTATGTCTTTAACAAGATGGGCCTAATCAAGTCTTCAAACATTAGAAAGATCAAAGGCTGTATCTGTAATAAAACAAACGATATGTGTCTGGCGTGTATTGACAAGGCTGCGCGGCTTCGGCTGCTCAGCCTCGTTATTGCTGACATTCATCACACACGAGCCTGCCTGGCACACCACAAGTTCCCTAACTTTCCAGCAAAAATATTGTCAGACAGCAATAACACTTGGCTTGACCTCAGTTTTACCTTCTCACTACCTGCAGTGGTTTGCAAGCTCCAACAACGCGGCAGCACTGGGGCAAAAATGAAGGCTGTCGTTAGCACACAGTAAATCTGGAGAACAATCATTTAACAGCGAAATCTTTAACTATTCATTGACACCAACACAATGCACAAGGGCTGTACAGTTCCCTTGGTGAAACCTTTAAAATACCTCCTGACCATCAGTTAAGCCTGGCTCCCTCCCCTTGAGCTCTGTCGCAGTTACCGGGGCATTTTCTAGATAGGCCTGGAACTTAATTGAGCAGAAGATGAGCTCAGAGATCTGCTTCTGCTCTGACTAATCAGCAACACTGTGCCCCAATTACAGGAGCTGCACAAGCTCTTGCATTGCCTGGCATGGCCTGTCTCAAGAATTTAATTCTTTCCCTTTCCTCTTATGATTGCTCAGCCTATGTCTGTGCAACAGTTCTTTGGACTCACAGCACACGGAGTACAAGCACCAGGCATTAATTTTGCTTAACTTTTAAATAATGGCTGGAATAGGTCAGATTAAAAGAAAATCAAATTGATGATTAAGGGAATTCACGTATATCTACGTTAAAAGATTTCCCTTTCAAGGTAAGGAGGAAATAAAATTGAAAATAATGCGTATACAAAGATTTTAAAAAACACACTTTCCTCTCACAATCACTTGCAAAATTTGAGTCTCGATTTGGCATCTTGTTTTTAGGGTCACCCCAGAAGGTTATTTCCAGAAGCCTTTCACTGAAATTTGTCACCACTTTTCCCCCAGCATAATACAAACTAACACCTGCTACACTTACGTGACTACACTGACAGGACAACCTGCTTTGTGAACGTTGGCCTGGCTTTGGACACAGGAGAAAAATAAAACCTCTGCCACCCACAACACTCTCATGTCACAAGAAAGCCTTGCAGAGCTGAAGGGGCTCTGATGGCCCTTGGTGACACAGTTACCTGTTACCCAGCAATCGTCCCCCTGAACAGGCTCTAAAGACAGACGTTTTGACGACTCAGAATTGTGAACCATGTTATACGTGCTCTGAGCTTTCTGGACCACAGATGAGGAGCAAGGCAATTAAGAGAATACACTCAAGATAAAAACTAAGATTGTGCAGCTCCAGCACTGAAGGATCTGTTGAGCTTTGCTGAAGGAAACAAACACTTCACTGAGAGGTTTACTGGTATCTTTGCATTCCAGTGGTGTCACCCTGCTCTAATTGTTCCAGTGTCAACAGTCTCCCGTGCTGCTTCTCACTAGTGTGCCTTTTCTTAGATAAAATAACAAGGTTACCACTCCATCCCACACACTGTACAACTGCATTACCGTTTGTTAGGCCCTGCCTTAAAGCCAATTCAACCTTTTCCTATGATCTCTTTTCACAAGTGTCAAAGTTCCAGCAATCTAAATTTTTGCAGTTTCTTTTAACAGCGTATTCTGCCTTTTATGGCAAACTGGCTGTCCACAGGTTATAGGAGCCTTTGCTCCTCAAATGTACTGTATCTGCCCTGCTAATTATCTGTCAAAATCTGTATGGAGTGGACAGAAACCAAACCGTCAAAGGGAATGGATGGAATCTATTATTTCCAAATTTCTTACTGCGCGTTGTACATCAAGACGTGCCTCATTCTGGGACATCAAAAAATGCTGGCACGCAGGAGCAATCCAACCCAATGCCTCAGGAAGGCTTTGAAAGCTTTTGTGCTGGAGAGCCACCTATTTATCCAGTGAGTGAATATGATTCAATAGGAATTTTTGGAACATGTGGTGTTTTCACACCTGCTATGTCTGAATTGGTGATTGTTTGTCTGTTTGCTTTTCCCTTCACACACAGTTCCTTTCCAACCCTCAGCAAGAAGAGGTGTGCAGACAAGGCTCAGCCATTTCTTACTTCCCAGCAGGTCCCAGAGCTGGCAGCAATGGAGTGGTCACCATTCCCAGGGAGCTCACAGGCTGTGGGAAGACAACTGAGAATCGGGAAGGGAAAACACAAGAGTAAAATTCAGCCTGCATTTTATCATTCCACACTGAGTGTCATTTCCAACTCACCTTTTTTTTGCCACTTTTTTTTGGTAAAGATGACAAGAGAAGCCTGTCAGCACTGCAGGCTCAGGGAAGAGAGGGACCAGAGCAGGCCTGGGTGCCAGGGCAGCAGTGAGTCCTTCCACAGATGCTGTAGCACTCCCCAAACTCAGGGTTGCAGCGTGGCCACCCTTTAGCTCTGCAGTGTGAGAGCAATGTGCACCTCAGAAAGCAAGGAAAGCTCCAAACCCCACCTGAAGTGCAAGACACTAAACTTTGTCTTGGCCTAAGACAGGAACACAACTTCATTTATTTCTTTAGGTATCTAACCACAAGTATTTACAAATAGTTATACATATATGGACATAAGCTAAAGAAATATAACATTAAATAAAAATACTGTGATTGGGAGATGCTGCAGTTTGATTTGCTCTTGAATGAATCACTTTGTGCTGTGCTACAGACAAGTGCATCTAAGTAGGCTCAACAAACAAATCAGTGCAGAGCCACAAGTGCCCTGGGAAGTTCAGATCATGAGGGAAAGTAAGGATGAAGTGCAAGTGCTCAGAAGGGCAGAGGTCTCTGTGCCTGCTTTGGAATTCTGGAATTCTTTAGTGAAGCAGACAGGAGTCAGATTTATTTGGTTTTTAAGGCAGTAAAATCATAATTACATATCTAAAGGGGACTTTCAAAATGACTGTACACCAGGCAACTTCTGAAAGTGATAAATCATAGTGGATGAGGTCTTCCTGAGAAAGCTGGCTCACACACCAGAGGGGGGATAAGGCAGCTCTGGTACAAATCCCATGGGCACCAAGATGATGCTGCCGTTTTCTGTCTCCCTCCACCAAAAGACCACTATTTCCCAAGGAAAGCAGTTGGGTTTAGGTTTTTTTGCTCTTAGAGAAACGTCACTGTGACATCCAAATATACACTATAAACTATTTTAAGCATTGCCCCTTAACCCAAAACCCCCACCTGCTTTACACTGACTGCAAACTCGCTTTTTGCTGGAGTTCAGTACAGCAGAGGAGTACCAAGGACAGCCAGTGGTTCTGAGCACAGACCTCCTGGCTCTGCCAGGCCTTGCTGCCTGACCTGGAGCTTTGCTGAGGAGCAGCTCAGCTCTCTTCCCTCCCTAAAGCAGGTAACCTTCAGGATTACCTGTTCATGCATAGCTGAGATCTGCATTCACTACTTCTCCTGCGTCAGTTTGCTGTTTACTCTCACATCCTGAGAAGGCCTGAAATGGGCATTTGACATTTCAAAATGCTTTTTATTTCTAAGAAGAAACAGCAGCAAATAAGACAAATGTTACTTCAACCAAATAAAGGTCCTCATTTTCTTTGGCTAGAGAATATTACCAACGGCCTGGACTCAAGGCTCATTTTAAGAATAATGATGAGAATTCACTGGAGCTATATAATCTGCTCCTCTTGACAGAAGAGTTTACACAAACAATTTCAAAGCTTGACTGGAGAAGTGGCCGGCATATCATTCTGGTCAATTATTTGCCATGCTAGAAATGCATCAGGATAATGACACAGTGAGGGATTGTAAGGCAATATTGTTCCCCCAGAAGCCTTTGTCTAACAAGGTAATTTATGACCTGTTCTGGAATCCAGTCTTTACAAAACCATAAATTCACACTTGTTCTCAACTTCAAAGGGACCATTATCAGTAAAGGTGGCAGAAGGCATCAGACTGCTGCAAGCTAGATAAACAGATAAGTGAGACTTTCATGGCCCTCTCCTCTGGGTCTGCTCCCAGGACAAAGGCACCTAAAGGTGCAGCTGCCCCTCGGCATTTGGCCCTGTTATTTGCAAAGTTCACCACTGAATGTGCTACTTCCCCTTTACAAGGTGAGGAAAGCCTTGCTCACTCAAGTGCAAAAACTCACAGCACTGGCACAGCTTTGAAAGCTCTTTCAACAGCCCATCACTGCCTGCCCAGGAGCGGTGCTTTCCCAAGGACACAGGGACGTGGAGAGCAAAACCGGAGAAGAAACCACAAAAACCCCAAAGACTCGGTGCTTTGCATCCAGAGGGAAAACAGGATGAAAGCCCTGCAGAGCAGTGAGGTTTGACTGATGTGCAGTGTCCCCTCCCTGCGCTGGATAAGCAGGACAAGTGTTCGCGTTGGTGATCCCGAGTTCAGCCATTCCCTGAAGGTGGGGGATCAGAGCCTCTGGGGGCAGCGCTGCGTGCAAGAAAAGGCCAGATTTACACTCACTGCCTTCCAAACAAAAGCCTACCAATTTTGAGACAGTCATTCTTGTCACACTGGAAACTCACAGCCCCATACGTTTGAAAACAATACTCGAATAATCCCATTTTACTGGAGCAACAAAGGGGTGGTAGGGAAAGCAGGCAGCTGTCCCAGGTGATTAACTGTTCTGGATCCCACCAATCTGCCTGATTAGCCACCCAGCCAGCACGGGCTGGGTCAGGAGCTGTTGACAGAGAGCAGTGCCTCAGAAATACTCCCTTGCTGGCAGTTAAAACTCCCACCTACCCTTCAGTCTCTTCTGGAGAGATTAATTAGGTAATGTTTGCACAGTGTTATGAAGATCTAAAGAGCCGAGTGTGGCCATGCATCTGACCAGAATTACTTCTAATTAATGTGCTGGAAGTGAACATGGCATTGCTCTGGAAAGGTGTGAGGGGACAGAGGGAATGGCCCTTTCCTGGCCCCCAGTGGAGCAGTGACAGAGCTCTCCAGACAGGAGCTGGGACAGGGCAGCGGCACAGGAGGTAAAGCACAGCACAAAGAGAGGCATTCAACTGAACACTGCCAACCCACAGAACACAAACTGCTCTACCCAGGCACAGAACTGCAGGTACTCTCCTGTTGAGGGCCATTAATCTACTAATTGTGGGGTTTATTCCAGATTCATGCACAACTGTCTTCTGATTGAAATTCAGTCCTCTCTGGGCTGAGGCTGGAGGACCTGTGCCCATTTAAGTTCTCTGCACTGAAAACATTTAGGCCACTAGTTTTCGTATCCCTGGCAGCCAGAAATGCCTGGCAAACATATCATGTGTGGTAAGACTACTGGTGGATCTGACTGAAGTGCTGGGTGACAGGTTCAGCACAAGCAGCGTTTGCTAAGCTCCATGGTCTGGAAACCAGCCCTTAACCCTAGTATTGTGCATACGATGACTCTTAGTTTTAGTTATTAAGACACCAGTGGCCAAATGAGCTGCTGTCCTTTAGACATTCCACTGGCCAGTGTCGTGGTCCAACCCCAGTCAGGCCCCAGCAGCTGCTCCCTCCCTGCCCCACCAGCAGGAGGGGAGAGAAGCAGGAGGGTAAAAGCCAGAAATCTCAAGGGTTGATATAAAGACAGTTTAACAGGGAAAGCAAAGGAAAACAAGGAGTCAGTTCACTGCTTCCCAGGGGCAGGCAGGTGTTGAGCCTCTCCAGGAGAGCAGAGCCCTTCACGTGTGATGGTGACTTGGGAAGACAAACAGCACCTCTCCAAATGTGCCCCCTTCCTCCTTCTGTCTCCACTTTACATGCTGAGCACGGTGCCAGTGGTCTGGAACATCCCTTTGGTCACCTGGGGTCACCTGTCCTGGCTGTGTCCCCTCCCACCCTCCTGTTCATCCCCAACTTCCTCACCAGAACAGCAGAAAAGGCCTTGGCTCTGTGCAAGTCCTGCTCAGCAATAACAAAAGCATCTCTATCATCATCACCCTGTTCAGAACAAACCCAAAATAGCCCCATTCCAGCGACTGGGAAGACAATTAACTCTACTCCAGCCCAAACCAGCACATTTGGGCAAAGGAGCTTGTGCTGTCTTAATTCATGGACAAACTTTCGTCCTGGCACCAGATGCTCAGTAAAGACATTTCTCTGGCATTAGAGAAAACACAAAGTGGTTTTTTCTCAACACTAAGCAGCTGAGAATGGTGTTGAGTACAAGTATTCCAGCAAAAAATAGTAATTTCCTCCATCACAAAAAATGGGTGGCTTTGGTTGCCCCCCATGACTTCTATCTGTCCTTAAACATACACTCTCTTCAGGAGGAAATCACTGCTGTTCTCAGTAGTATCCAAGAAGTTTTAAAATTTGCACAATTGCCAGTCTAAGCCAGGCATAGTGACTTGACTCCTGAATTTCCAGCAGGAATCCCGGATTCATTAATCTAGGAACTGATTGCAAATTAACTGGGGGAAAAAACCCCACAATCCAAAAACAAGAGGAAAAAAAGATCAAAAAAAAAAGCCTCAACCCAACAAAGTCCATGAACAAAGTCACACCCTCAGGACAAGGAATGTTTTCTGTCCCATCTCACCGTGTGTCTCACTCTGCTCTTCCTTGAAAGGCCAGCTCCCCCTGAGCCAACACTGGTGCAGCAGGACAGTCCGATACTCAAAGCAGAGAATCAGCAGAGACAACTGGCACAGCAGAGCTCCCTCTGGAATCTGCTCCTCCTCCTCTACCCCTAAGCAGCAGAATAAACGTTATCACTCAGCCTCAGCAGTAGCAAACTGCCTTGTGATGCACTCTCAGCTCCCACTCCAGCAAAGCAGAACACGCACTACAGGGCCACACAGACGAGGTTGTTAGATGATGATCAAATCCCAGCAAAGCTCAATGGCACCCGAATTTGTGTGGCACACACAAGCCGTGTAGTCTTCGCTTTTCTGACAGCCATTAGTTACCCTGATATTTCCTTTTGCAACTCAGTACCCCGCCGGGTTTTTCTTTAAACTGATGCAGGTTCTCACCTTTACCTGCACAAAACAGAGTGCAATCTAATATTATGCAGCAGTTTGCACTTTGCATCCTAAAGATTACCATTAAAAATGATTCCATGACAGACATCATGAGGGGAGTGAAAGGGGAAAGACTGTCAAAGGCTTTCAAGTGCTGGACTTCCGAGCATGTAAAGCAGGGGGAAAAAAAAAAAAAAAAAAAAAAACCCTGATAAAATCCCAAACTGCAAGTTGTAAATGCAAACAACCAGCATTCGAATGGCATTAGCAAGGAAAAACCCAACCCTCAGCAGCACCGTTCTCCTGAAAGGAGTAGGGAGTCACAGAATCGAAGTGAAGCCTGTTTTTCATGGTTAAAGAGGAAGAAGTGAGTCCTTCCCATGGGAAGAACTCCCCCCTGATCACCACCAGCAGATGGGACAGCACCATCCACAGGGCTGCCACTAACAGACCAACCCATCCCTGCTCCCACATCTTGTTACACCACTCAGCACAGAGGTTGCACTCAGTGCCCGAGTGCCACAAGCCACCAGCTGAAACAGTTCTGCCTCTTCAAAGGGGAAGGAAGGAGATTTGGGGGGCAGGGGGTGCGTGTCGACTGTTTGAGCAAGAGGGAGAGATGTTTGAAGTGATTTACGACCCCCCTTGGAGAACAAGCCAGACCTGGCAAAGTTGCTTTGCACCTGGACCATTATGAAGCAAGAAGGATGATCTCTCAAGGAGCAGAAGACATTCAAATGTACAAGTCAAAGACCAGGATGATCCAATCTTCCCCAGGATCAGCCCGGCTTAAAGGAAAAAATTCTGGGAAAAATATACATCTCTCTCTTCCACAGAGTAAAAGGGAAAGGAGATTAGGAAACAAGAGGTCTTGAGTATTCAAAGTGCTAATTCAGAACTTCTCCTTCTAAGGCACTCATGAAACATTTTAATTGTCTGACTTTGCATTCAAAAACCTTGTTTGCAACTCTTAATTGCAGACAGCTTTGAACAAATAATTGAAATGCATGACTTGTGGGGCCTGCTTAAACAATTATAATGTGCTTTGCCAATAGGTACTTTGTCCCATTCTCCTCCCCCACCCCCTTTTTCCTAACGAAAATGAGCTAGCATGATATTTGGAGCAAAGTTAAAACCTTGCTAATTTGCAGCCCTGAGCTCTGGGACTGTGACAGTGGTCGTACCTGTGCAGCTGCTGAGATCAGCAAAAACCACACTAATAGTTCAACTGAATGCAAAAAAGACCTTTTCATTTTCTGCTGAGAACAACCCACTGGGAGATTCTTTTCTAAATACAAATCCTTCATATGTCTGTTAGTTTTGCATTTCCTAAGATTTATGTAGCTATTTTCCTGAAAATTCCCTTTGTATGATTTAAGCAGAGCCTCTCATAAATATAAACAATCCTTGCAAGTAGGGTTTGAAAAAGAAGTGGGATAAAACCGTATCCTTCTCGGAAGATGCAAATTATTTTGGCATGGTGTGGTCAAAACCGTTCTAGGCAACGTATTGTGTTCCTCAAGCTGTAATAAACTGCCAACCCCAGAAAATAGACAACTGCTCCTGCCTGTCCCTGAAGGTATTCCTTGCAAGGAAACTGAAATGGGTTCAGGTCAGCTTGTCCAAAGTCCTGACTTCAAATGGTCTCCTTTTACACTGCTCTGCCTTTGCTCCATCGGGAAGTACCTGTTCACATCCAGACACAGCACGAGATTTGGGGCTGGCATTGAATCCCGGGCTGGGGATGATTCCAGCCTTTCCCAAACACCACCTTACCTCGGGCCATCGTTCGCACCGCAGTCTGTTGGGTTGGTGGTGCAACTCCTCAGCAGTGCCAAGTGTCACACGCAGTGTCACTGCACTTGCCAAAACCAGCACCGCCCGCGCTTTCAGGAGGGAGGAGAGCAACTAACGAGGCACTCACTGCCTGTTAACCCCATTTCCCCACCGCATCGAGGCTCTCAGCAGGCACAGGCAGCTTGGACACCTGATAATCACGGGCACTCAGCTGCCTCCACCTCCAGCCCAGCCCCTGGCCTCGAGCAAACAGATCTGCAAGCTCGAGGATTTAAGTTGAGAACACCACATCTCACTTAATGAAAAAAATAAACTGTAAACCAAATTTAATCAAGATCTAAATCTAATCAAATTAGGCTGCTAAGAGCTATTCTAGGTGAACTACACAAGCTGGAAAAGCTGCAAGAATTTTAAACTATACAGACAAATGTCTCATCCAAGCATCTGCCACTCCAAGGTAAAGACCTTCTGTTGCCATGCTCAGAAAACAGGAAAGCAGTTTTGTCTAGGCCCTGTTTGTATTTCTTGCTTTAAAATCCACTGTGCAGGATGACATCTGTCTTGTTTTCTCAATGGTATTTAAAAGCAGGCAAAGGATTCAGAACCCTGCAGGATTAGACCAACGCTATTTTCACAAGCAAACTTCACTGAGACTCTAGAAATGTAAGCAAGGTGGTTTGGATTTTATCCCCAGAGCCACAATTCCAGTTTAAATAAATCCCTGCTGAATATTCTGGCATAAGGAACTGACCCTATCTATAGCCAGCATAGGTATAACTTCTTTCATGCAAGTAAAACCAAAATGGCACATATGCATTAGCAAAATTTAAGCCTAAGTTTATAAATCACCATGCAAGTTTATGGGGCCACATAACAGTTTTGTGATAATTATAATAAATGCAAGCTCTGGCAGGAGTTTAATAACTCATCCTGAAAATGCTTCCCCTGTTCACTACCCATTTCATTGGCTACTCCCATCAATAACCCCACTAACATAAAAACAAGGTCAACGGAGCAACCGAAAGGCTGAAAAAGAATGTTGAGAAGATCAAATGCTCACCAGCACAACAGAAAGTGGCCCAACTGGAGGGCTTGTCAACGGGGCATTTCATCTGTGGGCTGATCACAACCTGGGGCACACTCACAGCCGTCATCCCCCTCCGCAGCAAGCGCTGCAATGGCACCGTTTCCAGAACAAACTCATCCTTCACCAGCGTGGCACCCGCAGAGCTCAGTTCTCTCCTCATGCACAGCCAGCTCCCAGGAACCTGCAACTGCAGCAAGGCACGAGAGACACCCGGAGAATTTTGGCATCAGGGGAGAGGAAAAGGCCTGGGGCTGTTAAATGCAGTGGTGTCAGTCACTGGAAGGTGTCACTCAGAAAAGGAAGCCGAGGTTTAACCTGTGTTTTAGGAGGGATTCTGGGGAGTGTCAGTCTATTGAGATAAATACAGTGAGTGCTGACAGAGGCTGCATCTCCAGGTACTCAGCAATGGAGTCTTGCTGTATTTACTGTCTGTATTTTAATACATTCCATCCAGTGTTTCTGCAGGGACAAACTAAAATGAGGATTTTTCTGTCCCAAGACAGCAGGACAGCCACACATGCCAAGGTGTCAGCTGGAAAAAGTATTTCCACGGCAGGACAAAAGCTCACCTAAGAAAATGGGCAAGTAAAGGACTCCATGACAGAGCTGTGATAGAAAACCACTGTGTGAAAGCATTTTGGGAGAAGAATCATGGCAATAACTGGAACTCTCAGACTCTCTTCCAAGGTCAGCCCCTGCCCTGGTGAACCAAGCTCACTTGAGGGAATTCCTGCTGACACCTAGGGTCATGCATTTAGAAAGCACAGGCTGGGCAACGGCATGAACAGACAAGACTTTTTTTCACTTAATGAAGTCGTTGTTTAAACATTAGGCTGGCTAAATACACTAAGGTGAAAGCTCAAAGAGATTTACCATATGAATTGCTTGGTACAGACCCAAATTTTGACAACTGTTTAGCAGACAATTTCCTGTGAAATGACCATAATTCCACACAGGTCATTTAATCTCACAGTTACGTCCATCGATGTGTCTCTGAGCTTTTGGGCTTCCCGTTTCCTTTTCGTGTCCTCCAAGCACCTCATTGCTCGAGAGCATAAGAAGTGAAGGAGAGGAGCAGACCACAGTTGGGCAGCTTCTCTTATGGAGATAAAAATCCCTGGGAGGTGAGAAAGAAGAAAGAAAGGGACAGAATGCTGTCCTGCAGCTGCACAGGGATGCACAGCCCTGGCTGAAGTCAGAAGATGGGAGCACCAGAGTTAACAAGCAATTCTGGATGCAGCAGAGCCAACAAAGCTTGGCCAAAAATTAATCTGTCTCAGGATTTGAGGATCCCTCTGGATTCTCTGCTGTCTAATCTAGTTGGAGCTCATTCTAAATTCTTCCTAGGAGTTTGGAGCCTACTGACTAGTCCTTCGTGACAGTGTCATCAGGGTTTGTTTCCTGTTTGTTGCCCATTCCTCCTGCTTTCAAAAACCTCACAGGACTTCAGTCTCTCTAAGAACATTTCAGATTTGATGGTCATTGCCCCCCAGATTCAGAATGTACAAGGAAAGAGTAATACCTGACAGAAAAGGAGAGAACGACAGCTGTTCACAGGCGAAGACAAACAAACAAACTCCTTATTTCCTCCAGGAAATCAGACTAAAAGAAGAAAGGATAATCAATCAGAGGCTACACTGAAAAAGCTCTCTCTCCTCTCCAGTCAGTGCGCATGCTCTGTCCACATTCTGCAATCTTATTTATCTAACTCAGTATTTCCATCTCAGTGGAAATCTGGTTTTTGTCACAAATGCAACAACCCACCCATATTTTACTACCAGTAAAACTTTCCTACCAGGTGACAGGATGGGCCTCCACCGCATTCAGACCATTTCTCAGTAGGACTAGCTCGATTTAGGTTCAACACATGCAGAATTAAACTAGTTGTTCCAAGAGAATCTGCACTGCTAATAGAACAACCACTTCATTAGTTTGGGGGAAACCTGATCTCTAACCACAATGAGACTCGAGAGCCTTCTCTTTGATTTGCAAGGTGCACATCTACAGTACTGTTCTGGGCAAATATTTCACTTAGATTTTGTTCTTTAACTAGTATTCCAGCTACCTAGTAGCCAAAATAGTTCCTCTGAGAAATGTCTGAAATCTTGAGAAGCTTATAACTAAAAAAAAAAAAAAAAAAGAAGTATTTTTATGGCAATGATGAAACATGGATCTAAAATAAATACAATATATTGGAAGATTTTAAGGTCACCTAATATCGTAGAAGAAGAAACAATAAAAAACTTGCTCTCCCTAAGAGTTTAAACTCAGTTCTCTTCCAAGGGAAATTTTGCTTCTTCATATCAGTCATTTTAGACAGTGAAAAAATGGCATCTTTACATTAAAGCAAGAAGATGCTTCAACGAGAAATTTTCAGGAAGCAAAGAGGGGTAATTTCAGCCTGAGAATGGTTTTGTTGCACAGTGAATTTCGATAGAACCAATGACATTACCGATTTATTTTATTTATCTCCAAACCACACGAAAAAGTCCTGTATTTGATTTGGGTTTGGGCACGTGGTGGGATACAACACATTCATGCCAAAGCACTTTTCTAAAACAATTTCATGTGTGCAGCTGAGGAAAACAACACACTGTACCCTGCAAAATGACATTAACAGGGCACAAAAGAGAAGCAGGATGGCAAGAGCAGCAGAATTCAAGCGCTGGGCAGCTGACTGGCCTAACTGCCAGCTCTCCATCCCGTTCACGCGTGTTATGGTTGTTCAAAAGGGTGTGAATTGACAGTGCTCTTCTAAATGTCTCAAAAAAACCCAATCCCCCCTCCCAAAAAAGGGTTTGGAATGAAAATGCCAACATTTATTACAGCTCAGGTGCCTGAAGCAAGAGAATTATTGCTGAGGTGTTTAAGTGGCATGTGATTTTCTGTTTTATTTTCCTAGAGAAGGATGAGTTTTGAAGTAACTGCTGCAATTGATGTGCAAATTTTGACACATTTTGTATGACAAGTGACTAGCCCAGTGGTACATCTGCAGATCAATAATAGCTCATCTCAGTTACCTGACTGGTGGGTGTTTGGAAGGAGAAGGAAAAGGTTTGCAACCATGCCCAGCAGCAAAAGGATTCCCAGAGGCTTTTTCTCTCTCCATTCCTGCACACCTGAACTGTTTTTATGGAACAAACTCAGACAGTATCAAGAATTCCCTGGTGTGAAAGGTTTGGGTGCACAAAAGCAGAAGTCAGAAATATATGGCTCCACTGGTTTTAAAACATTCACAGATGACCTAATAGTTGACATATTCCAGTGGGACATGAATTCCAATTTAATTTAACATGCAACCCTAAGTATATGAGGAAAGTTCCCCCAGAATTCCCTAGAGATGTCAAGGCACTTGCCTCAAACTGATTTTTCAAAGAACTGGCTACTTCAAAACAAAGGAGAAGATTCCTGAAGGCCTTTTGGGCTTATCAGAAAAGAAAGTACTGAAGAAATACATCCCAAGCAAGTGCAGCGAGGCACACCAATCCTGGGACACGTGCCATGAGCTGGAGAGGGACTCAGGACAAAGGCATGGGGTGACAGGACAAGGGGGAACAGCTTCAGATTGAGAGAGGGCAGGGACAGATCAGACATTAGGAAGGAATTGTTCCTGGGAGGGTGGGGAGACCCTGGCACAGGTTGCCCAGAGAAGCTGTGGCTGCCCCATCCCTGGAAGTGTCCCAGGCCAGGTTGGACATGGCTTGGAGCAGCCTGGGCTAGTTAAAGGTGTCCCTGCCCATGGCAGAGGGTGGAACCAGGTGATCTTTAAGGTCCCTTCCAAACCAAGCCATTCCATGATTCCATGATTTTTGGGTAACTGCTGAGTCAGGAGAGGCCCAGTGAATGACCTGGTGCTGTAGTCAAGGCCATGGCACAGGAGGAACTGGAGTCCACCTACTTCTGCCTTCAGCCATACAGAGTTTACTGACTCCTGAAACAGCACAGGCAGGGACAGAACTGGGCTGAAGGACAACAGGGTGAACTTAAATGCTAGAAGTCAAAATTTATTTGTCCCTAACTATAGTTCTATCCTACCTAGAAGCAGCACAGTAAATTCTCTTACTTTCCACTCAATAAAGTGCTTTGTAGAAGGGTTTTATAACATCACCTTCTAAGCCTGTTCATCTTTGTTGCTCCTCTCTCTTCAGCCTTTCTAGCACAACCTTTCCATATAAATTTATTAGGAAACAATTTATAGTATTGCCATCAATAATTCTTCCTGCAGCATTGGAAATATGTATAAAGGTTTACAAAACTGATAAGGCAAGTTCCTGCCCCAAGGGCCTGTGCTAGTTATTCTAGTCTTAATACTTATTACATTAATATATTTCAACGCAAAATTTTAAAAGGAAATATTAAGAAGGATAAAAGTGAAACAAATTACCAAGAATCACCTACTTACAGATCCTAAATAAGAATAAAAGAACAGTTTGTTCTGACAATACTGTCCAAAACTCCTTAGTGTTCAAGGAACATCTAAAGCATTGTTACCTTCTGTCAGTGACAATTTACTGATATCAAAGTTCGCAGCACCTGAAGCAAAATGTGCAGTGCAACACAACTGAAACAAAGAGTTTCCAGCTATTCACAGAGAGAACTGGCCTTTAGTCATCTCAGCACTGAAAAGAGAGAAAAGGGCTTTCTCAAATTTACTGTTATGAATAAGTCCCTCTTACCCCCCTGCAATTCTTCAGCTCCCTGTGTGCCGGCAGGACTCCGGGCCAGCACATGACAAACAGCAGGCTGGCACGTCCCCCGCGCCAGCTCCTGCCTTTCAATTTACTATTTCACTTAAAAACAAAGTCATGACAGCTGATGTGACAGCCTGGAGAACGGGAGCCAAGAGCAGAAGCCGGTCAGGTCTGCCAGCACCTGGCAAAGCCCTGGCTCTGAGAGGAGCGGCCCAGACACGCTGCCTCTGAGGGTGTAAAAACCGGGCATGGAGCACTACGGGGAAGATCCACATCACAGACAGTTCCACGGGACAGCTGGAGAGAGCACCTGACTGGTATGTGCATAAGGGGATTCATCTCGTGGGAGAGGAGAGAGAATGAAACTGGAGTTAACAGGAGCTAAGGAGACGTGAGATGTTCCAGGACCAGAGGCAGCAATTCTCAAGACCTGGGCAAAGGAAACTACCAGAGTTCCCACCGTGTCAGAGCCCTGTGAGGGGATCACAGATGCCTCAAACACCTCCACTGCTCTGCTTTGGCAGCAGTGCCTGTCACCCAGTGCCACAGAGGGAGGCAGTCACTGCTGCCATCAGCTGCAGTGCGAGCGGGGCTGGCACAGGGGGTGGGGACAGACATCACCAGCAGATCACACTCTGACCATTGGGAAGGAGGCTTACAGCGTTTCTGTTATCTCAGGGTGCCTCTAAAGTAGGGAAATCAGAGATGACATGATGTATCAAAAAGTCATGACACGCAAAAGCTGCTGCTGGGGAAATCTTGCAGTCTTACAAAACCAAACCTGCAGGGATATTAGCACTGGGATAAAGACTATGCACAAATAAGCTATTTAACTCCTCCTTTGCCTTTTAATTGTTTTTTGTTTTTTGGTTTTTTTTTTTTGATTGCATGATCTATATTTCTCTTCCTTAGAAACATCTGGGTTGTGCTTTGAGACTATTCTTGTCCATC
>JAWWES010000018.1:16127107-16143985 GCA_035583135.1 Lophotriccus pileatus
TTTTTTTTGATTGCATGATCTATATTTCTCTTCCTTAGAAACATCTGGGTTGTGCTTTGAGACTATTCTTGTCCATCAGACTGACTACAGAAGGTGCAATGTCATTTCTCGCTGAAGTGGGAAAACATTTAAGAAGTGTATTGGTAAAAACTAAGCAAGCAATTGTTGATAGGCTAATGTGGATTTGCTTTGGAAAACTGGAATCCATCCCAAATCACCACTGGGTTCCTTATCAAAGTAAGACTGAATGAAACTTTAAAGAGATCCTTTTTCATAGCACACCCTTCATTGCTGGATTCAGTATTTGGTATCTCAGAATGTCATTTGATGGAATTTTCATTTGTGTCCCAAATCAATGGGAGTTGTGTCTGAAAACCAACATGCTATTTAACGCTAAGAGGATAAAAAAATCTTGCATCTTGAATTGTGCAAGCAAGCTTCGAGACTACTTTTTAACATTGTACCTCAACTAGTAATCTCTGTAATTCACTCCATAGAGGTGAAAACAATTTCATTTATGTTTGAAAAACTCAACAGCCCCCTGGGTAAATTAGTCATTTGCTCTTCAAAGCAAAGTTTGAAAAGTATATTCTGAATAAATGTGTCATGTTTGAATAGGGAAAATAAGCTACTCCAGTGCAAACATCATAGTCTTGGCCCTGAAATTGTCAGGATCTTGCAGAAAAATAAATAGTGCTTAATACTCACTGCCATGTAAAGCTGCACTACCTGTGTAAAGGTAAGTCAAGTCAGCACTCAGGGGCTGACTTGGAAAGGCTGGTCATGGGCTTTTAATGTGGCTCCCTGAGCATAAATAGATCCAAACAGACCAAAAACCTCCATCTGGCTGATCACAGTTCTACCAATTTCCCTTCTGTATTCTCAGAAGTAGCTTAGAAAAGCGAGTGGGAGAGAGGCAAAGATCCTCTGGTGTGACAAACCTCTTTCTTCCATGTCTGTTTAATACAATTTCCTCTTTGGTCAGCATCCTTTCAACTCTTGCTCTGTGTGTGTCCATAAAACGCCGTGGCATCTTAACCTCATTTAAACTAGCTACTTGTCTTTGCTTCTTAACTCCTCCCTAGCCCTTCCCTCTCTGCATCACACAGCTCTTCCTGAACCCCCTGGGTGTGGTTTGTGTCATCCTTTCTGGCATCCTGAACCTTAAACTTGACCTTCCATCCAACAGGAGCACTCACCACCCCACAGTCCGTCATGCCCCATGGCTGTCAGCTCTAGTCAAAGCCCTGGCACTTATCCACAGGTCACTGAAAATTCTAATTCCTCCAAAAACGAAGAAAAATATGTGAGATGACGGGGCCAGTAAGACCTTGGTTCCTACAAAGTAAGTTTTTGCTCAGTTGTTTTTCTGAGATACAATGAGACACATAAAATATACCATGGAAAACTTTAAATTACTAAGAGGCTGTTTCTGCTTATTACCTCATCAAGCTTATGACATAGAAGGGAGAATGCTTACTTTGCATCTGCCATCCCAACAGGCAGAGCTCTCAGGGCTCACCTTTTTGTACACAGGGACAGCCTATGCCTGTGCCTTTAGGATTTTAAGTGCTAAACAGGAGAGGAACTGACTAGTTTGGTAGGTCAGAAAGTAACAAGGATGTCCAAGCCATGTGTTTGTGTGACCACCCCCTCTGGCCTTCCAAGCGCACCAGGACAGGGACTGCCCACTCGTGTGCATGCAAAGGAGCAGAGCAGCCCCAGGGTGAGTGGTGCACGTGGGACTGGATGAGGCTCTGTCAGAGCAGTTCCAGGCTCTAACTCTGGTGACCAGTTTGAAGGCTCCTGCCCTTTCATTTTATCACTTTTCTCCAGCCCACGACCCCACCAGCAAAGCCACGGTGCCCACGAGGACACCCTGCTCTCACAGCAAGCCAGGCTGTGACTGACCCAGTATGGTCAGCAAAACACAGCAGTCAAGTTGTCATGGCACACTCACTGCTGTGTGAGCCATTTCGTTTAGAAATCAGCATAAAACCGAGTGCAGACAAGAATAACTTTCATATCAAAAGACAAATATCACTGGTACAATAATAATGTAAAATTAAAATATTAGAATCAGCTAAACTTGGAAGATAGCAAAATGAATAATATATGCAAGTACAATCCAGAGTTCTGTTTTATGCATACAAGGGGAATAATTAACTGATCTGGAAACATGTAAATGAGGGCTTAAAAGCATTTTCAAAACAGCACATCCAATTTCAGTTACACACGCAGAAGTTGCTACATTATAATAATTAGATTTTTTTTCACAAAAGATTTATTTATTTTGAATAGGAGTATTAAATATTATACTAATTACTAGTTATTTTACTTTGTACCCAGGGAAAAGGAATGAATATTCATTAATTCCTCAAGCTACCAAACCCCAACAGACCAGAGAGATTCCAGCATAGCTACTGATAAGTAAGGAAAAAGTTTGGTACAAAATCAGTCTCCTTCCACAAATCACAGCTCTATCTTTTTTACATGCTAAATGCACTACAAGAGGCAACAGACAACAAATAAAATTACAATACATCAGTGTTTATCCTTTTAATTTTTAACCATCTTTTTATAAAATGCCCTCAGGAAAGCCTTTTATTGGTATTATTTTGGGAATATTATATCCATTTTGCCTGTGGTAGCAAAGGTAAAACGACATATTCTGGAAGTAAATAATAATAAACAGATTAATAAGATGCTTTGATTATATTTTTTGCAATCAAAGAAGCTCTCCTGGGTTCCTGTCATCGTTACAGCAGCTGCAGGAAGGACACTTGTCCCTCAGGCCCAAACTGGCCCATAACATCACATCCTTCCCAGGCTCCTCTGAGCACCAGCTGTGTCTAAAGGTCTTAGAATGGTCAGAGACAGAGAGGAGCTCTCTGTAGGTTGGCTTATGTTGTAATTCCCATTTGTGTCCGTTCATTCCAATCCAGCACAGTTCCAAACCATCCGAGTTTATTTCTCCAGCTAGACCTAACACGTCCCACAATGAGGTTGACTCTCCTTACAGTGTCTCAGTGGAAGGTATGAATTCTGCATCAGTCTGATGCTTTCTGTTACACTAACACCATTTCACTCTTCATTTGAAATTGCCTTTATTTCACACTTACAGAACAGTGCTAGATGAATTTTAACAAGCAAGTTCAGAATCTAATCACTGGCATAGCAACCAGCCCATGACTTAAGAATGTTTTTTTATTAAAATGTTACTGTTTATTAAAACATCATTGCAAAAAAAACCCCCAAACTCAAAATTCATGAACTGCTTCCATATATCTCTCAGAGGCCAAAATTTAAAAAATAAATAAAAAAAGCCTTAAGAGGATTCTTACTTTAGCTGAAATTTAAGTATTTACACTTTGCACTTTGAAACCAGTCTAGAATTTTCACATTCAGATGTTCTTGGAGAAGGCTCAAGTCTCTTATTTAGACACTCAAAATGATCCAAGCAGACATTTAAAAGAACCCCTCTACTCCCTCCACACAGGATCTGGCTCTGACCCAGCGATTCAGATGCAAGATCGCCAGGGGTGTGAAGAGCGGTTAATAATATACCTAAACCACTTTCTTGGAGCAGCACAAATCTCCTGCCGATTCCCTCCTTTTACAATAACACAAGTTTCATTCTCTCCAAGATTCCCCACACTGCTCCCACCTTGCAAGGCCAGTGTAAAGCAGCTTTTCTCCTGGTGATTGCACCTTGCTTTCCTCGTGCAACCACAGCACATCACCTCTGCTGAGCCTGAAGAACCAACACCCACCCATCCCTCGAGGGAATAATCCGTGTCAATTCTTGTGGCCCCTGAGAAGAAATGACCCCATTAGAGGAACTTATGTGCTGGAACCAAAACACCAACCCTCTGAGAGCCCAGCACGCCTGTTTGGAGTCCAGAACTGGCCCAACTCTGGTCACAACAAGAGGAACGAGGAGGGCTTTTTGTTTGTTTGCCTGCCTGAACCACCATCCAGCCACACAAACAGGGTCCCAGGCATGTTCCTCATGTTCCACGTGCAGTTAAGGAGGTGTTTGCATGAACTCCAGCTCAGAGCAAAGCCTGAAGCCCACAGTGTAGTGTCCAAAAATGCATCAGGGCCTGAGTGCAGATCTGCAGCAAAAATAGGAAAACAGAAACCAAATTCTTTACAACTTGGCGTTATGTCCTCCAGGAACAACACTCTCATTCAGAGCACCCCCCCGCTGCTAAACATTTCAGTGAGTGCTGAAGCTCTGTCCTGAACAAGAGAATACGTGAAGGATTGTATGAAGAAGTTAACCAATTACTTCAGTTATTCTATTACTTTTTTTTTTTAAAACTTTCCTTTTTCTTTCTACTCATGAGGACAAGTTATTACACGCCATGATGGTCAGGAAACAATACTATGACATAAAACCTGTCATTGCTTTTTTAAAAATCTCTGTGATATATCTGTGTGGATCAATAACAAAAAGGAAACCAATTAAAATGAAGACACTGAAGTACAAATAATGTAAAAAATATAATTTAGTAAACCAGTGAACTAAACTAATAATGAAGGTATTTACTATCCGTCTAAACCAGTACAGTCAGAACTAGGTTGAGTGAGCTGTGTGTGCACGTAGGGGTGAGATACTGGTCAGAATTATCCTTCAGTAATTTGAGCTGGTACTACAAATCATGCACTGAAATATTTCAAAGAAAATGTTATTATATTAAATGTTACCTTTTTTTGCTACTCAAGTAATTATTTAAACTGTTACGAGAAAGAGAGTCTAGATTCACACACTTGTAATGACTAGGAGGATATTTAAAATTCATTACAGTACATTAAACTTCCACTGATTAGTTAGCATCACTGCAAAATAAATAAATAGCCAATTTGCTTTGATCAGCAGAAATTCTGATAAAATCAGCAAAACACCAATTAAAATGTGAAAAATGTCACCTACTGTCATTATTCTAATGGAACTAAGACATATAGGACAAACTGATTCAATGTTTATTTTCATATCAGCTGTGTCTCCAAACTGTAAATCATCCCAGCTTTTCCTTGCCTCCCTTTCTCCCAGCCCCAGCATTAATTCTGCAGATGGATTTACTGTGGACTGCATCGTGCTGGAAGAGACCATCCCATCATAAACAGAATAATAAGGTCTTGCTGCACTTGTGTGAACTCCTGTTGGGAGGGGCAGTGGGGAACAGCAATTCCCTCAGAAATATGGGAACGGAGATGAGACCTGACAGGAGGGATCTGTGCCTGAAACTTTGTTCTTTGGAAGCAGGTGGAAGGGAATGAAATGATTAAGTAGAGGTGCTATATTTAGTTAAATACATCTCTTATTTATTGAGTTCCCCAGCTCTGGGGCCCTGAGCCTGCAAATAACCACAGAGTTGCTGTAAACTGACTGGGGTGTTTTGAAGACATTGAAGGCAAAGGTGCAGGAGCTGCCTGCAACTGTTACCCAACTTTTATCAAATAAGGAGATTTCACACAAAGGAATGATTCTTATACCCACACAAGCTTCTGACAATGCCAGTGCCTCTAATTTCCCATCTGTAATCTCCAGCTGGAGTAATTGCTAGGTATCTAATTAAGACAATCTGGGTAAAGCCCTTCAGCTCCCGGTGTTTGAGCAGAACACAGGCTGAAGGTTTTGAGCACGGCTATGCATTTTGGGGTGACCTCATTGTGCCCTTCCATTCCTGCAGGGAGCCTGCAAGAAAGATGGAGAGAGACTGTTGACAAGACCATGGAGGGACAGGACAAGGGGAAATGGCTTCAAACTGAGAGAGAGGCAGGGATAGATCAGGAAGGAATTGTTCCCTATGAGGGTGGGGAGGCCCTGGCACAGGTTGCCCTCAGAGAAGTTGTGGCTGCCCCTGAATCCCTGGAAGTGTCCAAGGCCAGGTTGGATGGGGCTTGGAGCAACCTGGGCTAGTGGAAGGTGTCCCTGCCCATGGCAGGGAATGGGACTGGATGATCTTTAAGGTCCCTTCCGACCCAAACCACTCTGTGATTCTATGGCTGTGACTGATTTGAACTACTGCAAACTTCTTATCATCGTAGAAGTCTTGAGAGCTCTCAGGAAAGAGAACCACACCATGTCTCCTGTGTACCAGTTGCCTGTAGTAGAGCATGTGGAACACAAAAGGAAAAGCTGTGCCCCACTAGAGATAAATAACAATTTTTTTATTCTCTCTGTGGAATGTCATTTTGGTCAGACATTCTCTGCCTGAGCCAGTCCCCACTGTGAAGTGTTTCTTTGTGTACGTGTGTCAGCTTCTTCATGGATTATTTGCCTGTTTAAACTCCAAATCAGGAAAGTTTCACAGTACCTGGAATGGCAACTGAGCAAAGAGTTTAGTACTTGATCCCCTGTCATCGCTCAGCCCCTCACTGACCTCTGTCAGCAACAGCTGACACTTGTTTGGAGACAAATCACGGATTTGCAACCACAGGTAGAGAGTTCTGGAACAAAATACCAACTAACAGGGAAATAAAAGGCTCAGTCACAAACATATTTCTCTTGGAGTGGAGTTCCTGTGAGGTATTAACTCTGAGTGCCCTTGCAAAACAGGATTTCTGTATCAGAAGGACTCCAGTGGAGGGGAACTAATGATCTGGCACACAGGAGGAAAAGAGCCCCAAACTATCACAGGTATGGAGAAGCCAGCACAAACAGATAAGATCTGGTGTGTCAGCCTAAGAGACATGAAGAGAAAACTCAGAGTTCATATGCCAAGGCAAATGAAGGCAGAATGCAGAGCACCTTGAAGAAAAGTGGGGAAAACTAACCTTGGAGTCAATGAAGGAATTCAGCAGTAAAGCCCTGTCAGTTGAGGGTGTAGCTCTTGAAACAACCTCATAAGGTAATTCCTGTTTTCCTAGCCCTCATTACCCTTCCCACATGGACAAAGCTTACTCAGATGGCACAGCAGCAAAGAACAAGCACCACAGCTTCTCATGCAGGAAGACCTTGACCCAAGGCTTGCTCTCTCTCACCACCTGCAAGTGTGGCAGGAAAAACCTGAGCAGGCTGAGGCAGCAAAACCCCACCCAGAGCCTGCTCCACTCAGCACCAGGCTGGCCTGAGACTCCCAGCAATTTATTAAATTATTAATTAATTTATTAATTCCCATCCTATGATGTTCATTGTTTATGGAACCTGCATCTTTCACAACATTTTTCCCCACTGTTGCAGCACTTCCCAAAACAGAGGAAAAATAGGTACTGAAAATGAAACGTTACTCTGAAGTTCAATAATTTGGATGGAGAGTTACAGATACACTGGTAATTGTAAATGGTCTGAGGTCTGAATGATTTTTCCACTCCAGTTAAATATATGGAGAAGTATATCCAAATAATTAAAAAGTGCTGGAAATAAGCAGTATTTGGAATTAATGGAAGCTATATATTCACCCTGTTGCATTCATTATTTTTAAATTATACTTTCCACAGATTAAGAAACGCAGTGAAGTTAAAATGAAGCAATTTTGTTCCTAAATATTGTCATTTAGATTAAAATATATGTGTCTGTTGAATCCAAAAGCTAAACGTTACTACTGCTTCTGCTGCTTTTATTATTTGTAAAATCTAAAATAAACTGCCAACAAGCAATGAACAACAACTGGGAAAACATTTTAAAAGAGAAAATAAAACTCCAATATCCCCATCTCCCGTGACAACTATTTTCTTACACGGTGTGGGTTGCCAATCACGTTATGTACACATCAAGAAAGTCATGTTATATTAATGGCACATCTCTAAATAGTTTAATAAGGGATATACACATTATAGATGCTGGAATATATGGTTGCGAATCCAAAAGGTCGCTCACAAGCCTCTCTCAGGGGTCAGCCAGTTACTGGCCAACACCTCTTGTTTAAAATGTAGCACCTCGACCGTGTTGGTAACACAGAAATCATTTCAAACCTTTCATGGGCACTTTTTAAGTGAATGGGACCGACTGGAAGCAGCAGGTCAGGGAAGAATGGCAATTCTCGCCCTGCCAAGGGTTTCACAGGAACTGACTCACACAATGCACGGGTCTATGAGCTCAAATATCCTTCTTGGACACCAGTAAAGTCTGCATGGATTTCTGAGCTTTGCCAGTTGGGTGTGGGGGAACAGTTGTCTGCAGCAAACTACCAGGCAATTTTACACCCATCCCTTCGAGGTGTTAGCAAAATGGTCAGTGGTGACAACCCTTGCTCACCAGCCATGGAATAAAGGGTCTTCCACACCAGAGAGGGGAAAAAGTGGTTTTTAAATACAGCATCACCACCAATCAACACACAGATGAACCCTCATAGCTGAATTTGCAGTTACATTAAAAACCCCAGTGGTTTCCTTTGAGGCACAGTTTCATCCCAACACCTCAAGGCAGATGGTAAAGTTTTATTGTGACCAATTTTTTCTATTCCAAAAGCTTCAGTGCAGTTTAAAGGCAAACATATAAAATGCATTATACTCTTATTTTCCTTCACACTTGTATAGATCTTGTATCAGTGTCACCAACCACGTCTTACACATTTCTGTGGTTCCATGCAGACTTTATCAATATTTTTTTTATTCCATTCAATGGCCCATCGCATTTTATATCAAATTTAAGCCAATCAGCCACGGCAGATACTTTCATGGGGTGGAGGCTTATCTCCTAAGTGATGCTGCTAAACTGGTCACCACTATTAGCATTTTCCTACTTGTGCACCTTCAGCAGCAGAAGTAACACACAAATACTTCAGAATAAACCCTCCTCTCTGCTGCTTTGGTGCAAAAAGTGAACATGAAATTCCAGAGAATGCACATTCCAAGAACCTCACCAGGCACCCAACTGACACCTGAAGAGTTCAGCTCTGGGGAAATGGAGGTGCTGACCTGGCTCAGGACTTCATGGGCTGCATTGTCACTGCAGTGTTTGCCATTAATGGCCACTCCTGGTTCCCCTCACAGCAGCTTCAGAGCCAACAGGCCATTAATTAGCCAGAAAAGAAAACATAACTAAATGAAAAATAATTTAAGAGACAGAGAGAAAGAAAAGAAAGCAAAAAGAAAAAAATCACCTGCGTGTTTTACAAATGAGAAGAATTGGTTATAGCATTTACAAAGGGGTAATTCTCAGTAAGTACATCCTCAGAACACTCTTTAAAGGCTGTCTGACTAACTAGTCGAGGAAACACGTTTTGTTTTCTGCTACTTGGTTATCCTGTTTATTCCCTAATAGTTCTACATCCATAAAAGGCCAAAGGACTCTGACCTTGGCAAGCTAACTAAGCAAGAAAAGGCAATCATGTGTGCAAGGTTGTCACCTACACTACAAATTATGATAAAATATATCTCAGGATTGGAAAAAATAGCTGTATGTCTTCAGTGACATCCACTGTAGTACATTTAAGGATTTGAATAGGACAGCAATTTATTTTGCACTAAAATGTTTTATGGTTATCATAAAGCATTATGTCTTCAGAGACTGAAAGGAGATGTTTTTATGAACTGTTGCTTCTCGTTGCATTATCTTGGCAGACCAAAAATTATCCTTTTCTTTCCCCCTTTTTTTTTCCAAGTGCCCCCCATTGCCCCACTAATAAGAGATGTCATACAGTGGTTCAGTCTGATAAAAAGGAAACTGTTAAACAAAGTGTACAAGGAACATATTTCTAACACAGAAGAGTTTTACAATGAATGATTATCCAGCTAATTAGTGAAATAAATAATAATAATTGCCTGTCCCTCCTCATTAGACTCTTAGGAAGAAAATGGAGCCCCAGAGCAGAGATCCCCTTCATCACATGTTCTCCAGCCTTTCACCAGTATTGTGCTTCCCCATGGCTGACACTGCTCTGTGCTTCTGGCACCTTTGGGTTGTTCTCTCATAGTCCACCATTTCCCAGGCTTCCCTTGAAATCCTACATTTTACACAGAAACAGAGTGTCTTGAGACAGAGCAGATCTAAACACACCACTTGGTGCTGAAGGAATTGCACTGGCTGCTGCTGAGGCAGTGAGTCAGCCTTGAGGGGCCTGGCTTCAGTTTGATGGGTGCACTAAATGGGGTTACCCACAACTGATCAGCCTATTTAGACACAACTATCACTCCCAACACAGCGTTTCTGCAAAGCAGAGCCTTCAGGGGGTTAGCACAGGAACACTAACCTGCTATTACACATTTCCTGCAAGCACCAGCAGCATCTTTGAATATTGTTGCTGGTCATCAGTAGAACAGAGAAATCCAGACCCCCTGCACAGCCCCAAAGGAGATAAGGCTGAACTAAGGACCAGCTTTTAAGGAAACCCATGGAATTTATGCTTAGCCCTTGTAGCAGCACTCCTTGCCATACTCCCAGCGTGCATGTCCTATCCCTGCCCAAAGACACACTCACAGAAATAAAGAAGGGCTTTGCTTTCCCAGTTTTCCAGTGAACTGCACTTACACGGAGTCTCAAAATTCGAACTTCAATTATTTCATCTATATACTTTTCTACCCACCTCCATAGTTCCCCTGGCTGATCCCTTTCTGACACCTTCTGTCCTCCTCTGCCTGACTGCTGGCTCTAACTCTGTCCCCACGTTCCTCACCCCTACAAGACAGAGCCAGAGCTTCTCTTTCCCTCTGTAAACAGCACATCAGCTCAGATGAGCCCATAGGGAAATAACTTTTCACAAACTAGCCTGAAAAGTCAGTTCATTACCTTATATTAATGCCAACATTTCCCTTTCAACAAAATAAAGTTACATTTAGGCTCTACACATGAGGAATTTTTACCTGTTTGGCACCAATCAATGTTTAGAGTAATTGAATTGAGTTTAGGGAAGAGGCCTTTACTCCATGGCCAAGATAGCTGATGGCACCAGAGTTTTAAAGAGCCTCCTTTGGGCTGCAGCATTATAACACTGAAGGCCCTCCTGAATGACCAGACATTATTTCTTTGTGTTGCTTTATCATTTTACTCTTTCAGATATTAAACTTCAATTTCCAATCTAAAAACCAACAACTCCACCACCAAACCAGCAAAAACCCCAAGATAGTCTTCTAACTTTTCCATTCTTTGGTAATTTTTAACTTAAAATGTCAGGTAAAGCTGCAGATTTTCACATGTGACAGGTAAGGAAATGCTGATGGTGTCCCGAAGTGTTTTCTACCACAGAGCTAAAAATGGCATTTTTTGACTCACTTAGAGAAGCATCATTTCAGGTTGTATTACCAGTGGAACATTTACACTTCTCTAACTCCTTTGTTTCTTTGGCTGTGCCTCCCAGTAGAGTAAGAATTCATAATTTTTCTCATCTTTGTCTTGCACACAGCCCAGGATTTCTTTTGTCATTATAAAACACTCCTGGAGCACATTCCATTGACAAACACGCAGAACCTCCAAACACCTTTGGTTTCCCAAACAGAGAGGTGCGATCCACTGCACAAAAACAACAGCCCCTCCCTGAGTCCTGTCTCGTATCTTCACATTAACCAGTGCCTTTTCAGGTTCAGAAACAGCAGCATGTTTTTCGAGCGTTTCTGCTCAATCCCTGAATAGCTCATCCCACAGATGACATGTGATGTGCCAGGTGGCAGCGGCGGCAGCGACGGTGCAGGTGAACAACCTGAGGTGAATTTTCCTGAGGCCTGTGGAATAACTGGCAGGGGAAGGGCCTGACCCAACTCACCAGCAGATCTCCCTGTCTGGTCTGCACAGCCTGGCAGGCACTGCACAAACAGGAGCCCCCTTGTCCAGGCTCTGGTGTTCAGAAAGGCATCTGTGCTCTTATTGCCCACATGTTGAACTCGGGCTCATTTAGTTTGTGAGATCAAACTAAACCATACATACTGTTTGTTGTTTGAATTATCATATCACTTTCACCTCCCTGTTCAAAGTTCCAGCAGGATCACCTCTGTCACCACACCACAGGATCACGGGAAGCTAAAATGTGCTGTTTCGGTTTTTGGAAATCCTGATTCCTTCTCACATAGGACACACGGTATGGCCTAGTGCCATTTATATAGCTGAAATGGGCTGCTTTCCCAAATGATCTGGAGTCTGAGAACTGCTCAGCTTTGCAGTCCCTCCCTTCCTTGATTCCACTTCATCTTCATTCAAAAGCTGAGCCTTTGAAATATTCCTATCCTGACTGAAGGCATGTCTGGAAGGTCTTGCTGAATACAGAAGTATTTAACGTGCTTTTGTGCTCAGTGAGGTTCTACGTCTTTCAAAAACCCCATCCCACAAAACTTTTCTCCAAATTAATGCTTTCTTACTGATCTTACAGATTTAGGGATTTTTAATTAAAAAGAAAATAAGAACAACTCCCCCCTAAAAAAAAAAAAAAAAAAAAGCAGTGCCAAATAAAAATCCCCCTCCCCCCCAAATCCACAAGGAAAAACCAAAAAAAACCAAATAAAACACATCCCAATCTAAATAGAACCAAAACCCTACAAAGAGCCCAACCACAAAAAAATCACAGATTTAAAAGGCTCAAACTGCTGCATTACATTTCACTACAGAGACATTTCAGGCTGAACTCCTCAATAAGTTCAGGTTTGCACAGAACCAAGAGCAACAGCCAAGTTGCATGTGAGGAGTCCTGTGTCCCAGGCAATTTGCATGCAGTAAAACATAAAAAAACCCCATTTATTCTATTCCTCCCATGCTGCAATGTCCACATAGGTCCTCATTAGCTTCAGTGGCAACATTACTGCCCTGTCATAAAGGAAAAGTGGAGCAAGTTCCTCACAGAGTGCAGAGGAGATGCTGGGAGGAGCTGGAATTACTGAGCACAATAACAAAAGACTCTGACCTTCCAAGTGTCCAGCGTGGCCTGATCCCAGAGGGCCATCCAGCATTTAAACAGCTCAGACCCAGAGCTTGCAGCAGCCAGTGTGAGGTCCTTCCCCACAGCAAGGAGAGCCCAGTTCTGAGGGCAAGTCAGTTGCTGAAGCCCTCAGAGCACGCTGAATTACAGTGGGACCAGCTGTTCCATGTTCCTCCCCCTGCCTTCAGCAGTGATGGGTCTCTCCTTGCTGCCCCACGAGACCACAGGAACCCTCTCCATGCCACCATCCATGTATTGTTGTTGTGCAACACGAGACTGTGGCCACACAGCTCCACACAAAGACAGAACTATCAAAACAAAACCTTCCTAAAACGCTACTCTATCCGAGGGGGACCCAAAGCTCATTAAAATCCATGGAAGTCTCTCTTCTTCACTGTGCAGGGAAGAGGCATTTCCTCTCTAAGGAATGGATGAAAAATGTACCACAAAAAGAGATGCAGCCCAAGAAAAAGACACTGTACCGAGGCAGCCACAGCCTACCCAAACCTGGACAAGCCAGGTTCACTTTCAGGCATAGTTTTGAATGAAAGTCATATTGCACATGAGCATCTATTTATGTTCAGTTGTAATCACACCTGAAATGAAAAGTGACAACTCCCAACGTGCATCCAGCTGTTCAGTTTGGGACAAGGGCAGCTCTTGTGTCTGCATCTTACATGGAAGGGAACCAGATCCCTCTCTCTGAGCGTTTACCATTTCCAGAGGTCTCATTAAAGGGTTTCTCTGAGTTCACTGATTGTTTTGTACCAACAACAAGAACACCTGTAAATCTGATTGAATTAGGTTTTTAGACCTTTATTCCAGATAATTTCTTCTTCTTATGTGGACTTTCTCAGGAAATGAGATTTAATGAGTCATAGTCCTTACTGATAATCACAGAAGAGCTCATAAGCTTTCTGTCAGATTTGTACCAACTATTTGCCCTCAATATGCTTGTGACTTACTGGAGCTAAATAGGACACTACAGAGAGAGCAGACTTACACAGATGAAGCAATACAGTGGATTTGAAATACTATAGAGATAAATATTTCTCCTTAATTTATTTTGAGAACTTAAAGGAAAAAATATCAACATACCTCCTCTCCTTCCTTATCCTACTTTCTCTGTTGTGTTGGCATCGCCAACAGCAAGACACACGTTATTAGAGAAAATTCAGAATAACATTTGAGGACTCTTTGCAGATATGGTAGCAGAGAACCAGCCCAAGCAGCCAGTAACACAAGGCAGGAGGAGCTCATGTTGGGCTGCCATACGGGAGCTGTCAAAGCAAAGGGAGTTTTACATTTCCTATTTTCAAGGCTCTCCAGAGCTGCCACAAGTCCCTCTCCATGAAGTTCTGCCCATCTCCACACATGACAGTGTTCCCAGAGTTTATACAGATCCTGGAAATATCCTGAAGATGTGTGGTTTTAAATGTATTGGTAAGCCTGGTGAGGCACAGGAATGATTGCCATGAGGTAACACCAGCAATGCAACTTCTCAGTGAGTTTATTTTAGCACCATCAACAACACCTCGGATGGAGCCAAGTTAAAATTCCATCAGACAGGATGAAGATACAACATTAAAAACACATAACATATTTCCCCAACTATTTTAATGACCTGCTTATTCGCTATAAAGAAACTTTGAACAGCAGAAAGTTTCAGTGCATATCTGCTTAAAAAGTATCAGAGGTCGGTGAGGAAAAGACAATTAAATGGGATCAAATCCTTGATCCCACTCCTTTTTCAGTTAGAATTGCCTGTTCTGATCTACCCTTTAATTTCACACTTGCACACTTCAGCACATATTTCCTTTGTACCCTCAACACCCATAGAAACACACCTTAATTTTCCATATGGGAAAGAGGTGTGCAAATTATTATTTTTGCTGCACCCAAACGAAAAGTCAAATATGCACAGCAGCAGCTACAGGGTCAGAAATCAGGCCTTGTTAGGCTTCCCCATGGCTTCCATCGCAGTGCTGTCTGAGCACTTCCACTGTTGTGATATTTGGCAGTTGTCTTCACAGCCTTCCCACAACATGATGGAAAATGGAAAATATGGTTATTTTCTTTCTTGCAGAAGAAGCAGCAAAGCAGAGTGATCTTCTAATGCTCACACAGGAAGTTTGTGAAGGAAAGGAAAGGGGACACGAGTCTTTTGTGTCCCATGCTAGCCAACTTTATGGTGAACCACCCTCCCAGGTGACCAGGTCATTTGGATGTACTTGCACTCAGCCAGTTCTCCAGCCAGGAACGTGGCAGAGCAAAGAGCCAAAACAATCCAAATCCCTTCTGAGCCTGGGAATTCACGGCCCTCTGCACCAAGTCTCACTTCTCTCCATCTTGAGTAAACTTCTGATAAAAGTTGAAATGGTAATGAGATATACACCCATCTCTGGCTTCTCAAAGGAAACTGCCTTGGTCACAATGTGGATGGATGGTCAGAGGAACTGAGGGAGACCAGGAATTATGAATTCTGTCGCTGCCTCAGGTCACAGTTCTGAGCCAAACAATCCACCTGTTTCATGCTTTTTCTTACTATAAATGAAAGAGGTGAACCAGCCTGCAAGAGACTGAGATCACCCAGTGCAAACTTACATTTATGCAAGCTACAGCAGCCTTGCATTTCGCAGGAGTGCTGTCACTGGTTCTTAGCAGTGGGTTTAAAGCACCACCAGCAGTTCTGTACCTGGGGTGCCTCCCCTCTCAGAAGCTCCGTGGAGGGCTGGTCTTTGCTGTGGGGCCGGGGGTGGCAACTGGAGCTGCAGGTTCCTGGCCCAGCCCTGGCAGGGGAGGGGGGAGCAGAGGCTCAGCCACGAACAGCAACATGTTCTGCTGCCACCAGGTCCTCAGGAAGGGCCCCACTCCTCATCTAACCAGATCAGTTGCACATTCATATGTTTCTCATCTGTTATTTTACAGAAAAGGCCAGCTTTTTATGCCCTTATATCGTTTGTTTTTTTTTTTTTTTCCCCCCTTCTCACCCCAGGAAGCTAATGGTTTTAAAGTCTGAAACACTGCAAACAAGGATTGCAGGTGTAATTCCAGCTCAGGATGACTTCAGGGTTCCAGTGCCACTCATTAATCACCCAACCTGCACTTGCTGGGTTTATGATTTCGACAAAATCCCTTCATTTGAATTATGGCCTTGTGTGTAGGGTTTGTATTCTTCTACACATAATTTTTAAATACAAAGAGAAAGAGCATGGAAAAATTAGGATCTATGACTTAAAAATCCAGTCCTGTTATGGCATAGGCAAACAGAGTGCTCTTGACTTTAACCTATGGGTTCCACTTCATGTGTGGTGTATTTTTCATACATCATGGGGTTTTATAAATTTGCTGTATAAAGCACCAGAGCTACGTTGCCAGCAAAATATAAGGAAAACAAATATGTGAGGGTAATGATGCCAGGACAATTCCTTATTGAAAAAAAAAAAAAAACTAGTTTATTAATACCTTATTGCTACAAGCTAGATCTTATTATCATCTTGGGTCATTTAGAATCTTATTAGGTATTCTGATGGTGGATGAATAATCCTATGATAAATTCTTTGCCATGTCCTTCACAGTTGTCATAGCAGGATCATAAACAGCATTTATAACAATCTAGCCTGGAGGAAAAGGCTTACAATGGTCTGTTTAACATGCAGGAAATATTCAGATCGGCCGTGTCTGGTTAAATTTGAGACCCACAGGAGAGACACCAAAGTTAAATGTAGCATGGGTTTCTCTGAAGATTAGCTTTAAAAAAGGCTTTGGGTCAGGGACGTGGGGACTAATGCCAATGATATGGCCACAAACAGCTTCATTCAAGAGAGCCAACTTGAATAAAAACGGTGAGTACGAGTTACTCTCTTGCTGAAAAAGACACCATGTAAGGTTACTTGAGCTGCTACTTAAGAAGCGTGGTTGGAATTATTTGCAGTTGAATGGCCTGGAGCTCAGGCACCTGCTTCAGTGGTTATTATCTGAAAAAACAGTGTGTGCACTCACACAGGGAAAAATATGCAGATATTTGCAGAGCTATAGGACAACCTGCTTACACTGTGCAACTTCCTGAACTCTTGCAAGCTCAGAA
>JAWWES010000018.1:16144085-16179185 GCA_035583135.1 Lophotriccus pileatus
AAATATGCAGATATTTGCAGAGCTATAGGACAACCTGCTTACACTGTGCAACTTCCTGAACTCTTGCAAGCTCAGAACTGAGTTCTTCAGAGCTACTACAAAAGTAACATGGGCAGAGTAAACTCGGGGAGAAAAAAATACATTTACACTGCTTTGAGCGGGTCCTTAAAAAAAAAACCCACACAGTTTACACATCCAAACACACTGAACACACTGAATCACTCCTACCTGTTGTCATTCAGGGCCACATTCAAAGGCACAACACCAGTTTTCCAAGCCTAAGGGCAGCAGCTGCATCTCAAACCACTGAAACTTTGCAGAAGTCATGCTTAAACACCAGCAGTGGTATGAATTAAATCTCAGCCAAAACCAACCGGGCAGGACCTCTCAGGCACATTTGCAGGAGAGGGATAATAGAAATGGGTGGTTCACTGGAAGGAATTGTGGTGACAGACTGGAGTTACAGCCATGTGGACACTTTCTCCATGACAGGTGATGTTGCTCTCTTGGCACAAGGAACTGAGACCACAAAGAGTGAACAGCAAAATCCGCTTTTCCCAAGAAAAGTTGAATTGCGTCTTCCACTGGAATTTCAAATACACCAAACAAATGAGTTGTGTAGCTCCAGTCCCTAACCCAGAGCTCCAGAGTGGGAAAGCTCACATGAATGTCCACAGCTGAGGAATGCAGGAATTGCATCCCAGGGCATTCCCTGTTGCAGCCAGTTGGACACCTCCAGTTTGAAAACCACCATTGCATCCTGGGACTTGTTTGGAGCTGCAACCACCACCTACAAGAATCAATTTTGCAGACATCTACGTGTGCAGGCAATCTTGGTACCAACATATGGCCACAATGCTCCTCAGGACAGCACCTAAGACAGGAAACTGGAATTGCTCAGGATTTGCTCCCAACTTGAAATAAAAAATTGTCAGTAATCCCGAAGTTGAAAATACCTCTCCAAAAAGGAACCTTAAGCTCATCAGGTAAACCCTGAGAGGAGAAGGGAAGGTCACCAAACAAATTGTTCTTAGAGTAAATAGTCCTCAAATAGCTGCATTCCTCTATCTCCTGTGCTACCCTGCTTTCCTACAAGTTTTTCTTAGCTGACTACAGATTCTTTGAGAGGTGTAGCTGTACCTTTCCAGGTAGTTTTTAGCCTTTTGGGAATGTACCAGCCAAAATAAATAACACAGTAATCATGGAGGCAAAAGAAAAGGAGCCTTGAATTAAAGCAGCTGGAGCAGATGGGAGCCTGCAGGACAACACATTTCCCAGAGCTATAGGGCCTGAGCTACTGTGTCATTTAGCTAAAGCTGGGACACACTTATTTTTCCTTGTGGTTGAAATCAGTTGTTCCAGTTTGGTTTACGCAAATGTGGTAATCACATCACAAACACAATGATATCTCTGATTTCCACATCTCCAAAGAAATTGCAGGGAGGATACGGGATTCTACCACTTGCTAAACAGAGGTGCAATGGCTTCTTTTTTTAACAGTAAAATTCAGTCTTTGCTTCTTAAAAAGCCATGCCTCCTTCCTACTGAGGAGTGAAGCTTTCGAAATTTTTTTTACATGTGAGATTTACATTGATAATCTGTCTTGTCAATTAAAAAGGTATCATGTGTACTGTGACTGTACACAAAAGTCAAATTTATTTATTTCTTCTGGAAAAAACCCAACCCAACCAAACTAAAACCAAACCCACCCCTGTTTTGGTAACTATTCAGCCGTACAAAGCAGTACCCTGTGTGAAGATGATTGCTATTTTGGGTGCACAGATCAACACTTCACCAGACTGAAAAAGCAGGAATGTAAAATGAATACCTTTAAGATTGCAAGGGAACCGAGTCTTTGGAGATTTAAAATTGTTAGCATCCTTCTAGAAATGCACAACCCCCTCCCCCAGGGCAGCTCTCCTGGCACAGACACCTGAGCACACGAATTGACGAAAATCCCTCTGGTAGCAACGCATCTCGAATCTGACATTCCAGTTAGTCTTGTACTAAAAAAAAACGGTGCTGAAGGAATGTTTTACAAGCCAAATTTCCCTTTGTCTTTAAACTTGAAAGAGGTAAAGTATGCTTATCCTAAAATAAGCTTGCCTCTCTGCCTCCCGAGTGTGTCTGCGCGGGTGCTTCAGAACGAAGGGAGAGCTCAGCGGCATCAGGGGCGGTTTTCTCCCCACTCATCTGCTCTTGTGCAGCCTCTTTTCCTGCTGGAATCAGTGGGAATTGCCTGAATCACCCCAGCCCATCTCCTGGCAGCGTTATTGCTGGTATGAAAGCAGACATGGGCCAGCAAGACTCTCTCTGGCTGATGCCATGGCATTTTTACAGTGCTGTGCAATGTATTTCATATGCAATAAGACAATCTGGTTTGTACAGACATGATCCAAACTGGTATTACTTTACAAGCCTTGCAGGTAGTCCTTAAGCTGACATAATCAAGCTCCACTGGGCTGCTTTTAACACTAAACTCATATGAACTAATTTTTTTAAATAATGTACATTACTCAAAATTTTTACCCCTTTTTCAGCATTTTCATGCACCTTGAAAAGCCCAGCAGTGTAAGTGCCCAGGCAGCTTTCACAGAGTCTTCTAAAATCTCTCTGGGGAGGCTGATTTCTGGTCAGCTGCCTGGCCCTGGCTTTGTGAAGGGCTGTGGTAAAAGGGGCAGATATCACCCACTGGCAAAGGCAAGATGCAGCTCTGTATGAGCCCACTGCCCATTGCCAAAGGCAGAGCTTGCTTGTCACCTGCTCTCAGTGAAGCTCAGTCAGCTGTGCCTGCCTTGCTGCAGCCACAGCTTCAGTTGCATTGGGTAGGATCAGCACTGCTGTGGACATGAAACACTGGCTCCTGAGCAAACACAGGCCAGATGTAGTTTCAGCGGGAAGAACGTCTTAGAATTCTCACTCAGATGTGAAAAGCCTGTAACACACTCCCAGGGAAATTGCTGACCAGGTCGAACCAGCTCAGCAGTTCAGCAGTACAGGCACCAGGTGCCAAGGAGCAAGAACACAGGCCAAAGTTGCACCTCACTGCCAAGATGCCATTGCTGCTCTGCTAGACCTTGCTTTGATCCAGGATGGGTATGTGAGGGCAGTCTGTAATGGTGCAGACTGTTCTACACTGTATGGGCTCCCAGGTAACTGCACTGACAGATGAAGCGTGCAAGACCCACTTCCAAATCACCTGGAGCAAAACAGAGCTGGTAAACACTGCTGAAGGAAAACCAGTTTCCCAGTAATTCCAAAGAGAAGAGATTTGCAGAATTTCCCTTCTTTTTCCCAACCACCTTGGATCAGGTTCCATACCCTCAAGTGTGAATAAACTCCCCCTCACCACTTGCTCCCCAGCAAACAGAAATATCAGTGAGCAGGTTTCCCGGGACCTGGCTTGGCATTCCCAGTAAAACTCCTCTTCACTTTTCTTCATGCACTGGGATTCATTTATAAAGCCATTTTCATTGAAAATGTTTGATGTACGTTATAAAATATGCCCTCAAACATATTCCCACTGTAAAGCAGTCAGATATCAGATGGGAGTGATGCTCTTTTGCCCCTTCCTGGGTGTCTGTGAATACCTAAACCAGCTGTCCTTTGGTCTCAGAAGCACTCAGCCCTGAAGAAGCAAATGCTTCTGGTGGACACACCTTGATTAGATCAATTGCCTCTACAATTGCCTGGGAGTGGATGCCACAGACACTCCCTAACCCGCTGTCTCAACTGGTGCCAATCAGAGCTTAAACAAGAAGCAACAAGAAAGAGATGGAGTTCTCCACTGTTGACTCTGGAGGACTGTGGCCAATAACTCTCCCTGCACAACACAATGAGATGAAGAGGAGGAGAAAGTGACAATTAAAGCAGTTTAGAAATGTCTGGACAGCATTAATGTGTGTATATTCCTATGTACACACACACACAAACACATGTGTGTGTATATATAGGTACATATATATATATATACACACATGTATGTATATCTATAATGAGTTCAAATTCTCTTGGCTCATTTCTCAATATTTAGTTTTTCTTAGAATAAACCATCACTGGTTTCCAGTGATTTTTTCCCCTTGTTTTCTCTTGGCTTCTCCTAGAAACTACAATCCCTTTTGAAGATAAAGTAAAAGTAGAATAAAATACCTATAGTACAGTTATTTTTGCTATAATAATACTCATGATTCTGGAATTTAAGCATTTGAAAGCACCCTTGTAAGCAAATAAGGTATGGAGCAGACTGTATTTGGCTATGCATTACAAGTGAGATGGAGAAAAGGCAGAATAACAAACTCTGCAGTGCAAACTTAGTGGCTTCATTGTGAGTCTGAACAGTTCATCGACACAGATTATGAACTACCCGGGCTGCAGAGCCAGGAGCCAAATGTGCTGATAAATACCTTGCTGGTGAACAGCAACAGCCCCGTTCTGTGGGGCAGAGCAACCTGCACCTCCTGATCAGGACTGCCCAGAGCTACACAGATAAATGCAGCTCGGTGCCACCTCAACCAGAAATCTGCTGAGGAAGACAGCTGAAACTGGCAATAGGTGCAGGCACCGCAAATAATTTTTCCTCATAGACGCACCAGAGACCAGCTCTTATCATAAAATACTACAGTAGCAGATGTCAGTGAAATAATATTTACCAATGACACGGACATTCTGCAAAAGTCAATGAGGATAAAAAAAACCCCATCTTCTCAGATACATGTGTATGTTGTTAATCATAATTAAGGCAAGTGTGACAGTTTCTTGGCAACAGACACTGAGTTCCCTTCCCTGACAAACAAATCCTGCAGGAATACTCTCTCTTTCATTACCTCAAGCCTGCAGTTCTTTACACTAATATCCTCCACTTGGAACACCCCAAGTCAGAGGGAAACTTCGGTTTTGTCAGCTGCTTTTTGCTGGATAATCACGTGATGACCTCCACCAAAGACAGGGGCAAGTTTCTCGTTGGTAAAATAAAAAGAGCTTTAAAAGCTGGTAATATAAACAAGCACATCTACTGCTGGAGACAGGGGAGGGAGAGTGGGGACAAAAGAGATTCACAGCAGCCGAGTTAGGGAGCTAATGCCGTCCATATCCTCAAGGAAGATCTGGAGCACCAAGTGGAATTGCAAAGCACGACTATCCTAAAAGCAGCAAGGGGATGATACAATAGTCCTAAACATGCATTTTCACTTGCATAATCCAGTATCTACGTCTCCTAACAATGAGCACCTCTGTGTAAACATTTCCAAGAAAGCAATTTATAAGTATATATACAGTTACTATTGACCCCTCAGTAATTTGGGGACTACTGATTCTTAAGCAACAAAAAATGGATGATTTGGAGGGAAGCATTTTCAGAGAACTCCTTTTCCTTCTGTCTGCTTTCAAAAAGCATTTTTGATGGCAAGGCTTTGGCCAGATGAAAGCTTTTCATTCAACATAAGTCACATTTTACCATGATTCATTAAATCTTTTTCATAAAGGGAAAAAAGATTGAATAAGGAATTTATTGTTGAACAATTGTTGAACCATTTCAACAATAAGCTATAAATGCATGTATTAGCTAAAAGGGTTTCAAAGAGATGTGGTTATGGTTCTACAAGAAGGTATAAATACCACAGAGAGAAAAGAAATCCCTTACAGTCTGTATAATTACATTACTGATAATTATATCTCAGTAATGAGCAGATTACAGCAGAACACCAGCAAAGCCTCTCACAATAAATTGCACAAGTTGAAGGAACAATCTCTTCAGAGAAGTGTGGAAACTCCCCCATCATCTGAAAGGCACAAAACACAGGAGACAAAACACATTCCCAACGTGCTGGGGGGACAACACAGAGCTGGAAGAGGGATGGACTGGCCTTACCCATTCCTCAGCACTGTGCCACAAGCCTGGCAGTGGGGTTTAAAATCACCACCTCTGCTCTCTCCCGATTTTGTTGTCTGTTCCTGGCTGTATCTCACGTTAGTGAGATCCCACAGGGTTTAGCAATTAGCATGAGGAAAGCAGTATGATAATCAGGAGAAACTAATGGTTTAAAAACATAATCTTACACCTCCCCTGAGACTTGTTCCATGCAACTGGATTCTCAAAAAAAAGAAGGAAAAAAAAAAAAAAGCACAGGTAATTGATTCTTATTAAGAGAATGATCTGCCACAAAATGCTATCCATGTGAAAAAGATGTTAATTTTAAGTGCTCTCAGAGTCAGTGCAAAGCTCTTCTCTGACTGGCTTTCTGAGGAGGAGAGGGAAGGCTCCTCAGTGCCACCTCTGCTCTTGCACCTCCTCAGAAGCACAATGGGTCTTCATGTGCCAATAACCAGAGCTGGAAAAGGGAGCACAAGGTGACAGGAAAATAACAACCCCTAAATTATTGCAGTGAGAAAGACGGAGCAATGAGCACACACTGCACGCTCTGCTCAGTTGTGTGGAGACGATAGGACAGCTCATGGATGGTTAATGGATTGCCTTTAACCATGTCCAGTGCAGAGTTTTTACACGCCTCTTGGAAAAGATTGAGTTACAGACTTTATTCCCACAGTTAACTACACTGTTAAAAGTGTGTGTTATTTATTCTGGCTTAATTTCCTCTCTCGATGAATTGATTAATAATGTTAAAAAGCAGGAAGATAAAGCAGAAAAGAAACCCCTCAGTAAATATCTTGTCTTATTTCAATGGGTGTAGGACCTCAGTGGATCTCTTAGGGACCTAAAAAAAAATTAAATAAATAGATAAAAATGCTCAACCACTTCAGTCCCAAGTAGTGCTTCCTATACTCAGTGAGTCAACCAGCTCTGGGTTGAAATAGATTTTCAAGATTTCTATTCCAGGGGAAAAGAAGTTTTCCACATCTAGATGTTTGATAAGGGAGCGCAGCTGCTTTCTTTAGACAGTTTTATCTCCTACGTTCGAGCAGCACTTTTTCTGGGACCTCTCCGGTGCATCTTGCCGGCGCTGTCCGCCCGGGAAGTGCCCGGGAGCGCGGGATCCAGCGCCACCTCGTGAGCCTTTCCACGGGGACTCCGCTCTTCTCTTCCAACAGGGTGAGATAAGAAAGTGAAAGAAAAAGTAGAGAACACCCTCAACCCCTGAAAAGCTGTAATTAAAAATTTTAAATGCGCATAAAATGTAAAAAAGGTTAATCTAAATCTCAAAATATTACGATCTCATAGCGGCGATTTTAAAGGAAAAGTGGAGATTCTGCATACAACTGGACTGTTATTAATTTAAGCCCTTCTCTTTTCCTGTTTTCCTCTTTGAGTCAAGTTTGCTACCCACATGCCCTAATTTTGCAAAAGGCAGGGTTAATTCCATTTAGGTGCTTGAAGATGTGCATTTAACCCCCTTTTGGACACAGTTCACCCCCAGAAGCCATGAAAACCGGGACTTCCACCCCTCTGTGGAGTCCTAGACCTCAATTCCTCCTCCGATCCTTTCCTCCCCGCAGAAATTGTCTTTCTCCTGACAAGTTCTCTCCTGAGTTTCGGCATCTTCCTCAGTCTAAACACAACCTGCCACTCCCGTCACCCACCTGACCTTCCCTTCTGCATCCCCTTTCCCCACACAGCCACATTCCCCTTGAACCACAATACAAACAGATGATGTCACGAGCAAACAAGTCTCGGTTTGGTTGTTTGTTTTTAAAAGGCACCCTCGTGTTGCAGCAGGGCAAGGAGGAGTCGCTGGGGAAGGCGGGTCAGGACACCGAGCTCAGCAAGGGGAATCAAACAAAGCTGCCATCATCAGGAGACCAGTTCATTTGGTCACAACCCCCCCTTTGACAGCACAGACACCAAGCAATCTCCCTGCGGGAGAGGGGGCTGCTGGTGCTTCCTCTCAGGAGCTCCCACTGCTATTCCCCCTGCTGGGAGGGGCTGAGGCCACCGACTCAGCACCAGCAGCAGAGCACCAGCCTGCCCGACCTGGGAAAGCTGCACTATAAGGACCTAAAGAGGCCTGATTTGAAGGGATATCTGTTTGAGACATCAGGAACCTCCACACTCCTAACCAACAACTGATTTGGAAAACACACAGCTCATGTTCTTCCCAGACCTGCAGCCCCTTCAGCCCCAGACACCAGCTTGCAGCATCCAGCCCTCAGCAGCTCCAAACGAAGCATCTGTAGTATCAGCAGAGGAAAAAAACAGGAGAAATACTGTCTTCAGACAGATGTCAAAACAGTTCTGTTTCCCCAGGGACACCCTGCCTGACTGCCCTGCTGGTTTTGTCATTCTGAGAGCTCAGAACAACTCTATTAGGATAAATTTTGTCACAAGATAAATTGCACGCTCAAAATGCCTCCTGAAGTTTCAAAACCCACAATTAACAATTCCATATTCATAATGGTAAACATCAATACATCTTCCTTGGAAAGAAACTACCATCTGCAGAAATTTAATGAGTGCTACAGTACAGGGATAGTGTGGTAGCAGACTCGTGCCAGTGTCTCTCTTGTGAAGGCTGAACATCTTTGCCAGAAAGATACTGATGGGATTGTGGTTTCTTAAATTATTTTTAGAGGCTTTACAAAACAACTAGGAACGTTCGTGAGATGTGAGAGAAACACGGCCAGCCCTCAGAGACTGGTAACACAGCGCTGCCTTCTGACATTTTATAAGGCTGGGTGTCCCAGGCCAATGGATGCTCACCATGAATTGGGATGATTTTTTTTCTTTTTTTCAGTTTATGCTCTACAACAGAATATCAACCCATAGAAAAGGTACTAAAAGAGCCAGTGCTTTTCCTGTAAAAAGCAGTGCCTTCTAAAATTCAATGCATCTGAAAGGAAAGTTGGATCCTGGGATGAACATTTGTCAAATACCTCATGTCCAATGTCATCTTCTGCATTTTGGCAAAAGTATAAAGTGGAAAAACATTCTCCTCGGTTTTGTTTTTTCTTTAAATCTCTCAGTACTGGATCCTTGTCTTCTCTGCTTTAACTGGGTTAAATCACTAGAAAGCTGTCAAGGAGTAACTTCTTTTCCAAGCATTTGATGCTGTGTGTGACAGTCAGCCCCTCTGGCATGAGGATATATAGATATAGAACAGACAGATAATAGCAGTGATTGAATACAAGTTTCTGCCCACAGATTGGGTGGCTCACCAGGACTGTGAGCCACATCAGGAAACATTAGGGAAGCTCATTGTTTTCCTGAATTTCTGATAAAAAATACTATGGTGAGAAGAGACACAGAATCTCAAACCAGCTGTTTCATTGGTGGGGTAGGATTTATCCCAACTGGAAAAACACATGTAAAAGGACATTTTCCATAGCTGTATCCATGAGCAGCATCCACCCTCTGCAGGGAAATGTGCTGTTGGCTTCTGGGGCATTGATGCTGGGTCATTATCCAAGGACTTCTGCAAGTTCTGGCAACAGTAAGCAGCAATTTTCCGACTTCAGAATTAGAGCCAGGCTGTTGAACACCCACTGTTCTCCAGCACCCTTTTACTTCCCATCTAGTTTGTATTTTTATTATGAATACTGTGTTCAACTTGTAATTTTCTAATCAGCTGAAACTGCAAAATACTGATCAATCTAAATGATAACATAATTATAATGAAATCAGCTGCGCCACTGATTGAAGGCAGACCAATCCGAGGAGAGTGATGGGGGCCCTCAAAATGGCATTCTTGGAATAACAACAGGGAACCTAAAAGGATTTTTAATGCTAATGTTACAGTTGATAAGCAAATCCTATGACATACAGCTATTTAGAAAGACAGAGGGAAACAAGATTAGGGCGGAGCTTTTTTTGTCACAGAATCTCTTAATTCTTCGTCTAAGAAGTCTCATGGATGAAGGAAAAATTATTCAGTAAAAGACTTTCATTATTAAAATGTTTCAGCTACCTCTCCTTCCAAACCACTCCAGCCATGTCTTCTGGCAAGATCACTTATAATTTCTGGGTTATTTTCTGACCTGGCAAAGGAAGTGGAGTTTCTCCCAAATTAGCTTTTGGTCTTCTAGAAAAAGCAGCACATCTTGGGCAGCTTCTGGCTGATCTGGAAATCATAAGCTAAGTTAAAAATGGTGGTGCCAGCTTCTTAATTTTTAATCGGTCCTGATTTAAATTGGACTTTCACAGCTCCAGCATTTCTCCTCATTCCAGGTATCTAATCACTTCTTTAGGGGTTTTTTTTTTCCCCCAGTAATTTTTAAAGGAGCAGTGATGTACTCAGATGACTACTTAAGAAGTCACAGCATTCTTTAAAAAATTAAATAAATAAACAACAACAACCAAACTACAGAAACCAACCAACAATTATGTGGCAGTAAAATCACTAAACCTGGCAACACTGTAGTGTAAACTTTCAAAGAAATAAACATTTTTGCAGGTCTGGCCCTTTGCAGTCTGGATTCCATGCCTTAAATAATACCTGCAACTAAACTTTAAAACAAATATAACCAGGAGTTTTAGGAGACTGTGTTTAACCCAAAGTCCTAAGCACAAGCCTAAGATCAGCATGTGCTGAGCCATGTGCCTGCTGTGCTGTGGCCGTTCCACCCCGTGTCCTGTGGCTCTGGACATGGCATTCCCTGTCCTCCCATCCTGAGCTGTTGGATGTTTGAGGCAGGGCAGGGAAATGAATCTCACTCCACATTGTAACCGAGCCAGACAAGTGTTTGCAGTGCAGGCTGAGTGTCAGAATGCCACAGAGTGCGCTCCCCTTTACGTATTTCTCCCCTCAGCTAATTCCAACAGAGGTTATTTAATTCCCTTTTGGGGAGCTGAACACCATCTCAGTGTCCCCTACCTCTCTCCAAAGTGCAGACTGTGCTGGGACCCCAATCACAGCTGTAAGGGCACTTGAATGTTGCAACAGGCTTTTGATCCACCCCTTTATGTTGCTCATTACTCCAATTCCCTTAGGGCTTACCCTTTCTGTTTTGGTTTTAGGCTGCCACGCAGATTTGAGATTGAGGTCCCTGAGTTGACATAAAATCACTTCAGCTGTGATTCAATGGTTTCTTATTTGACCATACAAAAGACTGAAGGAATTTTAAATTTAACTTGCCTTTAAGCCTTATTACAGATGAGTCTCTAGGAAGCACAGGTTGGGCATATTTCTAATATGATTTTTTCAAGTCAGAACTGAGCATGGTGATGATTCACTTGGAATGTGCTGCTCAAGCACAATTTAAAGATGCTCTCTGATGCTGGAAAGACCTGACAAATTTTGACTGGTGAAGCAGAGCAAACCAACCATCTGCCTATGTCATTTGCCCCTACAGCAAATAATCTTCTAGGTACAGGTAACTTGGAAGCCGCTGAACACTTACACTCAAACATATTTTATTGCAAGAGAGAAATACCCTGGGATTTCCTGTCTTCAGAATCATCAGCGTCTGCAGCATTTGTTATCACCAGCTGAAGTTCCACAAGAAACTTCCCATTTTCTTTTTAGAGCCTCCCTTATCACTGTGAGAACGATCTGTAATCAAATGCAGACTAATCGTTCTGATACAAATGCAACACATGAAAGATTGTCAGAGTGAAACCTGAGTGTTCTGGACTTATCTTGTCTCCTGTAACATGAAACAATTAGAGATGTGCTGTATTAATTTTACTAATCTTTAATAGATGATAATTTGAATTAGGTCTCCAAAGGGAAGGTCTGAGTGTGTGTTTGCCAGCAGAAGAATGACAGTGATTGATCAGAAACAAAACCAGAATATTTAGTCTAATTAATTTCTCGGTTATTTGAATAAAAGTCACATTTTATTTAAAATTGTTTGCCTAGAAAAACAAGACTGCCACTGGAAACAAGAAATCCCTTAGCTTTCTTCTTTCCACTGGCAATCTGCTAACAGCAGCAAATTACATTCAAATTGCACATCAACTAATATGAGTATTAATTGTAAACTAACCTCAGCTCACTTAATTGTGGGCATAATGAAGTATTACAATTAGCCATAATTTATTATTTAAATAAGAAATATCAATATTATTTAGAGCAGGTGCCAATTACGGCAGGCAGTGAAATTTGCAGCCACGGAGGGTTCAATTAGACTTTGCGTTTCAGCAAGGACGAAGGTCGGTGTCCCTGTGCAGAATGGCCACAGCCCCCTTGCAGTGAGCCCTGGGCAAGGGGGATTGGCAGGGGCTCCCCTGCCCTTTGCACTAGGGGATCCACACCAGCTCTGCACAACAGGCTTATCCAGCCCTGCAAGGGTTAACAGATCACCACCTAAACCCAGGGGGGACTGGTGTTTAGTCTCCAATTACTCGGGTGGAAGTCCCGTTCCCCGTGCCCCTACAGTCACTCTTGTTTGCTTCCCTCTGCTCGAGACCACGATAAATACAAAACGTGGTTTTCAGTGGGTTTGGATGCAAAAACTCCAGGGCTGAATGTGTGTCCCTTCTGCAGGATTTTAAGACTTTCAAGATTCAATGCTGGCTTCTTATTCCAGTTCTCTGTGGTTTTGAGCAAAGCAGTAAACGCTGAAGTTTAAATCCCCACTGACACAAATTCAGACTGAAGATACTTGGCTCGCCTAAAAAAAGAAGGTCTCCAGCTTAGCATTTCTACTCACAGTTCTCCATCAGGATAAGGACATGCACTCACAATACTTATGTCAAACTTACTGTCAGACAGAGTAACCAATGTTTTTGTCAGAATACATTTGTCTTTCCAGGAAAAAACCTGCACCCAAAAGTGTCTGCCAATGTGGAAACAAGATGCATCTGTAAAGCATTTCAGACTAATTTATACTAATTAAACTTTACACTAAAGATGACTTATGCTAGAGCTGCCAAAATCTAAATTTCTTAGCTTTCATACGTCGTCACTGCTTCCCATCTTGGTTTGTACAATTACAAATTAATGTAGCAACCCAAGGTTAGCAAAACGTGAAACGTCTCAGGGGAAAAAGTCAAAATAACGAGCACGTTTTGTGTGTTCTGTGCTTCCCTAGAAGTGCTCCTGGGTTATGCTGGACTCTACAGCTGGGGCTGTCAAATGAATGTTGCCAACAACAAAACAGCATCAGCGATTCTTTTAATTTTTCTAGTATTTGAAAGCATTAGTCAGTTCCTGACATCATGCTGCAGTAACACGAAGTAAGGAGAAGATTTAGATTAGCTAGGAAAAGTTACAGAGGAAAATTGCAAGCTGAAATGTGCTGCAAGTATGCTCAAGTTTCAGCCACAGGCCCATGGTGATAGAACTTTTCTTGCTGTACATTAAGATAATTTCAGTATACTACAATTATGTGCCTAATTAAAATTAAGAAATTAGAACACAGTTAAAAGGAATGATATTTTGCTCACAGCTAATTTCATTAAAGTATTAATGAACAGGACTCATTTTATGGTTAGAGGGCAACTACTTTCTGCAAAGTACTTCCATGCTAGCTAATTTATTCATGCATGAAAAACAATCCAATGAGAAATGAGCGAGCCGGGAACTGCTGGTCCTAATTAAAATATTTAAAACACCACGTCTATTCTGTTCCATCCAGCCAAAGACCTGAGCTGGGAGCCAGCACGATACCAATTAACATGGAACAAGCAAACACACAACACCCACAGATTCTGATTAAAGTGCATATTATTGCACCATACAATATATTGTGCTGCACATGTATGTAAATGTTTAATTAACCCATGTCTAAAGCTCGGTAATGTTCAGGAATGGATACTTTAAATCCTAAGCGAGTGACAATCAGGCCGCACGATGCTCCCCGTTATTTATCACAACGCTTCCTCGCAAACTCACTGGAGCCAGCCTGCAATTACACAGTGAGTTTCTGGAGGGAGGGAGGGAGGGAGGGGAGGCACAAGCAGAGGAAGAAAAAGGAGCAAGCAGAAGATTTTCTTCTCTGCATTTTCGACAGCAATGAGATTGCTGGTTGCCAAAGGCTTGGAACTGGAACGCAGTGTTGGGTTAGCCCCAGGTAATACAAGATTTGTCATTAATAATTGAAGGAAGAGCCTGGGACTAAACCCATTTGTCAGTCTTGGACGGCAGCAACAAAAACAAAATAAAAGCACTTCCTTTATAAACCAAAGAACTGTTTGTGGGGGAAGAACCCAAGGGATGGTTCCCACTAGAGAAGAACGTTGCAAAGGCTCAGAGAGAAGTTGGAGACTCTCAAACTTACTAGAAAGCAGGATCAGAAAAAGAGAAAATGCTCTAAACTTTACTTCATACACAGATGAGAAAAATTCAAGTTCAAGGAGACTTGAAAAAGCAGAAATTTGCCTCAGTTTGCACCATTGTAGGTCTTCCTTTTTGAAAAGTTTCTGGGGCCTTCCCCCTCCCCCCCTCAGTTAATCTTCAAGCATTTCTTGAGAAATCTGGCTTTCCATAGGGGTTTTTCTTCCCATTTTCTATTCCATTCCCCCACAACACTCATACACCAGTTTCTTCATTAAATGCAGCAAATGAAAGACATTAAATAGCCTTCCCTTGCCTTTCTGGCTGATTTGGCAGAACATCTTCTACCCTGCCCTAAATGACAAGCTTTGCAACGTGTGGATGGAAGTTACGAAAAAGAACCCAGTTGCCAGAAACCCCAGCAGAGCAGCTCTTGTGAAAATGTTCCTGTTATCAGACCAGGGCACTCTGTTGGCACAGACAGTGCCACTCAGGTCAGAGTGTGCCCAGTTCATGCCCTGGTGTGGAGTGGTGAGACAAGAGAGAGCTCTCACACTGACTCTCCTCAGTGCCAGGTATTCTGTGCCCTGGACTTGGTCCTCACCTCTCTCTGACTCAAGGGAAGACACTGAGTGCTCTCAGCCCTCAGAGAACCAGGGGTGCAGAGGTGTATTGGCCACAAGAGAAACAGTGAAGAGCCAGGGAGCTCAGTAAGATTATGGATTTGGGAGGGCAGGTGAAGTCTCAATGCAAAGGACAGTGAAAGGCTGGAAGGAGTTTGTAAGGAAGACCTATAGGACAAGAAAAATTAAAGCTGCTGGCAAGGGAGCAAATAGAAGTGTCTGCAGGGGGAAAGAGCAAATAGAAGATCTGAGAAACAGAGAACAAAGCAAAAAAACCACAGGTGCAAATCCAGTGGCAGCAGATGTCCTTATGGCCATGCTAAACAGGCATGAGCACATCTTCCCACTTCATGGGGACCAAAAGAACAGAAAAACTAAGGAAAGAGCAATGCAATTCCCCAGAAGGAAGTACTGAAATGAACTGTTTGTGTTACAGAGCTGGGATGTGAGCCTGGCAGTTCAAATCCCTCATGCCTTTGCCATACAGTGTTAGGTGGCACATCTCAGCCTCCCCACAAAAAGACCCTCTGTGCTTTGCCAGCGTCAGTTCGTATCAGCAAGTTATAACTTCCCAGGAAAGACTCTGGCACCAAAATCTGCTGCCACAGTAGCACAAACAGGGCAGATTCAGGACCCAGCTTGTTATACAAGACAGGAGGATGACTTAAGGCTATTTCAGTCCATGCTCCCCTGTTTTCCTTGCACTCAGGACACACACCTGGCCAAGTACATGTCCCAGGACCAACGCACAATAATTTTCAGATGTCACTGTTGGTCGTTGCCAGCTGATGTTTTTTGTCTTTGTCAGTATTTTTAGAGCTGAACTGGAAAAACATACAAATAGGCTCCCTGCTTCCACATTCTAAAGCCTGGAAAAACACCTTTACAGCCCACAGAGGACTGAAAGCTGTTTGCCCCCACTCCCCAGTCTCTTTTTGAACATTAGCTGCACATCACCGAGTGCTGACACATTTGGGCCCCTTGGAACCTTATACATTTAATATAAAATCATGTCTCATGCTAAATAATTCTGCTCCCTGTTCCTGTTGTACTTCACAACAGATGCATTCAAAAGATCGTGTGTTCCAGGGTAAGCACTGAGGGGATTTTTTTGCAAAAAAACTCCACATGGAAACAAGATTCTGCTCACTCAGCATGGCTGGCAAGATCAGGACCAAAGAGAGCTCCGGGTTGGTTTTTCTTTCTTCTTTTCTGATTCACCCCATACAAGCAGAAGTGGGTACAAACACCATATGTAATTGGCTTCATCAGTGTTGAAGGGCCTCCTTGTTACTCAAAGAGCTTTCACCTTGCCTCAAACTCGGGTTGAAGCAAAGGAAGGTCTTCCAAAAAGATCTGTGGACTTTTTATCACTAAGGTATTGCCTCTGCAAAGACCTCATTTTTCCTTGAGCTCTGCAATGAAATGCGAATAGCCTCTGTATGCTGCATACAGAGATAAAAGTCACCTTTCCAAATGACTGGCGACAGATAAACCTCTGAACAATCCACCTCTACGAATTTGGTTCCATTATTGGGATTTTTAAAAGCATTGCAAACCCAGTGGTTCTCTGATTTTCGGCATTCTCTGAAAGGAGGTTGTGCTTTCACTGCTGTCTAAATTAGGCAGAGTAGGTTAATTCCAATGTTCTCGAGTAGCAGGAGCAAAGAGCAAACTTCAAAGGAGACACTACATTTTTATGAATCTTTAGCCAGACAAACATTAGTCCTCTTCCTTAACCGAAGCAGCTATTCTAAAGAACTGTTAACTGTTTTCTAAATATTCAGATGTTCTGTTGTCATAGTTTCATAAAGTAGTGAACAGCTTCTTAATATTTAATAAACCTTGCATGCTGTCCCCAGGCAGGGAGCATAGACTGTTGATAGCCAGCTACTAAATGTCCATTAAAATACAGTATTTCTCCTTAAAATGTACTTAACAAACAGGTTCTATCACCTGCAATGAAATGTTAATTGCTTCAGCCACAAGACTGAAATACTCTCATCCTACAAGAAACGAGCAGCAGGGAAAGCTGGGGGTTCCTGCTCTCTGTTCTGTTTCTGAGAAAACATTCAGCCTGTGACAAATGCTTGTTACCAGTGCCATTCAACTCTCTGCGTGGCAAAGTGACAGCCCAAAGGAGGTGGCACAGCCAGGGAATGCTGCAGAGAAGCTATTTATAAAGCTGCTGCTCGGGAATCTTGTTTATTGTCTCCTGTGTGCAATGCGAGTCATAACATATTGCAATGATGATCTTCACTAATTGGATACAGAAGTCATTAATACAGAACAATAATATTTGTACACTTTAGTGCTGGCTTTTTATGTTCTGAAAGTGAAAACTAATGCTAATGAGATGTGAAGGAAAGCAGGAAAGGCAGCAATGCAGGCAGGACTGGATGCTGCCCCTCTAGGTCCCTCTGTGACCTGGGCTGTGCCAGCTGGCCTGGCAAAGGGAAGATGTGCCACACAAAAATGCAGGAAACTCCTGACTGCTCCTGCCTGATCCACACAGGTGTGCAAGGCCACAGCAAGGGCTCTTCTGCATTGCCAGCTATCCAGTGAAATCCCCTTTATCCCTGCACTGCCAACACAGCTGTCTTCACTTGAAATGAAGGAAAAAAAGCTATGTTGGTATCAAAAGATAAAACATGAAGCAACCAGAAATAGATATGGGAACTAACTATCCCACTAAACCCAGTGTAGCTAACAGAGCTGGGCTCTGGCCTTAAGGGAAACAGAAAGAGGAAAAGGATAAAATTGCTGTTTTAAATTTAGAGAGTCTTTAAAACTGATCTCAACTAGATCTGTAAGAACGTTGTGCAATGAACTTTGGCTTTTTAGGCTATACTTCTTGGTGTCTAATTGGTTCAATGCCCAAAGAGAAGGAGCAAACATGATTAGAGAAAAGCAAGCTGCCTTTTGAAATCAAGAACCTCTCAGAATCTTGAATATTCCTTAAGAGTGAATTGGCTCCATCTACCTGGTCCAGTGCTTTTGTGTTCCTAGAGTCTACCTACCCTGCATTTCACTGTTTCAAATGTGGTAGTTACAGGGTCAATCTTGCCTGGATAAACCACATGGAATACAACAAACCTCACGTGCATTCATTCCCTGTAAGAATGCAAACACAAAAAGGGAAAAAAATTAGTGTAAGGCATGACTGGGTTATCCTTCTGCTGGTCGGTATGTATTGGTCCTTTTCTGCAGCACGTCAACCTGGGTTCATGTCTCTAGGCAAGCCCTAACTGACCAGGAAGCAAACTCGAAATAAAAGTGTTCTAAAAGGCTTTTACTTCTACAAATCCATGACACAGGCAGGCATCATGCTTTGCAAGGAAAGAGAACCTGCTAGAAAAATCCAAAGTGATAATAAAATATTATATTGTATATTTCTTATCAGAGTAGCACCAGCCCTTGTTTCTCATAAAGATTTTGACACAACTGTTTGTATAACTAAAACCTTACCTGCAACTGTATATTCTAAAAACACACCTACTCCAACAAACTATTCAACCTGGGGAGCTTTTAAAGTTCTTGGAAGGTGCACAACAGCAGCTTTCCTGTGATCCTCTCAGAGTTGGAGTTTTGCAATCAGGATGCCATCTCTGCTCCTGATCTCTTTCTCATCAAGTGAATCAGAAATTCAACCACTTGATCTATTCACAGGTATTACATGGCAGGAGAATGGACATGGGGAGAGTTGCATGTTTGTGGGCAAGAAGGAAAAAGAGGAAGAGAGAATATCTTTTTTTTATTTCCCATAAGCAAGGACAGCTGTTCCATATCTTCCAAGTGAGAGATCTAGTTTCTGATCTTATGGAGCAGCTTGAGTTGGATGAGCCCAAAGCCAGTGAACTTGAGGTGGTATGAGGAAATACTGGAATCATGTTAATACTGAAAGAAAAAAACTGCATTGCAGCTGGTAATTATTTTTTTACTAAATATTTCAAACCCATTAAAGAGATGAAGAACCTTTTTAGGAGCTGAATTTTTATCACTCAGATAGACTGTATTTGCTGTGGAAGTGGGGAGGATGTACAGACACACAGCCACTCGCTCCTGACAAATGAACCAGAGCCAGGCTCCAGCCCTGCTGCACAGCAGAAAGGGTTTGTTTCCCAGACAATTCACTGAACTCCCCACAAGCTGCACCAAGTTCCTGATCAGAGGTTGCCCTTGTGAGGCTGCTGAGGAGCCGCTGCCTGCCAGCAGCAGTTTCCAAAGGGAGCTCCCACCACACAGATAACTAGACACACTTCCTTTATCCACCACAGCTCACTGCTGTGTGTTGTGGAAGAAAGTAGTTCCAACCTTTGAGCTTTAAAACACAAATACTTGCCCCGCATCAAAATATTTCCTTAGTAATTCAGAGACCTTGACACCCTGAGCTTGAAAAACTCACTCTGAAGACATACTCTAATTCAGATAAATAATCAAAAACTGGGGTTTGAGTAAGAGTTACAGCTTTCAGTAGTAGGCAGAAAAAACCTGCAGACTATTAAAAGGCTGAACTATTAATAGCATCAGATTTCTGAATTTCTTCAACTTAATAATGATCTGGAAGTTCTTGAAGACAAACTCATTTGAAAGTTCCAGGCACAAGGTGCCTCTCTGTCCTACATTTAGATTTTTTTCTGTCATAACGTGGCTCAAAAATTCCACTTATGGCAAAAAGGGATGGAACTGTGTGTCCTAATGGTGGATTTCCATGAGACTGCACTTTCAGCTATCTCAAAATTCATGGAAGCAGTTGGGCAACAGCTGTGAAGAGGAGTCTTTAAGGCAAAGAAAATCAACCCTAAACAGTCTGAATTGAACAATGAATGAGAAGTTTTGAAGCTTCCAAACGAATAGAGTGGCTGAGTGCCTGTGGAACACAGAGTCCTGAATGAAGCTGCCATTGGTGCAGCAGTCAGAATATAAAGACCTCAATACACACAGAGAAGTCTGTGGAAATGATATTGCTCAGGGTACAGGAACGTTCCTGAGGAAGGAATGTTGGATAGGGCCCTGTCTTACCCTGGTGACATGAGGGAGTTTGCCTGGAAGTCTGTAAGTAGTTTTACTGATACTTCTGCATTTATTCTTCTAGCCAATAGTCAAAGCCTCTGGCCCATTGGGTTTTAAGGACCTCCACACAGATATCTCTGACACATTTGTGGCAGATGTCGATGCTGACGCCCTGCTCCCCGTGCTGTGGCTGCAGCCACATTTGGAGAGGGCAGTGTTTGTGACCCACAGTGACTGCAGTCACCAACAGCTGAAGCAAGGGCACATCTCTGAAAGAAAAACATCCAGATCCCTGAAAGCATTTTATCACCTGCCTGCTTGGGATTCGGTAGCTTTAAGAGTTTTTAAAAGTACAAACCCTACTTTGTTTTATCTTTGAGCTTAAAGTTCTGCAATGGTTATTATGTGACTCTCCCAACACCCTTAAATCAAGATTATATTTCCTGTTCATAAGAGTCCTTATAGAAGTAGTTTCATTCCTCCCACAATGCTATAGCGAATAAGCTCTTTCTCTTTGGGGACATTCTGGGAATATCATCATATTCCAAGGCAGAAGATGCCCCAGAAATTAAAAAATTGCAAGTGCTGATTGCTGTTGATAATAATAGTTCTCAATAATTAATTTGTCAAAGAACGTATCTGATACTTTATTTAGGAAATAATTCATTATTCCTATAAACAATCATTACAAATATATTCCTGCTGCATAAACTGGAGAGAGATGCCGTGAGCAATGATCCGAACAGCAAACCTATCGGAGGAACACGTCAAGCAGCCTGTCATCAACACAGCCCCCTGCACCAGCCCCAGATCTGCACTCTGATTACAACTTGGCTTAACTTGATAATACATAGAGCTGCTGCTGGAATCATAAGTAGAAAACAGCCTTTTTTTATTATTGTTATTATTTTGATATCACAAAAACCATTACAGACAACCTTCTCCCTCTGAACAAAAGGACTTGACGTATGTACTGTAACTCTTCTCTCTGTGGGTTTGAAATTACACACAGTAGTGCCAAAGGTAAGTCATTTCTAGAGGTTTAATACATTTCTGATTTTTTTTCCCTTTTCCTCCCTCTTGTGAAATATATTTGTGGCCCACAGCAATCACTTTAGACTTTTTAGACACGTCCGGATAGAGATAGATGACACAAGTAATCTACTTATCTTCCTTTCCCATCACCAATAAAAGTGACAGGCTGCCTAATTAGGCCTAATAAAGCAGCAGCCAGGAGAGGGGCTCCGCAGCGATCTAAGGAGGAATGGCATTGACCCACAGATACAGGTGCCGCCTTGAGGCAGAACTGGTATTGCTTTATCTCCCGCACATTACAGCGAGCTCATACCGTATTCAAATGCAAGTAGCATGTTTTTCTCCTCAATTCTTAGATCAAGAACAAAAAAAAAAAAAAAAGAAAAAATCTCATCTAATCAAAAAAGGCACTGACAATTTTTCAGCCTCACATTAAAAGCAAAGAGTCATTCAGAACAGTGCACTCCATATTCTATTTTATAATATCACTTTAAGCTATTTCTTTGAATCACAGACATTTCTTTGTTAGGAAGGAAAATCAAAAATTCATCAGAAGAAGATCTCAGGTTTTTTGGTGGTTTTTTTTCCTTTTTTTTTCCCCACCCCTTTTTTCCTTCCCCAGCCTCCCTCCCCCTTTCCTTCAAACAGGGCTATTGCACGAGGTTTTTAGCTGGAACCAACATTTATAGAAGTCAGGGATCCTTAAGCAATTATTAGTGGTGAGACTTTGACATGCCCGAGAGTTGTCAACAACTGACTTTAAATAAAGTAGAAGGAAAGGGAAATAAACGGTACTCTCAGCAAAATTAATACACAGCCCTGCAAATTAAAGATGTGGTGTTTTTTAAACAAGGAAAAAAGTGAACTTTGCATGAAACAGCATTTTAAGTACATCTTGGTAAAAATTATCAGATTGTCAAATGGCATGAAAGTAAATCCAGTCTGCAGTTACATGTGATATTTCTACATTTGCTCAAAACAAAACAAAACATCTTGTTTTTTCTATCTGCAAGTATTCCTCATTCTTATTAGCCCAGATTGCCCAGGGCTGTTTTTGTTCAACTAGTACTGGAATACCACCACTTTCAGTACATTCCTTGCTAGTGAAGGATTTGTATCAGGAGAGTTGAACACACAAAGGACTTTATTTCAGATTATTATTCAAGTTTCTGTCTTTTCTGAATGAAGTGAAGAGGCTGCAGTTGTGTGGTGCAGAAGGGGTGCTGGTGTTCTGTGCAGGAACACCCCAAGTGCCCCCATGGAGTGGCAGTGGGTGCAGCAGTGACACCAATGCCACCTGTCCTGGCAGGATTGGGATTTGCTGGTTAAAGGGGTGCACAGTCTCCTTCCAGCAGAGAACCACTGCTCTGGAAACGAGCAGGACTGCTCTGTGCAGCTGACTGTCCCAACCTAAGGCCACTGGGGGGGAAAAATGAAGAGTGAATAGAACAATATCCAACTAACACACGTCAGAAGGACACAGAGCTCCCAGTTCAGGCAGTAACTAGTCTGGGAGCACCAGGCATTGCTGAAAAACACCCTTTCTTTTTCTTGTTTTTCCTTAATAATGGACAAACTGGTACACATATTCTTGGACTGGGAAGCCAAAATACTTTAATTAGAAGATTTCAGTTTGCCTCAGTGGCCTTGATTCAGGTTTTTTATGATTACAGAACAAGACTGTTGTAGAGAATCAGGAAAAGCTGACTGGCTGTGGATGAGAACAGAAATTACCCCAGTGACATTTTCTATCCTTTTTCTACCATCCAAAAATGACCCTTCAGCACACAAGGTACTGGATAATGACACACTAGTGGGTGCCAAAGAGCAGTTTTCCTTGAACTGATTAAGCTTAACTTGTTAAAACAGTCCTTCTAAAGAAAGGCTTAACTAATCCCCTAGTTATTCTTGACATTTAAATTCTTATTTAGCATAAAATTAAACAAAACAAATACTTTCCATGCAATCAGAGCCCAAAGGAAACATGGAAGATATGAAAAAGAAATCTGTGAAAAGCTTCTTTAGGTATGTGAAATCAGCCTAAACCCGCAGTTCAGGAGCTGGTGTACCAATCAAGAGGCACAAACTGCAGAAGGACAAATTGGGATCCACTATTCTGATGAAACCAAATGTTTGGCCTAAAAGTGTTAACATTCTCTTTCTCATTCATCAGTATGATCCCTTCACAACAGCCACGTCTTGTCATTGTCTGGGGAAGGTTTTTTAAAGTAAAAAGGCTTTCCCAGTCTGCTGGTTCACTGTGGCATAAAGTTCAGAACTCAGACCTCACCGAAATGTTCACTGCCTCAGGAGCTGCAGGGAAGGCAAAAGAACCACCACTATTTTTGGTTCCCCCTCACCACCCCCCAATTCTACAGAAAACAAAATTAATTTTTTAAACCAGGGTAATAAGCCAAATGATGTGCAAGTTATGCTGAGCTGTAACATCAACAGATCTGTAATTGGAAACTAAAGCTAAGTAAGGGACAACAGTCAAGCTACAGCCAATACCTGCCCTAGAGCACTAAGTAATTGCAGGCCTCTGACTCCAGCCTCAAAATGTTCAGTTTATCACCAAAAATGTGTATTTAGACTGAGCAAAAGCCAGAGGATTGGCTTAAAGAAAGCCCTCTGCAAAAATAAGAACATCTTTGGTCTGCTTGCGTGTTTCACCTTTTGGTTTTAGAGGCCACTGTTACTTTTTTTTCCTGTTTTCAGTCAGTTGCACAGCACAGCTTGCACAGCAGCTCTGCAGGGTTATCTGAAGGGGCTGAGTGGAGGGGTCTTAGCGGCTCAACAGCGTAAATTTGGGTGAGCTTAACAGAGAGGGAAAATAATCCCTCATCTTTAAACTCAAACTGTGTCCAGAGTCAGCTATCATCCCACAGCAGGTCTCACTGGTTTACTGCTCTTGGCAAAAGAGGAAGACTGAGGAAGGAGAGGTGTTACAGGCAATGTCTCTGCATGATCACAGGGAAGAGGAATTATCTTCTTATATTTGTTTCTCCTGTCTTCTCACGTTATGGAGGAAGAGAGTTATTCCTGCTCCTTTTACATGATACTGAGTCTGTTACTAAGGGGAAACAGGACTTCAGTGAGGATGTCGAAAAAGCCCAGAGCAGGCAAGCACAAAGTCAACACGGGCAGTTCCATGGGACCTGAAGAGCTGACCAAGGTAAATGATCCAGTGGCAATGGAAGGCAGAGGGTTTGGGATGAGCAGGGCACCATTTTGGGTCACTTACTCTAAGAATCAAAAACCTGGGTTCAGTTATGTATTTCTTACTCCCTGCAGGACAACTGTGCTTCCTAAAGTCGCTGGTTTCCAGCACCCCAAGCCCTTTCCCAACCCCTCATTTGATCACAGCCCCCAGTGCTGGGAGCAGAGCCCCCCTCTGTGCCAGCCCTCAGCGCTGTGCCCTGTGCTGGCTCAGCAGTGCTATCTCCCTCTGAGCTGGTAATGGACTGCCATAAAACCCTTAACCCTTAATGAAGTGAAATAATGTGATTTGCTGAAAATGCTGGGCCTTCCTTTTATTAGTATTATTTGAGAAGAAGTAACAGATGTAGGTCAGCTCATGAACGTAACAGATGAACGGCATTTCACTGCCTCGAGCTGGTCAGAACTAAAATGCTCTGCTGGGACTCTTCCACCTGCAAGTTTGCAACATCTTACTCATTTAGGACTATGGTTTCCACTCCAGCACACCCATGATAGAAAGCTTGGCATTATATGAATTTATGGGCCAACTGGGCACGAAAAACCCACGTCCATTGTCTCAGGTGTTTAAGACTTGGAAGTTTTAGTTATCACTAACAAGTACAATTTAAATGAATCAGACCCTGTTAACAATTCCACGTTGTGGTGATATCCCCTTGTGGATGAGGCCCTGGCTCCAGAAGTACAGGGAGGTTCAGTGCCACATCCTGCATTAACAAATGGAATTTTCCTGCACCAGCTTTTAAAGACACTGCAAAGCTTCCTGGCTTCACTGAAGGGGGGTGACCTGCTGTCTTGAAGACCTGACCCAAAAGACATCCCTTTGCAAAGCTACCATATTAAGCTTAAAGCTTAAAAGTATTTTGTTTTTTGATACCTACCAAAGACAATACCGATTTCCCTTGAAAATAATCCTCAGCCTCTCCAGAAAAACTGTTTTTCCTTTCTCATTTTTCAGTCCAAGGATTTATTCACATGAAAAAAAAAAACCTTGAAAAATAAGTTGAGAAGCTTTTTTATTTTCTTTCTTACTAGAGCTGTAGGTAAGAAATATAGATAAGGACTGTAGGTAAGAAGTATAGGTAAGAACTGTAGGTAAGAAGGAAAAGAAAAAAGCTTTTTATCATGTCAGTCGGTTGTATGGGGGGTTTTTATGTGGGTTTCAGGATCACACCAAGTGGTTTCCTGCCCGTCTGTCTCACCTGCAGCTGTCCCAAGTCTGTTTCTATATCACCTCACGCTGAGAAAGAACATGGGATCGCCATAGATCAAATTTAAGGTAAACTATTGTTAAAAAGCATTCTAAAAACCCATCCCGTGTTTTGTGTGAAACATGGAAATCCCATTTCATGGCCACAGAAACTCACAGTCTTCAAAAGCCCTGTGCACTTGCTCACCCTTGATGGCTCTGTACCTGAGAGATCAAGGGCAGAAGAGGATACAAAGCTATATATTTACGAATCCATCATGTGTCAGCTTGTTTTCTTTTTTTCTCCTTTTTCTTCTCTCTTTTTGTGAGGGATTGGGCAGGTTTTCTAGAAAGACAGATATTTGTAACAATGCCCCGAGGGTTAAATAATGATGTTGAGGGGGGAAAAGTTGGGTCAACCTGCACAGTTTCACGTGGCCTTAGTGACCAGTATGGAGCTGATCACCGCAGCTAATGATTACACAGAGAAAAAAATTCCCTCAGAGCTCCGTAAGTAAATAGAAAATGCTAACCTTAGCATATTCAAAGGAGCATTTTAGCATGCAGTCATTAAGTTATCTCTTGGTTATTTATTTCTTCTGCTTGTTATTAGCTGTGTGAAGAATATTATTCTAATTATGTCAGCCCAATCAGCAGTATTGCATGTCCAGGCTCATTTCCATTAGTTTGAGCTTTGTCTTTCACACTGTGATACTAATTCAATGAGACATCAAACATTTAAATCGACCCAGGATGCCGAGGTCAGGCAGTTCTGCCCTTCCACTCTATTAGCACTCGAGTGTAATTGTGTTTGTCACTGCCCGCATGACTAATGGTATCAGGGTGACTATCAGAGCACAAATGAGCAATGCACTAATATATTATTTTGTTCTATAATATCAATATGTGTTTATTCAGTGCTCGTGTTAGCCAAGTTGAAATGTTCACTTTAATCCAGTAACCATAAACTGTTCCCTTAAACAGGGGCACTCACTCATACAATTACTTCACAGCAATAGGATTTTTACTTTGCAGCCATAGAATTCTGCTTAAGTGAGAAAAATGAGGAAAAAAAATCACTTTAAAAATAAGCTTTCAGGGATGCAGCAAACCTCAATTTGGCCTAAAAGCACCAGTAAAACTGTGCACAGTTCCTACACAGAGCATGTGTAACAATTTGCAGTGTATAAATATAAATGTATTATGAGCTCTATATAATCAGAGAGTGTAGATACCACTGAAGCAATTTAAAAGCACTTTACATCTTTAAGAACACTGGCTGAAAACTTTAAAGCACCAGGCCTTGAACTAGAATATTTAGATACCCAAAGAAAGGGAAACCAAGGGATTTCCTTTACATCACTGCAATGATGCAATTCACCATGGAATTCCAGCATGTGGCTGACTTGAAAGGCTCAGGTAATCAGCAGCTGATGCTGTTCATGTACTCAAAGCTACACATTTGCCTTAATAAATTCCTGAAAGGGAGACATGATTAATTCCCCCAAAACTTACATAAATAGGGAAAAAAGAAGGAAAAAAAACCTCAAAGCATGTTAAAAGAAACCTAATTATGAATTCAGCACATCTGATAATCATCAAATCTGATAATTTCAGAAAAAAAATTAATTCTCTCTTCTCAGAGCAAAAAAGCCTCTGAGTATTTTAAATGCTGCATCATTTCTCTAACAGATGGTTTCAGAATAGCTAAACCTACCAATGTGCTTATGCACTTTCTTTTCTTGTTTATGCTTCAAAACAAGGTAAAATTAATGCTTTATACTTTCTAGGGTAGCACTTGCACCAGCTTCAGGGAAAGCTGGATTTCACCTGCAGCATTTGCACTTTCCTTGTTGGGTGCTCAGGAAAGGGCTCACAGTAAAAAGTACTCCTTCACACCAGCGTGGCATATTCAGCTCATTCAAGGTTAGAGGTGGAAAGGGAAGCTTTTTACTTCATTGAACAAACAGAATTTGTTTCTCAATAGTAGAGCTTTCAACATTTTTAATGCACTGATAGATTTCAGAGGAAATAATTCAAAACCTTCCCTCATCTTAATTTGCAGCCGTTAAAATAAAAACAAACCCAGGAAATACACACAACCAGTCACCTCTGGGAGCCATCTGCCAAAGTTTTGGGATGATTTCCTGACTGTCACTGTGCATGTACACCCCTGCCTGTAGGCAAGGCTTCAACACTTGTGGGAGTTAAAGATTTGATCTTTGGATTCACTAGGGGTCACGTGCTCAGATCTGCCCAGTTTGAACACAGGCTCTGGACACTGAGGTGAATGACACCATCACCCTCTCCAGGACAGCTCCCTGTTTGCTCACACAGCTGCCTGCTTCACCCACACAGCTGGAAGTACAGGGGAGGTGCTTCCCACCAGAGTGTGTCCCAGCTCATGCCACGAGTCGATTCAAAAGGAATCCTTTGTCCTGGGACATTAATCAGACTTAGGCTTCAGATTAGAAAAAAACACTCAGTAAAATTGACTCAGCATGACAAGTCAGACCCACCAAAACAACCCAACCCAGCACCCCTGCCCCAACCCTGTTTCTCACAAGTGATTTTGTACCTGACTTTTCTTTAGCAGGAGACACCAAACCCCAACAAACCCCACCATGATCCCTTCTGATTGGGACCAGAGCACAGAGATTTAGAAATGGCTTCAAGCTCAAGGAATGGCACCTGAACTGCTGAGTGTTTGTACCTCACTGAGGATTAGTGACCTGCACTGCCTGGGATGTGTCTGCAGCAGACCAAACTTAGCATCATGCCCAGTTTAACTTGTGTATCTTCTCCAAATCATCAACTTCCTAAACTAATGCTTCCCTGGGCAAAGATACTGGGAAGAGGATAAACCTTCAGCCTTAGCAGGCTGTTGAAGTTCATTGAATTTCCATGTGTCAACTGAAGAAAAAAATGCTCCTTATAAGCACAAATCAAAGAGAAAAGTACATTTTAACAGTTTTTTATTGACCTTTCCCTATCTGATCATCCTCTCAAGAGAGCAAGCACATCCAGCTTCACAGCAAATCACACACTTGTTAACTTCCCTAATTTGTGCAGAAACATTTCTGTTCCTTTATATCTCAGACAAAAATTACATTTTAATCTGTAAGAGTTTCTCAAATTAATACAAATAAAATCCACATCACCTTTTGTGGGTTACATAACAGAGGGAACAGCTGCTTTCTGGATTCCATAAGAGCAGAAGCCCAAAAGCACTGTCCCCCTTGACAGTGACTTCCAACACAGTATTGGGCAAATTCCTGGAAAGCATTTTGTATCTCCCTGAGCCCTGCTGTTGGAGATATGCTGTGAGCCACTGAGTGCAACTCCAGAGATGTATTTGTCTACAGTGTGCTTATTCCTCTACCATACAGATGCAGAAAATGTTTGTGTTCCTTTCTGTACCCTTCCCAATTAGGGTTTTATGTATGCCTAATGAGTAAAATTAGCTTCCTTGGCTTTAACTTCAAAGTTTTCTTTTTTTTTTTTATCTTTGTCTGTGACAAGTAATTACTACATATTGTAGAGTTGGTGCATGTTTTTCTATCAAAATATTTATTTTGATAAAAAAACAAGGAAAGTGTGGGTGGCAGGAAAAAATGCATTTTCTGCCCAACTCTAATTATATATGTATATACACACATATGTGAAGAGTAAATGCACTGTTTTGCATACTTTGTTTTTGCCTACCCATCCATGGTAATTAAACCCATGTGTATTATATTTATTCCCTTGAGTTCAACCCTCCCTTTTGACAAATCAAATGATTAAACATATACTTTACTTCTAACAAGACTCTGTGCAACGCTAAACTGCTGCCACTTAGTTGCAAGAGCTTTGCTTTTTTATTCTAAACGCTTTGCTTTCCTAAAAACAACCGGGTGTGTGTTCCCCCTCCCCCTCTCACTCAGGGCTGCCCTGGGAAGTATTCTGGAAAGGAACTGTGCAAGTACTTCATACCTGGGGACAGGCTTTTCTAGAAAACTCACTGTGATTCTGGAGACAAACAGAGGAGCCTCAATAGCAAATTAACTGCCACCTCAAACTGAACAAAAACAGCTCGCTGGGATCAAGCTCATGGGCTGGTGCTGGAGCTAATAATGCAGGCACTGAGCACCCAACACAGCTGCCAGCAGGACTGGGATGGTGCAACTCCTGGCCACCAGAGGAAACAAGGAAATGTTTGCTCCCATCACAGGTAACCAAAGCTGCCATTAAAAGAGAGCCTTGAGCCTCTTTGAAAATTCTTTATGAAGTCATCAGTGGTTATAAGTTGAAGTAACCAACAATCTGTATGTTCTTCCTATTGATTTGAAGACAGACAGTGTGTGGAGGGAGTTCACATACTCTAAACATTGTAAACTGGCAGAATATTTTGCCAGCCAAAGAATGAGAACATAGCTTCAGGCATTCATCCTGTAAGACCTTTCCTTCCAAGAACAGAATAAATGAGGGGGTGAGGGGAATTGGATAGAACAGACAACTTAAGCCTTCAAGTTACCTGTATTCCCTACTTTTATTGGGAAGGAAAGTGGCCACATTCTCCTTTTTGCACCTCCTCTCCCTTCCACACAGGGTCAAGGCCTGCAGACCCTGTACCCCTGCCAGGTAAAAGGCTGCCAGCCCAGCTGGGCAGATGGTCCAGAACAGCAGAGCTACACCCACAGCTGTCCCAGCCCTAGCAGAACTGGGGCTTCTGCTCCCCATCAGTGCCCCAGAGCAGGCTGGGAAGGGTACTGGACATGATCCATTCCCAAATTCCACACACCGTAGTAGAGGACATCTAGATTTGGGGAGGATTACAGTTCGCTTGATGGATAAACACAGGTAAAGGTTAGAGGAAAGCCAATGCTTGAAAAAAATCACAGGTGTTTTTAAAGTAGTAACACAGGAATTTCAAAGTCAGTAGTCTCAAATGATTGCCTCATTACAGTCTGCTGAAAATCTCCACATTTCAAATCCTTTACTAACAGTTTCCTGGTTAGTTTCTAGTACAGATTAGTGGCATTTCATAGTAATACATTCTAACTACAGCTTTGAAAGTCAATATCCATATCTGTAAGGTAGGACAGCTTTACCTCCTTGAAGGAAAACAGACAGGTGTGACACTTCACAAGGATTTGCCTTTATTTAGACAAAAATCACAGACACATCACATTTGCAGTAGTGGCCCCGATTCCACTTTCTGTGAGATATGTTGTCCCTTTGTTTGCTGCTGACAAGCGTAAAGAGCCACTTTCACTGCAGATAATAATGGTTAATTTATCACACAGAGCAGTGCTGACCTCTGTGCGTCCCTGGCCCTCCATCACCTTCACACCTGCTCAAGCTAATTGTTAGAGCCAAGTGTAAATGAAAATCAACTGGGCTAATAATGAATGGAGGCCATTACTCGCAACAGCACATTGCTCCACAAAGGTTTATATCAAGCTCTGATAGAACCAGCCCCTGAGTCACAGTTCCCTGTTTATAAACAAGAACAGGGCGGATTCTTCGAGCCAGGAAAGAAAAGCAGACAGTGAGGCAAAACACCTCCGTTTTTATAGACCCTCAGCACAGCCCATCATGCACAGAGGGGAGAAAACGTGAGCCAGAAGTGCCCATTCAGAAAGCAACAGTAGTGTTCTTGGAATTCTGGAACGGGGACAGAATCTGCTGATGGGCCATTGGATGTGGTACTGGGCTCCTGAGGCTCACAGGTGCACGGATCCCAACCGATGGACAGGCAACACACAGGTGAAAATCCAGCCCCCAAGTCCCTCAGAAATCACACCCCAGACTTTCCCCGCACAGAGCACGAGACAACCTCCCACTTCGGAAACTAAACCTTCAAGGAGCATTACTTTGCTCAAAATAAAACCTAGGACTCCAAACAACTCACTGTTTTTTAGCAAATCCTACATCTTCATCAGTTTATCTTCGGACAATAAGCAAAGTATAAAAGTATCACAAATACTCATTCTCATAAATACAAAATAGCTGTAAAATTCAGGACAGAGGAGGGTGTCTATCACTTTGATACTGAGCATATACAGGATATAAATAAAGATCTAAGAGCTACTAAATACTCCTTAAGACCCCTCCTCTATAATTATTGTCTCATACAAAAAGAATTGCAAGGCCATCAGTGCATTTTATGTGTCTCTTCCAACCTCCCCAAGAGAAAAAAGACAATAGTTACATTCAGAATCATGCAACAGATAAATAAACAGCTTGATAAAGATTAAAATAAAACCCCAAACCAAATAAAATTCCACTTCCAGCTTCTCATCCACGTTCAGATTATTTTTCAAGCAAAAACTCAAGACCTAGAGACAGAGGAGACTGTGTAAACAAGCTTTAAACACATCTGAACTGGGTCCTGCTGCCTTCAGTGATTTACTGGAAGAAAAGCAAACACCTGTCTTGCTGTAAGACTCTCATTACTCCTCTGTACACACCACCACAATTCTGACTTTTACTCATTTAAAAGGAACAAAGAGTCTGTGTTAAAATTGCCCATAATCTGGCAAAATAATTCTATTTACCTAACTGAATCATTTGTACTAAAAGCAAATGCATACTAGTCCTTGGCAGAGAGTATCATTAAAGTGGAGCTTCTGATCCATTCTAAACAATTTTTTAAAAAGAAGTTAATAAAAAGAAATAAAACATGTATAATACTTTTTTACCATGTTATACTGTATTAATAGTCCACTACATGCCTTCACATTAGTAAAATGAACTGTTTTCCAACAGCCATAAAAACAAGCGGAGGAGCTGCAAGGAGTTACTGAACACCAGACTGCTCGTGGGAGGGCAAAGGCCAAAGGAAACTGGAAATGAAAATTTAAAGGTGTGACACTTAGATTTTGGATGGGATTTTAAAAGCCAGCCAGCTCAGTAGTGCTGTTGAAACCTCCTGCACACCTACCTGGGAGAAAACTGTCTGTATGTGCACACATATCCCAGGTTCACACTGCTGTCCTGAGCCTCCAGATTTATTTAGTCCGTTTGCTTGACTTACAGTTGTGCTGCCTGTTATGTTTTCTCTTGTTTTTACACCCTCAGCAGTACTGAACTGTGCAATAGGAGTGCATCTCTTACTGCACTGCGAGGCAAAGGATAAGAGAAAACCCACCCAGTCCAACCTGAACAGTCATGGACAGGCTGAAAGGAGTTCACGGGATCTCATCACACTGAACACCTCCACGACCAAAAGCCCGAACTGATGGTCCCTTTTTCCTCAATGGGAAAATATTTTTCAGTATGTGCCCAATCTTATGACAAAAATGTAGTTGACTTTGCCCTTCTCGTGGTCAGCCTTGTTTTGTGACACAACACTGTGCTCTACTCTGACCAGTGCTGGCTGTTCCACTGCTGAGGGGCCAAAAGCTGATTTGGCAGGAAGGTGTGAGGTGCAGCAATTAGATGGAACCTTGACCCCAGAACATGTCTGTGTGTTTATGAACAAAACTGAGCTCTCTTCAGGCCTTTCCAGGAGTACCCTAAAGACTAAAGACAGGTAGAACGGTTGCTGATTTCCAGTGAAGGTTCTTTGCCATTTCATATTAGTTTCATATGGGAGAGATTTTCAGAGCCACCTTATCTGTTCCCCATGTCACAGAAAGGGGTAATTATCTTTTACAAAAGTGATAACAGACTGCTATTCTCCATCAATTGTTCTCAGATATCCTAGTCCTTTCCCACATTTACTGACTGTAATATCTAGCACATTTTCTATAATTCAGTTTCAACTCAGTGTTCTTTGCTCAGTTTTAGCTGACAATTAAAAAAAGTTGCTATAAAAGTGTTGAAGGAAGAGAAAAAATTCTGCAGAAAGATGGCAACAAACTTCATCCCAAGCCAGCAGTGCATAATTCCCCATCATCCCTGTGCCCAGCCCTAAGGATGTTCCCCATATGTAAAGATACTGAATCAGGATGCAAGGCAAAGCCACTTGTGTGCAAGGGAAAGACACACACATTCCATTCCAGTATGTAGGTGTCAAAACTTTGTCAGCAAAAGAACACATCTTTATAAAGAGCATTCAAGCAGCTGCCTCATGATAGATCTGATCCTCCTTTTGAGCCTGTTTATAGGGAAATCCAGAGACCCCACACAGTCTGCACATATTACTATCTGACAGGGTGTTCTGATTTTACAAGTTCTGGAGGTCATCCCAACATCTCCCCTCACCTCCTCCCCAGCTCAGCTGAGGAACAGCCTCTCCTCAGCATCCTCTCTCTCCTCTGCCCATGCTCTGGCAGCAAGGCTGAGCATGGGGGTCAAGGCCAAGGTCACCTCTGCAAGTCCTTTCTCAGACATTGCTCAGGAAGACACCTAGGCCGGATGAGGATCTGTGAGCAGAGCAGAAAAACCCTCCTGCACAAATGCCCAGGGCACTTCAAACACTACAGCAAGAATTCCAGCCGCCCATGGCTTATGGAAGCAAAGTATATGTGCCACAGTGAAGGAATCTGATACGGCAAGTGCTATGGGCATGCTAGCAAACATTTTGTATTATATTCCAAGAGCAAGATCATTCTGAATATATAATCTGATTGTATTTTTAACTTTTATGCCCATTAAAACTTCAAAGTATTTTATGAATAGAAAATTTATGCTTCATGTCCCATGAAGCTGTTCTAACCCTTTGGAGAACTGATCATGCCACTAAACAGAATTTTCCCTCTCAGTAATATTTAATACAGTAGAGAGCTTGATTGTGAGAGCAAAAATATGGTTTAGTTTCCTAAAAGGAAAAACACTCCAAAAGTCCAGGCTTGAGCAACTGTTTTCCTACACAATCAAATTAAAAAGACAGAGAATAAAGCTTAGAGCAAGGTTCTGTTTAAACAGCATTGCATACTTTCATATTAGTGAAAAAAAATGTATACTTTGAAGAGGGAAGCAAAACAATCATTTAGATAATCTCAGAGAGCTCGTGATTCACCAGTGGTGGGGGTATTCACTAAATCCAGTTAAGGCAGGCAGCCAAACCAGTTGATGCCATCAGAGTGCTCACCCATCTGTTAGACATACAGCATTTAAGACAATTTACAGGCAGCAACATTAACCAGTGTTCCCAGCCTTTACCATTTGTACCATGAACTCAGCCTTCAACAGACAGAATAATTATGCTAATAGAAGGAAAACTTTCCAAAAAAAAAGGCAGCCAAATCTAAGAGACCTGTCAATGCCAGTGTCATCAGTGGAGTGATAACTAGTAAAGAGCAGATATCAAAGGCTGTCTTTTTCTTCCCCTCCATGCTCTGTTCTGTTTGAGCCCATGGTGGTCACAGCTCCTTTAACAATATTTATAATGAAGGAACAACGTTGGAGATGTCAACCCTGATTATTCATAAAGGCTCCTCCTGCCCAGCTCTCCCCTCAGGCAAACTGTAAAAGTACCTGATTCCCAATTCTCAAACACAAAAGCTCACAGAGCTTGAAAGCTGAGCTGACTAATAAAGTTTGCATATCCCTAAGAACAAGAGCACACAATGAAGAAGAAAAGGAATGGCAAGATTAAACAAAAACAGTAAGCTTGGATGGGAAATAATAAAAATTTAAAGAGGCAAGAACTTGGATACCCCTCACCCCCCCGTACTCCTATTCATTTACATTTCAGCATGTCCTAAGAAGCATCTGTTTTATCTCCTGACTGCTGCACCAAGGTATAATATACACCACAAAACTTAAATCACATTTTGGAGATAGAGTGAGGGGAGGTTGTGAGCAAGATAACTTCTAGGTCATTGAACTTCAACTCAGGAGAATCTAGAACAAGGGATAAGACTGACCCAGCAAACAACTCTGGCTTACTGTGTCACTTTGGGCCTGTAAGTAATGGCCCGCCTTCGCGAACGAAGAGCCGGGGAAGGTCCTTACCCGCATATGCAGATAAGGCCTTCGAGCC
>JAWWES010000018.1:16179285-16292210 GCA_035583135.1 Lophotriccus pileatus
CTTCTCTTAGATGGATTGCCTTAAGGGCTAACGAGCACCATCTTGCCCGGGGAGCTCCCTGACCGGGAATTGAACCCCCGGTCTCAAGGGTACCAGCCCTGCGTCTTAACCACTAGGCCACCGGGGGCTCCCTTTTGGGCCTGTACTGGTATTTAAAACACACAGACAGGTGGAAATGCCTCCAAACAAACAGGAGACTGGCCTTCCCGCAGTACCGGGGGATGGGTTTGCCTGCTGTAGAGCTTCCATGCCTCTCTGATCACCTGTCCAACAGCAGCAGCTTGGGGCTACACTCTCAGATTTTTGGTACTCACACATGGCACTAAAAGAAAACAAGGCTCTTTGTCCCTCTGCTCTGCCTGGCTCACAGTGTGACTGACTGCTGGAAAGGCTGGGAATCACCTGCCCAGGACAGGCAAGTGGGCAGGAAGGGAAATAAGGGGAAGGAGTCCAGGCTAATCCAAGCAGCCAGACAGCTGCAGGGAGATGGCCCATTCTGGAGGCTGACTGACACTGCAGGATTGCCACACATTTTTAGGGGCCTGCCTTTGAAGAGATACAGGGGTCTCATAAGCCACCACCTCCCCCGAGCATGGAGCTGATGGACTGCACACAGCAAGGTGCTTCAGGCAGACAGCAGTAATAAAAATGCTGCATCTCAAGAAAGCTACAGGGGCATTTTGAGGCAGGAGTAAAAAAGCACAGAACCATCCAGCAGAGAAGATGCTGGGATGAACTTTCTAAACTGGAGGAACCGACACGAGATCATGTCTGCACAGGTCCCTCAGTGGTGCCTTCCATGGCACAGTGGTTCCAGGGTTCAGAAGTCACAAGCTGCCCACACACACACAAGAACTGCTGACAGCTCAGCTGGCTCCCAGAGCCACTTCTGGGACAATGTGTCCCTCTAAAGTGAGTCCAGCGCATACACACATCCTATGTCCCCGTCTGTAACTGCTCTGCAAGGTGCACCTCTAATAAAAATTTGCTTTCTTGTCAGCTCATTCCACAGACTGGAACAGTAACGGATTATGGGAACAAACTATGTTAGCAGGATAACACTTCCAAAAGACCTTCAAAACTATGTGAACAGTTTTGGAAGCAATGAAGCACAAGTTATTAAGTGGTAACATTTTAAACCAGCTGTTCCAATGCAAATCCACTACTAGTGATTTATTTTTTTTAAGTCACACATGCATCAGACGACCCCTTAAAAAGCAATGACACAGAACTAGCACAGCTAGTTCAGCACACAGGGTGACCAAAGTACCACCCAAAAGGCAACAGGGAAACACCTGATCCATGTGTTTCCTTCAGAGCATTTGGGACCAGCTGCCCCACTCAGCACAGGCTGTGCTTACAGCAACTGATCCATGCACAGACACACCATCGCAGAATAAATCTCACCAGCAACCAGTTTAGACCTTGCCAAGAAAAGCATTTGAGCTTTACAGATAGAAGAGATAGCACTGAGACTCCCACAGCCTAGACTACGTTTTCTGTTACCCTTCTAGCTCAAGTGATGCCACCTCAGCTGATGGGGAAGCCATGGCAGTGTCTGTGGGACGCAGCAGCTTTGCCTTCACACCAGCATCGAGCTGCTGTGATTTACTGTAAACCCAGCAGTTTTGCAGCTGGGTTTACAGGCAGCATTGCAAAGGGTCAAACAGAACCTTCCTCTGAAATCTGCTCACTTAATTCATTGTTTGCAAATGTGTCAAGGAAAACTGGGTTTCTCTCTAATGCACTGGAAATCCTTAGAAATGTTAGAGCTACCTAATTTCAGCCTTTCAAGTCCCCTCTGCTGACTCCCCTACCTGTAGTGGTAAATTAAAAAAAGCATCTCATTTTCAGTGAGATACGTTTACTATCACAACTGTCCTACCCTGATCTAAATGAGGGACAGCTCCAAGAGCAACTTCAGCACTGAGAAGCCCACTGAGCTTAGGAAGTGGTGAAGCATCCCAGTTACATCTTCCAAATGAACATATTTCTGCTCGAGAACCAAAATGATCCATTTAAAAGATCCCAGCTGTATCTTTCCAACAGTTTTTCTTGAAAGATAAGGGTCTGCCCTGCCTGGTTCCTGCAGGAGTTATGGACCTTTGTGAGGCTGGATAAACAGCTGTGTCCTCACTCAGTGACCTGCATGTGTTTACTGTGTCACTGTCCTCCACAAGAGGAATTTCACTGGTGTACAGTTGTCATCTGACATCATAACAGAACACATTCATCTCCACATGATCTCAGTGTAATTGAGGAGTGTGTTCAGCCCAGTGTTCACAACACACATCTCACATCTCCAGCAAAAGGGCAGTGCATGGAATGATGAGGGACAATACCTGACTCTGCTCACCAGCCATAAGGCCACGGCCTTTTTACTAATTAGCATGATTTCAAAAGTAATTGGCCTTCTCGCCTGTGCCACAGTGCATCAAATGAAGTTGAGTGCTAAGAAAGCAGCACAGCAAACTCATTACTGTTTACTCATTCACTGCCAAATTGTTAAAAGAGGTCATGTAAAAGGTCAAGAATGATACTACACTACGTGAAAGCTTTAATCTGAACATATAAAAATAGGCAGCACTTAATTATGAAACCAGAATTAATAGGGAGATGGTACAGAAGAAGAGAAGCACAATGCAGTCAGAGAGCAGTAATTAACCATAACAGTCTTATATCTTACCTTTGCAGCCACTGTAGTGTCCTGCACGTGGATTTTACAGCACACCTCGCTGCCATTCCCCACACTGAGACCTGCAGCTACTTGCTGTTCTGAACCTCTGCAACCCAGGCAGAGATGAGAATGAGAAACCCCCTTCTCTTCCCATGCTGAGGGACCCTGCTTAGTGCAGTGTGAGCTCACAGCCCAGCTCTCCTGACTCGAGGCTTTGGGCTCCTTCCGCAGCCCACAACAGCCCTCAATGAAAACTCAGTCAGGAGCTTCTGGTTTACAAATGAGCTTTTTAGAAGACTTGTGGGAGAAATAAACACCTCATGCTTGCCTATGGCTTTAAACATAAGAATTAATAAAACTTTAGGAAAAAAAATAGTTGCCTGAAAGCTATTCCAGACCTTAGGTTGTTTTTTCCTAGGAGAATCCACAAGCCCAACTTCCACTTATGAGCCAAACCCAGAACTTTCTTGCCCTTTTATAAACTTCCACCACTTTTTACCGGGAATGTCCTTAATTGGGCACCACCCAGTAAAAGCAGGAAGGGCCTTCGGTGGATGGGAGCCAGCTGGTTTCCCAGGTGGATTGTGTCTGAACAGACGGCCATTCCCAGGTGGTCTGTGTTTGAATAGATGGCCATTTCCATTGCATGCTTTTCCAGTGTTACATTCACACCCATCCCCTCTCCACTCTGACTTGAAGACAGAGAACGTTGATATGCTCAAGAAGAGTTTGCAGCTCACTAAAGGCATACACGTGTAGTAGGAAGCAAATTCACAGTTACAGTGACCTTGTGCTGAAATATTCCCATAAACAAATCTTGCTCAACCCCTTCCTTGGTCCACATCCTCCTCTGTAAAAACACTATGGAGCAAGGGGTAAGTGGTATAACAAAAATTTTGATTTATTGCAGAATCTGGGATTGTTGTCATCTAGACAGGCAAAAATAAGCCCGAGCTATGGTGTCCAGAGCTCTCTTCACCTCCGTTGACATCTTACATACCTTTGCAAGTAAGGTTCGTACAGCTATTAGTACATAAGATTTGCTATTGGTTTTAATTTTTATAGTTCTGTTTTTATTAATTTTTATAGTTTTAGTATTTTACAGTATTGTTTTTATTGTTTATTAGTGTGTTAGTTTTTAATAGTGTTGTAGTTCTTTTTTAAATAGTTTTATTAAAGCTGTATGCTGGATTTTATCCCTATTCCCCTAAAGTGGCGAATCTCGTAATGATTACATCTTTAAGGGGAAGGGAAGAAGAACTCTCTCACACCACCACACCACCTGAAAAAAACCCTTAACCTGACCCCTCACGAGCTCCTTGTCCAGGCTCTCAGGAGTTACTCCCAGCCCTCAACATTCCAGCAAAACCAGTGGCATGTTTGCAAGGCTGCCCATTAACCAGCACATCAGAATTTCCCATTGTACCAACAAAGTTGCACTTGGCATCTGACTTCCTAGAACATCAAACTCCCAGTAGTAGCTCAGGACAGAGCAAGAAATCATGGCAAGCTTCAGTGGGGAATGAAATAAGTTTTTAAAAAGCATTCATTGCCTGGCCAGCCACTGTTGGTAAACTTAGCTTTATAGCATCTGCAGCAAGAGATGCAGACATATGTGACTGGAGGAGCCAGCTCTCCATTTCCTAAACCGCACATTCAATTTAGATTTAATAAGACAGTAATTGCACATTAAGTACTCATTGATTACCTAAAATACATTTATTAAGAAATAACAGCTCTGTAACGCATCTCTTAGATACTCACATATCTATTACAAAGCTGTTAAACAGCAATAAATGTTTATCTAAAAGATTAGCATTCGGCTACATAAAGTACACATCCTATTAAATCCAAGGGAAATACAGGGGGGAGACAATTAAAGCCCCTGTCTGCTGGCCTCTGTTCTCCCTGTGTCTGAAGTCACTGCACCAAACCTTTGAGTAGCAATCTTTTTCTTGAAAAGATGCCAGAAATTTTCAAGGCATCTCCAAACTTTCAAGAAATCCTTCTTAGAGCCTCATCTGTTGGTGAGAGAACATCCCTCTACACAGCCCTGACTCTGGGGCATGGGGGAGAGGGCTCTTTCTACCACATTCCATCCCTCAGAGCAGACAGACCCCCAAGGCAGCTGGTTTCCAAAGGGTCTCAGGATGGTAACTTCGGCTGGAAAAGGAATTTGTGCATTACTCCCTTGTTTTGGCAGGGATGAGGAAGGTGCAGGGACACATGGACGAGATCAACACGAAGGGAGGTGACATTCAGTGAATAAAGAACATTGCAGTCCCCAGGGATAATCTCAAGGATATAAAAATAACACTGCAGCCACACCTGACCTGGATCAAAGCCAGCAGACTCTGACACAGGGTTGGCAGAGTCTGGTGAGAGATGCCAAAATAAGCGCCAAGGAAGAGACTGGGAAAATGGAGTGTGTGGGACAGAGGGACGAGGTCTCCACACACCCATGAAATACTGAGCCAACACGTACAAAATGGAAACTTCACTCTGAGCAGTTTCTATAAGCCCAGAGAATTGCTTTGTAGATACAAAGGAGCTACTGGAATGAAACGAGGTACATTCTGTCCAGTGGGCACTCCCTGGAATCACATCTGAAGCACCTATGTAGGGCAGCATAATGAAACTTTATTTCTGCTGCTCACAATTCATCAGTTTTCTGGGTAAGTCCAAAACTCCTACAGACTCACTGGCCTCCCGCTGCAGCAATTAACTCACTTTTCCTACTAAGTTATTAATTAATTTTAAAAAGCCCTTGTTATTCAGCAATGCATACACATCATTAACATCAGAGAACTCTTTTATTGCATTACTGTTTATTAAAACACAAACTTAGAAAAAGGAAATTGGAAAGAATGAAGGTTATAAAGCAAAAAACCCAGAGATGAGTCTGGAACGTAGGCATACTCAGTCATGGAAATTCTGTTTGAAGCCTCACTGTCTGTTTTATTATGGATTCCATAGGCAGCTTCTAATTTAGTGCAGCTGTTAACACTCCTGCTACATCAAAAATTCCCTCTGCTGAACTTTTGTAGAGGTTTTTGTGTCAGACAGGAACCAGCCCTTTCCGTTTTCACCGTTTCCTAATTATGGTATTGCAGTTCTCATTTGTACTGTAAACCTCATCGGATTAAAAAAAAAAAAAAAAAAAAAAACAAAAAAAAAAAAAAAAAAAAAAAAAAAAAAAAAAAAAAAAGCAGCCGTGATTTAGTAATTTAGTCGTTGGTAGCAGTGTTTTGACCAGCAGTTTTTACCTGCATCACCCAGTGCTACACCAGAGGTGTGCAGTAGTGGTCAGCAACCAGCTTGGCAATGTGGGAATATCGCTGTGAAATGTGTGTTACAGCACCTTCTGTGACAAACCCCTGTAAAAGCTTTGATCTTCAATTGCTCTTCAAAGCGTTAGTACTCATTTCTTTCAACTACATACTTTAAGAAAATTAAGATAAATACCTTAGTTACCAGCAAATAAAGGGTAAAAACTTGCAAGGATTAACCCACTAATTGAACGATGAAAGCTTTAAATAGCCGACTAACTGTAAATGGTTGACAAAAGGGCTTCATTGTTAGAAGGTGTCTGGCAAACAAGGCAGGTTTGGTTTTGTTCTTATGTGTTTACAATATCCACCTTTCTTTCCAACGACACCCACAGAGGCATTTCCCTTTGCTTTAACACGGGGAGTTTATTGCAGACAACACAGTTCGTGCCTTTCCCCAGTAAAAGTGGTTCAGGGCCCCTCCGAAGCATTCGTTCTGTAAAGTGACACATTGTAACAAATCCAGCGGTAACGGGGAAATACGGGAAATCTGACAGAAATATTGTACTCCTCATTCCCACTAACGAGAATAAAACCAATGAGAGACACCTATCAAAAAATTGCAGTAAGCAATTTATTTGGCTGAAACACAGGCAGTGCTTTTTCTTTCCCGACTCCCCTTTCTCTTACTTTGCTTAGAGCAGGCTTTTCAGTTTTTAATTTCATTTTGCTTTATATTGTCAACCGAGAACAGAGTTCCTGAGGAGACAAACAGGGGGTAAAGAAGACAAATCTGTATCCTTTGTGTGAGAGCTGTAGGCCAGAGTTATCAACTCCTCTGCTATTCAAGACAGATTTGCATATCCAAGGCCACCCGAGGCAGGGAAGGCATTTGGAGTCTGATTTTTTTTCTTGCACAGGAACACATCAGGGAGCTAAGCAAAATAAGGAAACTCCAAAAAAGATACAAAGATACAAGTAACTACTATTAAAAAAAATAATCCAACCAAACCACCACAAAACTTTGTGGAGGGAAAAAAAAGCTGCCATCCGGGAATTTCTTCCTTGGAAAAAAAAAAAAAGGACATTTTACACATGATCTCCAAATATAATTTTTTTCAGAAAATTCCTGGAGAGCAACCTGGGACAAACCTGCAGATTGGCATCCCTGTGCTTCTGTCTGTGTCTTAATCCCACCCCAGCTCCCAGGAATTGAGGATGAGGGAGCAGCCAGTGCCCAAGACAGGTGAGTTGCTCCCAGCAGCCTTGGACCACAGACACAGAGCACTGTGTGGGTGTATTGTGCACCAGCTCTCCCATCAACAGCTGCTATTTGGTGATATACCAGCAATGCCTCTGGCAGGGGGCAAGATTCCAGAGCAGTCAATCCCTGATCACAATGCTTGTCTTAGATATAACTCTGGAATTAAAGATCACAGGATATCAGTGCAGCGTTTGCAGAAATTACTTTTAGAGATGTTCTCGGGAAAAATCACAATTAATACAAATATATTTAGGTTAAAGTTAACCTGCTGTGTATCACATACATATACTATATAGATGATACACATCATGCTATATGGAGACAGTGTATACACTGAGCACTTTTATTAATTAACAACAACTCCCAGATAATTAGTTGCTAATCTATTCTGCTGCCATATTACCCATCTTCACACTTGCTTTAGTCCAACACAGAGCTACTTTTGGACTCCATTTTGCTGTACTTTCTCACAAAATCAGTTTTTAATGCAAAAAGCTGTCGCTTCTAATGGCATTGGAGCACTCTGGCAAATCAAGGTGCAATTAAACCTGACTGGAGACAGCAGAATTTCCTTCCACAATACACAGCCCAGAGGTCCCAGTTCTCATCTATTGCCCCCATTGCAAAGCCCTTAAAAAAAAGTATTTTGACTTCATCGGAAAATGATGTGCAACGTAATCGGTTCTTGATCTAATGAATATTGTAAACAACTACCTTAGCTAGACTTGAAACCCTGCTCACTGCCCAAAGAGAAACTGTCTCATCATGTACCATGAGACAGCACGTTACACAACAGCACTCAGCAAACAGGAACACACAGAGACAGAACCTGTTCCAGCAATTAGAAATCAATGTTCTGAGTCCAATTTGGGATTTGCTTGGCTTAAAAAGCAATGGTTGTAGGTGTAACGATTTCATGGACATCTTCCAGTAGCATGAGAAACTAAACACTTCCTAGAAACCACTAGACCTGGTCATAGCCATATTTTACATGACAGAATTCTTAGTGCACTGATAATTTATTTACTGATACATCTTTCCCAAAACATACTGACAATAAGAACAGTGATCTTTCAGTTCCAGCCCTCTGGTTCCACCTGCAGAGTCAGCAGGCCCTGGTTTGTTCAGTTCTAGAGCCGTTTTCCTGGGCTCCCTCTGTGCAGCATCACTGCTCTGAGATAAATAGGCACAAATAATGCACACAGGGAACACGAAGCAGAATCTCTCCCCCCTTCAGGAACTACTCCAAATCAAAAGCATCACAACAAATGGCCTCTGTAGATTTTACTTTAGTGTGTAACATACATTGCTGTCTCTGCCAGATGCTAACAGAATATGAGCTCTGTTTAAACTGATACACTTTGCACACAGGTGGTGATCCCAAATTTTCAAAGGTCAATTTTACCCCTAGCAATAACAAAGCAAACAGACTGAAATTAAAGACCGCAGTGCAACCACAGCATATCTGGATTAAATTATCTAATATGGAAACAGAGGCTATTGTGGTAAAAAACAGGACCTGCTGAGGAACGAGGCATGATGTAATTCAAAAGTTAGAGCAGTAGAGTCATGTGAGTCAATCCCCAAACTGTTCTGATTTTTTGCTTTGGAGTTTTTGTGTGTGTGTGTGTGTTAAACCAGATATTTTTTTTTTTCTATCTGCATTTTGGATTATGGGGTTTTATGGGGTAGTAGGGCACATTTTTCAAGTATTTCTCTCTAACAGGAGTTCTGAAGGAGTATAATAAAGATATCTCCCACTCAAAACCAAACAAAACCCTCAGAAGCCTCCAGAATCACTGATGCACATGGTACAGAAGTTGAAGAAGAGAAAGAAAGCCCCCACCAAATCCTCAGAGATCCATGGAAATCCAAGTCACAGGTGTTCACAGCCCAGCATACGACCCCCAGGCTTTCTTATATGCCAAGGAGTATCAGCAGTGCCACGAACATCAGTGGTCAGAGGAGAGGTTTGCTGGGATGCCCTGGCTGGGAGCAGGACAGCAGCAGAGCTGCCTCCTCTGACCTCTCCTGTTGCTGTTGGCACAAAGAGCTCCAGGCTGGCAGATGTACCTGTGCAAGAGGATGAGAAGCTGCAGCAGAACAGAGAAACTTGGAGCAGCCCTGGCTTTGCCTCACCCGTTTATCCACCAGCCTTTCCCACATGGCACAGTAACTATGAAGGAGGTACTAAAATGAACCTGTTCTCTCTGAGCTCCACAATATTGGTGTGAGGGCAGTGAGGTTCCTCCCTGGGTGCCCAGACTGGACTCTCCCAGTCAGTCCCCTGTCTCCAGGACTGCAGTGGCTGCAAGTGAAGAACATGGCCTGTAGCTCCTGTAACTAATTGGAGGGCAAGGAAGAAATGAAACTCTGACAGCACTTCTCTGCAATCCTCAGGAGCAGCAAAAGTAAAACTCATATCATTATCATGACTGGTTTTTAAACCTATCAAACTACTTCAAAGTGAGGAAAGGTCTAAGTTCTATTCCTATTCCATCTGCATTATGACTTTCTAGGTATTAAAAGAATAATTTTAAATGGCAGAGAAAATATATTCAGCAGCAAGAATACACGTCTCACATTAGGCTGTTCTGCAGGAAAAAGATAAGCAAAGAGCACATATATATTAAACACTGGCTCCACAAATACTTAGCTTTCTTTTAGGATAAATAATACATCAGAGTGCCAGGTTGTAAAACTGTGCAAGTGCCACAAGCCACACCCTTAGAAGTTCAGTGTCACAGAACAGACAATGTTTCAGGACAATTTGGCTCAGTTGCAAGTAATTCAGTTCTCACTTTAAATTAACCCAAACCAGTTTATAGGTGTAATGAGGAGTTCTCACTGGTTCTGTTGCCACTGACTGTGGTGGCTTTCAGAACAGTGGATTCCACAGAACAGATTTTATCAGAGTATTGGCTTCTGTCCAGAAAATCTGACCTGGAGAAGAAGCTGGGTCCTGAAGGACTGTGTGTGGCAACACCTGCCTTGGTTTGCTACAGGTGGCACTGCCAGGGCTTTTCCAGCCAGTCCTTCAAGGAATGGAACAATTATTTCCCCTTCCTGGCCAGAGGTGACCTGCAGTGATTAATGCAATCAATAGTTTAGCAGCTGTACGAGAACTGCAACACCATCAGCTATGAAGCCTGCACCCACCCTGGATTTGGTATGACAATCTGTTTGCTATAAAATTCCTTTTTTTGTCAGGTGTTCTTAAAAACACTATCTCACCTGCAAGCAAGAATTTGGACAGAAAACTGACACTAGAGTTGTAGGCTTTAAAATTCAGTCCAAAATAGCTTCTTCAAGAACTGGTAAAGTTTTCATTTTCACTTCCATATGCCCCTTTAGCATATAAAAATGCAGGAACTTTATTGGTGTTCCATACAGTTTGCAAATATAATGAAAATACTATTTCTGAGATAGTGCAAACACAGAGCCTCCCTATTTCTTCCCATCTCAAATAATTTTTTATAAGCATTTGCTCAACAGCAGCTAAATGTAGAATCGGGAGAGTTTGAGGAGAATATGAAGATATGTGTAAAATTAAAGTCATCCGGTTGTAATGTTACTTCAAATATTCAAACGTTCAAAGACAGTAACATAGCAGCAGAAAATTAACTTTTTTAAAATTCATGTCTTTTCTAAGCTCAAATGGATTAGCAGCAGATTTGAGGTAATTAATTATAATTACAAGTTTCCTAGGGAAACATGGTATAATAGATTCATTAACTGAAATGTTACATTTGGTCTGTGTTTGACTCTCAGATTATTTTAACACAGTACAACGTTTGTTGGAAGTTTTTTGGGCCAGACACCTTTACTTATGCTGAGCAGTTGCTCCCTCCACGAATAGCCCCAACTGCCTTCAAAAAACCCCCACCTGGGCCCTTAATTAGACATTTTCAGCCTACGAAGGTAAAATTCATTCCTCCCCTGACAAATTCCATGGTGTCTATTGAACACGAGTCAGTGGGAGCTTTTCTCTGGGCAGGACCATTGAATCTGGCCTCACAGTGACTTCCTGATACCCTCCTCACTCCTAACAAAAGATATACCAAATATCCAACTAAATAGCACATGCTGCTTAAGAGTGCACAGTTCTGAAGAGTGCACAGTCTTAATAAAGGGCTCAGTTATATTTTTAATTTCTCAATTTAATTTCTCTCCTGTTTGATGCTATGGGTAAGCAGAAGAGCATTTTACATCCTTATTTCATTATGAAGACATAAATGTCATTGAACTCCTTATGAACTAAACACAGAGAAAACTCACCACAATCATTAATACATCCAACACAGAGAGAATTCCATGGGGCTGTTAATGAAGCTCCTCATACAAAACATGGCATTCCCAGCCCAGACAATGCCAGGAACACGAGAGCTGCCTGTTGCTGCGTGCACAAGATCCCCTCTTTGATGACCTCGTGTGAAAGTCAAGGGAAACCAATGATGCACTTGTCAAAGTAGCTGCAAAAATGAGGGGCTGGCTAATTAAAATAGGAAGGACTATTTATTTTATGGTCTTATGTGCTCTCGGGAAGTTCTGACGCAGGGAAGAGAAATTAAACACCTCTTGCTTTTGTCTCTGTGCTTTGAGAACTGTGCCCAGTCAGCTGACAGATAGGGCAGGGATAGGTGCAGCAGGGATTTCTACCAATTAAGCCTCCACACTCTGGGGGGTGCAGGTGTTTTGTGAGCCCCGAGTTATTTTTGCACATCTCCTGGGCCGCGGTGTCTCGCCACAAAAGGGCTGCCTGAAGAGCGGTGTGACAGGCTCTGCTCAGAGCTCTCGCCTGTTCCTGCGAGTCCAGACCTCTAAGAAGATTTCAGGGAGAGAACTGAGAGCCCTGAGTTCTCTAATGCTGTCAAAAGGATGACAGGTGTGCTGTCACTCACCCAACCTTTACGTTTCTGCCATCAAGAAGGAATAAAAAGAGCTGACAAAGTATAATTAACAACAGATACAGGCAGACGGTGCCAGGTTTTGTTCCACTGCCTGCTTACTGTTTGCTCTTCTGTGCCACCTGGCATCCCAAGAAGCTGCAACTCCTGGGCTGTTAATGTCCACAGCTAAACCACAGCTTTCCCATTACCACCCTTTCTCTTTTTAAATGTTTCTGGCTGTTGGACATGGACATAACTGTAGTATTTTGGGTATTTCTCTCACACAGTTGCTTCAGGAAACAATGAAGGGAACTAACTTTGAGACTGTATTTCACAGTATTATGAAAATGCTACTTTGTAGATTGACAATTCAAAGTAACACACACACACAGAGGATCCAATAAAGGTGGTTTTTCCTTTGATAGTTCTGCAACTCCACCAGACCACAGCAAAGGTATCAATTTATGTCTCCACAGACAGTATGATATATAATACAAAGGTGGGGCACATTTCTGCAATACTCCAGCTTATCTTTAGGGGATGAGGACCATGAGGCAAAACTTATTTTTCCCTTTGTACAGAGCAGAGATCCATGCTTGACATAGCAACATTTTGGCTTAAGTTTTAAGCATATTTTGAAGAACAGATGCTTCAGCAAAAAGCTAAACTTCACACTAATGTAAAAATATTTGAAGTATGTGCTTACATGATTTTCTGGAATAGGGGGTTACAGGCAAAACTGGCACTGGGAAAATGGGAACGGATCATGAAGGAGAAAAACAAAGTTGCTTTGATGCAAAGCTATGCAGGATGAGAATATACTTATTGAGAGACTAATGGAAGCAAATATTTACTGAATATCATTCAGGTAGTTGCCTTGACTTCGGATTTCTGTGAGTAAAGAAGGCATGGAAACAAAGATTTGAAAGGTAGAGCCACTCTGCCTGAAACCATCACTTTTTAAAATCACAAAATTCCATTTCAAAACACGAGAGAATTTATTAAAAAAACCTTGATTTTAACCATTCATGCATTAGCCAGTCATAATTTCCCCTTCTAAGAAAAGCATCCAAATAAGAAACAGGGGGAAGAAAAGAAAAAAAAAGAATTAAACAGAATGTGTCTAAAATTTCCATTTTTCACAAAATTTTCTACTATTATTTTGAACCTTCCTTTAACACTAACTGAAACCTTAAAAAGTGATGTAGTCCTTTTGCTCAGCCTCAGAATGGTTTCATGGTAAAAATAAGCCAGGACTATTCCTTTCCTATTTTCACTTATCTCACACAGGGTACAGAAACACAGGGTACACCTCATTTGGCTTCCCTAAGGCCAGAGGGGAACCTGCAAATCCGCTGAGATTCACGTTTGTCCTGTTGCCCAAAGGAAAAAACCTTCTTCACTCAGTCTCAGCACAGAGCTGTTTCCCTAAGTTGGTACATAAAACTAGGCTTTCCTCCAGTTAAACAACAGTGATTTGTTTTAGTTTGATAGGTCCTTCTAAATAATGGTGTCATCAGTAAACATCTGGCTTCTTCCTCTCAGATTAGGCCTCCAATGAGGAAAGTGTGTTTATAATTCTAATTTGAAACACGGCACATTAATATGCTGATTCTCATAATGTTTGCCTTAACCTGTTTGGAGAAATTATGACTACAAATATCTTGTACACAACACCTCTAAACTACCAGCTTGTACAAACAACACGGAGCCGCTGCAGCCGCACACAGATGATTAGAACACTTCAGAGGCAATCATGATTAGCACTCTGGCTTGGAGCCATGTTTTACACATAAACAAAGCATCTGTTTCTGAGTTCTGTCCCAGGCTAATAGACCCACCTCCACTATTACTAATAAGCTCATTCAAGAGAGCCAGATGGCCCATTTGAAACAGCCCCTGCTTCTTCCTGAGCTGAGCAAACCAGCGCCATGGACCCAGAGCTGGCTCCAAACCGTATTTCCTTGGGCTCTGGGAGCCAGTAAAGCAACACATAGACTGGCTCCACAAAAGAAGAATACAAATGCTGGTGCCATCCATTATTTAGGGTTGGTGTGAGGCCAACATCTGCCCCTGCAGAAGCTCCTTCCATGTAGGTGCAATGCAGGCAGATGAGCAGTGCAGCTGTGCAGGAGGGGGCACTGCAGTGCACCGTCACCAATCCTGGAGGGAGCTTTTGGCAGACTTGGCAAATCCCTGCCTGCAGCCCAGAGCACTGCTCAGCTGTCCTGGTGCACTGGATGCGCTTGACAACGGGGTGGTTTTACATATTTAATAAAAGTGTCATATTTCATTAGCAGCACTGGGCTCTACAAAGGATCTTCTGCTCTGTAGCAGCAACTGGAAGTGCTGAGAGCCAAATAGAGCAGCACTTGGCCGATTCAGTTCTAAGATGTCCTTTTTATTCCTGTGACCCAAGTTCTCATTTAACCAGTTCAGTTTCTAAGGAGAGGAGAGTCAAGAGGCTCCACCAGCCAAGGAGTTAATGCTGCAAGGATACCCATAGCCGACCCGGCCTAGGAAGACTCCTCGTGTTTTATTTCAAAGCAAACAGGCTGGTGACAGTTAGTGACAAGGAGAGATGGCCATTTAGGTCACCTGCCCCATCAAACCACGTGTACAGAGAGAACTTCATTCCCCCTCCTTCCACTACGATGCACAGGGCACCCTGTTCCACTGTGCTGACAACGGAGTGCGAGCAGAGGGTATGTCTGCATGAACTACCAAAGACAATTCACTGCACCATGAGCAAGTGATCCTCAGTGCAGGAGCAGCAGCAGGTCACATCACCCCTGCAGAAGGAAGGAAGCTTTCCAGAGAGCAAGTCCTTTCAGAGCAGCATGGCCACAGCGAGCTGCTTCTCATGCACTGCTATCCCAGAGCTACAGACAAAAAAATCCTTTCCCTGGGTCTCACGGGGATAGCAGCAGAGTTGCAAAGATATAAACCTCCCCAAACGCAGCCACCCTCCCCCTCCCCTTCCCGTCAGAGATAGAAACATGAACCACTCTGTGAGGGGAAAAAAACCCTCATGGAAATGTGCTGAAACAATTGAGGCCTGTCACTCTCTTCATTAAAGGCAGGTTCCACAGTGGTTATTGAAGCTCTCTGGGATCTCTTGGGATAAAAGCCAGAATAAAAATGTACAAAGTATTGTTCTTCATATCTTCTCCCCAGACTGCCAGTCTTGTGAGCTATGCACACAGGGCATTCCTGGATTTTAAAGGAAAGCCCTGCAGAAGTCACATGTCACTGCCCAGGCCCGGTGTGACCGTGACTCTGTGCCACTGCCCACTCTGGCAGCTGAGAGCTCAGCCTGACTTTCCTCCAGAGCACAAAGGATCTGGTGCATAACCACTGTTGTCCTGCTCCTGCAAGGGTTGCAGCTGTTTTTCCTTGAGGCAGTTATTTCAGTGCAGGTAAGCAGAAGGATGAGACTTGAATATAAAAAATCCCTTTCTGCACATCTAGAAGTGGAAGACTGCACTACCTTGTGCATATGGAAAGAATGACAAGTGTGTTCCTCTTCATATTTTGAATTGCACAACACCAGTCGTTTGGGGGGGGGTGGGGAAGAGAGGGGGTTTTTCTTTTTCCTGCTGAGGGGTAGAAAGAACGGTCTAAGTAAGAAAAGGAAGAGGGGAGAAGTGATCAGAGGCAAACCCAAACCCCTTGTTTCAGGAGGAAAAGCAGACACACGGTTCTTGCAAACTTCCTACAACTAACAAAATGCTGATACCAAGCACTGTCTACCCCAGGCTTCAATGAGACCAGCATTCTCTTGCAGGCTTTACCAAATTAAGTTATTTGGAATAAATCTTTGGGATTAATTCTACCCTCTGAGTAAGTTGGTTTAACAGGACAATCATGAATGAAGTCTTAATCCAACAAAACATCATGTGTCCAGAGCACCCCTTCCAAGACACTGGTGGAATTACCAAAGGTTTTAGAGCAACTCACATCTGCAAGCACACCCCAGTCTGCTACTTGTGGGGGGGGGAAGGCAAAAAAAAAGCCCTTTGTCATTCTGATAGACTATGAAATTCCCTGTCTCACTGCTGGACAATTTCACTGTGACAAAGCTGCACCCTCTCTACCAAAGAGAATTCCCTCACAGTGCCACTCAAGCTTTGCTTCCTCTGACACTGATCAGAAGGTCTTTCCAATTTTGTCACAGCAGAGGGATTTTCAATCTAATGAGAAGCCTCAATGTGTTGCCATTTTTCAAACACTATTTCCACTATTAATCTATTTGAATAGGAGCACACCAGACACGTCGTGGAACAGTGGGAAACGTGCACTATCACTGCTTTTAAGCTGAAGACTTGAGATCTCTTTGCTTATTACACCCCAGCAAATGGTAATGCCCAATTTATTTAATGTCTACCTCGTGTGTGCTGAATTAGCTCACAAGGCTGCCGAGTGTCCCCTGTGAGCAAGTGCTCCATTTGCACATGTCAAGCATCCCAGTCTATTTAGTCCTATCCCAACTGCTTAATGTCTCAAACAGAAGCATCCGCTTCATTCTGCTTGATCTAAACAGATAATTTAATACCCTTGGACAAAAGGGACCTGGTGTTTTGGTAAGCTCCCATGGGCCCAAGTATCACAAAGGAGGGATTGTGGAATACACACACACAAAAGAGAGAGATAGGAGGCAGGCAGTCTGATCTTTATGACCCACTGATTATTCTATCAGTAAGTAGGAGCATAAATTTAACTCCTGACCTAACAAAATACTATTTCACTTCCTTACTCTATATTTTATCTTTTACAGCCAATAAACCCTTAAACATCACAAAAGGTTATGTTCTCCCCAATATTTTCACTACATGACAATAAATTCCTGGTGGAGCTCAGCAGAGGGATCAGCAGCAGCATCCTCACAGTGGTGGACACTTCCTGCAAGCCACTCTGAGCACACCAGTGCCACCAACACCAGCAAAGCCCAGCTGGAAAATCTGACACTGCATTTGAATCAGTCGAATGACCCTCTTAATGGTCTAATGGCAAATCTATACACTAATAGAAAGCTGTTTTCCAGTGATCTCATGTGGCATCTACTGTGGAGAGTAAAATTTGTTCCTTTACCTTGCCTTCTCAAATATCCCTAAATACCAAAATCAGTATCACCCTTCCTAACTGATCTTCCTGAGCTTTAGATCAAGGCCCTAGACTCATTCTAATTTTTTATTCCACATGAGTTAAGAGAGGAAAAATAAAAGAATTCTAGGGAAAAAAAAAAAAAGAAAATTTAAAAAAGAAGAGAGATGAAGGTACTTCAGAAGGATCAGGAAGGGAGAAGACTGCACCTTTAATCTGTGCTCAAAGCTAAGAACTCCTGTTACCCAGACTGTGTATATGTGTATGAAAGACAGGTGGGTGCTTCTCCCAAGGTTTCACAGGTTCACTCTTGTCCCTGTGCAAGATAACCCCAAGACCCACAGCTCGGACAGCTGGGAAAGTGTTTTGAACCTGGGAAAATCAGCTCACACACACAGGCTCTGAAAACTGCACAAGGCAGCGTTTGAGCTGAAACAAAATCATTAATGTTAATCAGTCCTGAAGAACTGAACTTGGGAACTGAAAACACTTAATGAAAACAGCACATCAGTGGCTGTAGAAGGTTTGCTGTATCAGGAATTACTTAAGAATATATATATATATATTTTTTTTTTTTTAGTTTAAAAAGAGAAATTAATTTCTAATTTAACAGGGAAACTGAGATAAACTGAATGACTTGGATAATGTCCTGCAATAGATGAGGAACAAAAGGAGAACTGGAACCAGATAGTTCTATCCCACACAGTTTCCTTTTTTCTTCTATCAGTGAGTCCAAACTGCTGCCAGACTAATGAAAGAAAGAACAGTACACCTTGGAACGACTTTTTAAAATGTGCACTCACATCTACACTGGGAAAATGTAGAAAATGTTACCCAGCATCTTGTTGGGGGGGAGAAGAGGACAGCTAGACTTACAGAACACAGAAACTACAGTATTAATCCTGACTCAAGAGCATTTCACAACCCAATTCATGGCTATTTATAGTTGGTGACAACTTCTCCCAGTTCTGATTTTTTCTAAGTCAGTGAGATTTTCCAGTGGCATAAGGATACGTGATGCCAAGGACTAAGCTAAGAGACAAAGGAAATCTGGGATCAAAGAGCCAGGCTGTCTGCAAGCCCAGGGTCTGCCCTGGTTAGGAGACAGGTCAGTGGAGCACTGTCCTGGCTGCAGGGCCTGCAGCCCTCCAGAACCTGCTCAGTATTAGGAGACAGTCACACAACACGAGACACACCCCCTGAGAGGTGGCAGACACCTGAGTCCCACTGCTGGAAACCAGGTCTGGATCCTGCAAGAGACTGCAGTGCCTAACACTCTGTCCTAGGACTGGAGGCACTGACCTGAACTCACAGATCACCCAGGCAGAGCATCTCCCTTCCCTGGACAGCTCCTAGGGCTTGACAGACACATCTCCCCAGGGATCACATTACTGCTGTCCCATTTCACGGGCTTCATTTGATAAACTGCACACAACACTCCCCTCTCTTCTTTCTAATATTTCATCAGAGGAAATCAATCTGTGTATGTGAATTATCTGCTACTTACCAACTTCTTGTCCTTCTAAAATATAGTTCTCACACACAGAACCTCGAGAGGCATGTCTGCAGTTTATTCATCTAACATCAAGGTGTTTTGTAAGCTCTGACCTGCACTAACCCAAAATACCTGCCACACAACTCCTTAAAACAAAGGAGAGAGAAAAGTAGGTTGTAATTTTATTTCCCAATCTGAGCTTGACCCATACACACGCAGAGCCTGAATTTTTTTGTCAGTTCATCAGTTACCTTACTGAAGTTCATTATTTTCAGCCTTTTGGCTTCTACACAGTTCCAACAAGTTGTTTGAAAACACTGCATTAACATCACCACCAATTACAGATACAGCAATTTATTCCTGAAATAACTCAGAGAAACACTGGAAAGGAGGAAATAACTGAAAAAGGAAACCCCACCTTATTAATTTTTTTAAATTTTCTTCTACATAGCACACCCAAACTACTGCAGCTCACACCCAGGCAGGTTTGGAACAAACGGGTCATCCCAGTTTTCCTCAAAGCAAAATAAAATAGACCAGGACTGAAGATGAACAGAAAAAAGAGGAATACTGTCCCATCTAGCCACATCAAACATGCAGCACGTGAGAGCTGAACACAGTGAGAAAATAAAAAGCAGTTGCTTCAGTAAGACTGCCTCTATCAAAAAAAAATAAAGAAGCACAAACAAAACCAGGGTGAAAAAAGTCTGCCACTATCCCAGAGGTAATTATAATCTACATCGGCCTCTTCTCTCCTTGATTTACCCCGAAGATTTACTAATAAGATACTTTCATGTGAAGGGTTTAAAAACAAACTATTAAACCCCCAAAATTCTGAGAGCATTTTCAATAAAACGAATTTCCAAGAGGCCAGAAAAAAAAGAAATCCTCCTGTAATTCATCATTTGCAATGATGGCATTGGTGCAGTCACAGTGCAGAACCACCACACTGTACAACCTGCTTCCTGCTCACAGGAAAAACCTTCCTACAGCAAGGGAGAGAACTCAGAGCTGAGAGGTCACAGAAGAACCCAAAACACACCTAAAAAGCTTCTCACACTTTTTTTTTCTCCAATGGGGAGGAAAAAATAGAATTCAGATCCCCTGTTATTAATGTAGTTATTATACAATACCAACTGTTGCTCTACTGATGTATTTAAGCACATAGCTGTTAATATATTTGTAGTAAGTTAATTGCCATACCTTCTCACAAACAGAAGGTAATTTACTATATATTCAGAGAAAACCTGTAAAGTAATAGTAATTTACTATTTTTACAAATAAATTAAAAAATATTTTCCCCAAGTGTTTACCCATCTTTAGTGCTTTGTAAACCTAAAATATTTCAGCTTTTGTTGCATTTATTTTAAAATCAAATAGTATTAACTCTCCTTTAAATAAACCTTTCTCTTTCAAGGAACATAACTGCAAAACACTGAATAATGTCAAAATTCAATACTATCACTATTTGGAATCACATAATTAATTCTGATTTCTACATGTAAGTAATAAAATAGATTTAGTATCTTTTCTCTAATAATAATAATAAAAGCAGATTTTCAGATGAGTTCTGTGTATGTTTAGAAATAGCCTTCAAAATCCTTAAAGCTTATTTTCACTTTACAAGTAAACCATTACCTGAAAATAAGTAAGTGTAAACCAGCCAGAAAAGGACATTTAGCAGAGGAGAGAAGAGTGTTGGCCACATTTTTAGTGGCTATTCAATCAGGAATCACAAACACTACAGTCTGTGTTCCAATCACCGTCCTTAAATAGCCAGATACGGTGATGGGGTGGTTTTTTTGTGTGTGTGCTCAGCATTAACCAGGATCCTAAATAAGCCATATTAAAGAGAAGTTTAATAAATATCTCCTTTTCTTGTCACTGACAATGCATAAGCTGAGCATAAATGAAGTCACCCCCATGATCGAAAGCATTCTTTCCGTATCACAATTTTAAAAACATCGCCTGTCGTGAACACATCAGTCAGAGTGAGAGGAAAGGATGGTCAATACACATGAATACATGGAAATATCTCCTTTAAAAAAATCTAACTTAATGGCACGGGTGTTCTATTATTAGCAAAGATAGTGAAAATGCAGAGTGTGCCACGCTAGCAACTAAATCCTGAAGTGCTATTATGAATATAGCAAAAGATATGGTGATGTATTTCATTTTCTACTGAGAAAATAACAACGTGTACGTGTTTTAATTCAGGAAGCAGCAGGTGATTTCAAGATCAAAACCACTTCCTGTTAAAGAAAAAGGAGAAAATTCCTTTATTCGCCCACTCTTTGAAAGGTTCTTTGTAGAAAACCTGGCGGGTTTGGAAATTCATAACATGGATTAGAAGGTAAGAAACGGTTCAGTTTGCCTGCACCGAAAGAGAGCAACGATAAAAACTGGGGAAGTATTTCAGAGCAGATCGTGAGTTTGAGATACCGGGAAAACACCGGAAGATGAAACCGAATTTTTGACGTGAAAGGCTTCGAGTCGGCGAATGTAAATGTTTGGAGAGAGCAGAGTTCATACCTAGGGAGCCCGGTTCCGATTTTCTGCTGTGTTTTGTTTTGGCTGCAGCAAAACCTGACGCTTTCTCGGAGCTCCCTCTCGCGAGCGGCCGCGGACGGTGCACCGGGAACACTCCAAGGGTATCCCTTGGAGTCCACTCGATCCTTAGCGCATCCTTGGTGCCCCAAAGGACCCTGCCAGTAGAAACGCCTGGGTGCGAACACGTTACCCAAATGCGGTTATCTTGGCCTGGAGGGTACAGAACGTAAACAGAAACACATCCTTCCCTCCCAGCCGAAACCCAAAACTGCTTCTCTGTGTAGTGTTTCTGAACAGCTCAGCGCAGTGTCCAAAACACTACACTGCAGGAACAGTCCTTGTAAACAGTCCCAGCAGTGTTCTGGGAGCACACAGCACCCATTCCAGAGGTAAAACCGTACACGACTTTTTAACGTGAATGAAAAAGGGATTTTAACAGCAAGGATTTAAAGCTTGCATCCTGCAGGGAACCCTTTCTTTCACCAGGATGTAAATGTTGGCTTAAGTTTTGACTGAACTGCACTTTAATCTAATTAAACTATTTAAAATGTGCTTCTCACTTGTAAAACATCTTGCATGACTGCTTGTCAATGCATAGCACTAATAAACTGCTTGTTTTTATAAGATGTTGAGATGCCGTGCAAATGGCGTTAGAAATCACAGAAATAAGGATTGTTGCACCTAGGAACTCTCCTGGCCTACTACAGGCCTGACAGCTGTTCCACACATTATCTTAGTCATCCTTACACATTGGACAGGAAACCACCTCAAGCAAGGAAACCACCTCACCACGTTGGAAACATCACTACTTTCCTAGTGGGTTTAAGCTGATACCTGCCCAAAGGTGCAGTCCTTCAGCTCTACATCCCAATGTCTGTGTTAAACAGCAGGTCTGATAAGAAATGAGGATGTATCCAATTAAATCCTGTTGTTGCTATGTGTTGTGTAATTTGGGAAAATTAAAGAAACAGTGCCAGTGAAGCATAAAAGTTTTTGTTGTTGCATGTGTTTGCTGGAATAGGAACACCAAAGAGCAAACACAAGAAACTGAATCAAGATCTGACCTGAAAACAAACAAACAAACAAACAAAAAAACACAAGAAATTGGACCCTTTCTTCACACATTCATTGGACAGAAAAGATCAGGAGAAGCAAAGCTTAACTTTTTTTTTTTTCCTGAAGGGAAATAGGTCTTAGATTGAGTAATGGTTTGAATTATACTATCAGCAACTGAAAGCTTGATTGGTTTTATTGAATCATATATTCAATTTGCCAGGTGGGGATTTACTAATACAATGTTGCAACACTGCCAAACACCATTTTTCAGGGTATTCCTGTCTTTCAAAGCCTAGGAGACCTGATTTTTGCAACACACCTCCATGGACGGAGTATTAGCAGGCCTGAAATCAAATGACAGGATCAACACCAGAGCTTGCAAATTTGTTCCTATCTGGAACATCAGTAATAAAGTAATTTTAAAAAATCAACTATGCCAACAGATAACTTGAATTTCTAGGAAGCTTCTAGATCTTACAGGAGGCTAATTTGCTTTCCAGTCTACAGTCAGCAAAAATGGTGCCAGCCTTTGAAATCCTGCTGGTTTATTTAATGTGGCTTTGCTCCTGAAGAAAGACTGACTGCAACTGTGCCCCTCCTGCAGCAGCGAGGCAGAGCCTGCCAGCCATCACACCCCGCTTCGCCGTTCCACTGGCTGCAGAAACGCTTGCTGTTTGATTTCTTTTATAGGGCCACATTTGAGCAAGCAACATTTACGGAGATGACTTACCTAATTAGATTCCAAGAGTGATTTGCTACCTCAGCAATAGTTTTTAAATGTACAAATCTAGGCAGAGAGGCATTTTGTAAACAGGTGTGAATGACACTGCTCCGTCAGCCATTAAATTGGAGCTGCTCCTGAAAAATTGTATCATTTGTGCATCTAAGTTACCAATATTTTATCAACGGCAGTGCTTTTACACCAAATGTTTCTTGTGATACTTAAAGCAAGATCTCTCACCTTTTTACCAGTGGCACGAAGCAGAACCCTGCGTGCTTCCCACATCCCGTCCGAAAAGGTGACTGAAAAGGCCTCAAAATCATCTCTCTCTGAAACAGGGCTGCGACCCGGAGAGTGACTGCGGGGAAAGGGCCGGCACTCGCAGGCAGGGCTGCACTTCCAAAGGAGCAACAGCTGGGAAACGGGGGGGGAAATCATTCTGTGTTGGGACAGCTCTGCGATCTTGGCGTTCCGGCTGTGCTGGGGCTGTGGGTACCCGAGCCCGGAGAGCCCGGGCCGGGCGCTGCCTCAGCCCTCACGGGCGGCGAGAGAAAGGAGCAAAGGCTTTCCCTGACGCCAGGGCACGGCGTTCACACCGCGCCAGGACACCCTGTCACGGTGGGGCAGGAGCGGTGCGTTCCTCCGGCTCCGCGGCTACAGCCGGCCCCAGAAGGGAACGGAGCTCCGGGCGCGGCCCCGGAGTTCGGCCCCAGCCGCTGCCTTCCCTCGGGCACGGCCGCGGTGCCGCCCAGCCCCTCCCTGTCCCTGGGGGGTTGAGGAAGGCGGGGAACTCTCCCCGCACCGAAACCAGCAGCACAGACACCTCGTTGGTCTCAGAACCGGACTGACACCCCCAGGGCAGCGACGCCCAGCCCCGGGCCCGCTGCAGGGAACGCTCCTGGTACTCACAGGCGCCCGAGGAGGGTTCAAACTGAGGGTTTTCCCCCCGCATACAGGCAGAGGAAGGGTTTAAACGTTGGAGAGGGATTCAGAAGTGTTTGCCCGCCGCACACAGGCAGAGAAAGGCACGGCTCAGGTGTCAGTGGCGTTTATTTGGGGGGGGGGAAATGATGTCAGAAGTGCTAGGGTTGGAAGGGCCCTCTGGAGATCACCCAGTCCCAGCCCCTGCCCAGGCAGGGGCACCTGAAGCAGGTGACACAGGGACATGTCCAGGTGAGACTCCACAGCCTCCCTGGGCAGTTGTTCAGGGCCCTGCCACCCGCTGTGGAAAGAAGTTCTCCCTCCTGTTTAGGGAGGGAGCTTTAGTTTAGGGCCATTGCTCCCCATCCTGTCACAGGGGCACCACTGAAGAGAGTCTGGAACCATCCCCTTGGCACCTGCCTTGGAGATATTTACAACTGTTAATGAGATCTCTTAGACTTCTCTCCAGACTGAACAGACCCAGCTCCTCCTAAGAGATGCTCCAGTCTCTTGATCATCTTTGTGGCCTCTGCTGGACCCTCTCCAGTATCTCCTTGTCTCCCTTGTCCTGTGGAGGCCAGAACTGGATACAGCACTCCAAATGTGGCCTCACCAGGGCTGAGTAGAGGGGGAGGATCACCTCCCTCAACCACTCAAGAGAATGGGTTTGGATCTGCTGAGAAATTGAATCATTAAACATATGAAGGGCTTGAGGGAAGAAGATAAAGTTTCAGCCACAAGTAATGAACCCTAAGAGGAAAAAAACAACACAGAAAATGGACACCGAAATCTAAATACATATCAACTGTTCACAGTTTTCAAATCAAGGTCTGAAAGCAAAAGGTCTTAAAGCAAAACTGCATTTTTACTTCTGTTTTATTAGAAACGTGGCACAGAGAGGCAGGGCCTTTCACAAGCACGTGGAACCTCGTTTCTCGAGAAGGTTAGTTCCTCTGGCTGGGCGGTGTTAGCACCTTGGGCAGAGCCAGGCTGAGCGGGACACACACAGAGCGGGGAAGCACAAGAGCTCTGCCAGGGATGAGGGTAAGCCAGGGCTAGGCTAGGCAACTCAGGTTTTTCTAGGATTACAGTAAAATGAAGAAGAAAAAAAGGCATTTCTCTGGATTCAGGCGTCTTCCATCACAATTTCAGTCCTCTCCACCACACAGGTTCAGCAGTGCCCTCTGGTAATCCCCCTTTGTGTCTTGCTGTAAAGCAAGGGAAAAAAAAATCCAAAATACATATGAGGAATAGTCACAGAATATGGTAGTATATGCATTCTATTCCAAACGTGTGGGACAGTCTATGACTCACAGTTGAAGCCCTGTCAGCCTGGAGGGGACTATCTAGACTGAGTTTTACTTATGTGTGAATTGCAATTATTTATCATTCTTGCAAGGCCAAGAACGGAGAGAAATTTTGGTGTGAAGAGTAACACAATGAAGGGAAGCTGAAGGACTCAATTCTGTTCCTTGTCACTGATCACTGCAAAAATCATACATCAAGTTCACTATTTAAAAAATTTGTTTATAATCTACAATTGACATCTTTAGGAAAAGCTTCTGGTTTAAGATTTTTCTTAAATATTTTCTTCAACTTCATCTACAGAAGGAAGAATGTGTCATATGCTGTTGTGAGGGTGGGTAGAAGGCCAACTTTTAAACAGATGCACAAGCTCTTTACCTGTGCACCAAATTAAATAAAATCTACCTCCTATAGCCCCTGGCCACTCACTGAAATGGAAAAAAAAAAAAAAAATCACTCTAGCCAAAAGTCACTCCTCAAGCACTGAAACAAAAGGGAGAAGCAATTTGGATGCTCTGTTTTCCCTCAGCACCCACACAGGAATTCTGTTTCTCTTTTCTTTTTAGGTCTGAGGATCGGGACAGGTGAACAGACTCTTCCTTCAGAACACACCAGCTGACTGCACAAAGCCTGCAGGCACTGTCAAGTGGTTGCCAGGAATTGTACCAGCTGTCAACTGTGAAGCTAAAGGTGGGGTTTTTCAATAGTGCAGGGATAATATTCTCACTGCAGCCCCTAAAACACCCCCCAAGAACTCTAGTGGTACAACTAATCCAATGAGGACTGCTGCTGTAGCCCATGATATAAAGCAAAAGCTGAAAAGCTTGCCTGGATGAAGTAATAGAGAGATTTTCCGTATTTCCTCTTGAATTCACTCTTAATTTTCAGCATGTCGACCTCGCAGCGGGAGACCATGATCCTGATCAGCACCTTGTCACGGGTTCCCTTGCCCTGCAAGCAGAGACACACTGAGAACTGCAGCAGCTGAAATGCACAGGAAGCCACTGTATCCAACGGTAAGGCAGCAAACCATAGGCAACTGAGGTGTAGAAATAAAAGATACAATGAATTAAATCCTCTAACTGAGGTGGTTATGCTAATCCAGGAAATTGAGCATGAATATACCTTTCTCATCAGCAGTGGCTGACCAGCTTCCAGTCACAAATGTAGCTGAGACTGCAAGCAGCAGTTTTGGTTCACCAGGAGGTCTTTCCTGATATTGCCCAGTGTCTTGTCACTAGGCCTTTCTCTTTCATCCCTTTTCTTGAGAAAATGTTTTGAGGCAAATTTAATGTCTTATTTTGGCACTTCAATAAACAGCTTTTTCTGCTATCAGCTCTTGGTTACTTGCAAGAGATGTGTCTAACTTTGCTAATTATAATCAACTGATGTAATACTGGTCATTATTGTGAGACCCTTCCTTATATTTCCCTCTCCCAGATGAATCTGAATGGAAGATCCAGGCTTGTAGCTGTTGAAGAACAACCTGTACAAGACAACCTGAAACATCCCCCGACTGCCACAAATGGTCTCCCCACTGCCACAGTAGTTATTGTATTCAATGTTCATCTACTCACATGCCACTCATACATCTGATGACTAAAAGTACCTAAGGAATCAAAATTTGATGAAATAATGGCAAAATAAAAATAGTATAAAGAAAGAAGAGTCTTCCCTACCTTCATGGAATCATAGAGTCTGTCTGCAAAATACAGCTGCTTGTTCTGAATGCACTGGACTGGAGAGAGAGAGAGAGAGAGAATAGTTAAATATCTTGCCCATACACAGAACAGCAGGACACAGAATGGAGCCATTCTGGAAGATATGATAAGCAGTCAAAATAAGGTTTCAGCAAAAGTTCCTCCAAAAGAGGAACTGAATAAATTATTTTTACCTGAGCTGTTACTTGGAAATTGTTTGGCTGTGACTGAGCCACAAATGTTTACATTCTGAGAAGGTATTTCCCTCCATGGCTGCTGTCATTTCAGAATGCTAAACCTCCTCCACACATTCCACAACCCCTTCTTCCACTTCTACAAGCAATCCCTCGTCTGGAATCACTCCTTGTATGCTAATCCACAGGAAGGCTCCCTTTCAAGGCTGAACTGTTTATAGTCCACTTGCACTTCAGAGCTCCCAGTTCACCCTTAGTCTGAAATGGATTTCCCTCTTAGGGAGCTCCCTCTCAGACACAGTGACATGCTTGCCATCCTCACCCCAGGGCACAGTGCCAGCCTTACACCTGCCTCCCCATTTCAGAGAATCCAGTGGCAAACCAGCCCCTCATTAGCCCCTCTCATCCCTCACTGCCTGCCTGTGCTCTCCTCTCCCCCACTGTTCCTTCTCCAGCCTGTGTTCATATTGAATGCTTACTGTGTTCAGCTACAGTTTCATATTGAATGCATAGTATGTTCAGCTACAGTTTCAACCTTTTTGTTTGCTTGGGGAAACAAACATTAAGCCTCTGTATCAAATAAAAGTGGAACTACAGGCAGATCACAACACACATGAGTTTATTTTAATCTAGCAAGCAAAGTTTGTATTTTGCAAAGAGCAAAAATAAGCTACTTCTCAATACTTGCAGTATCCTAAAATACACCAGTCAATCCAATAACACCAGCACATCCTGATTATTCCTCACCAGCAGGGTAAAGCTGGGCCCCATTCCTTACCACAATACACTGCAAGAGCACTGAAAAGACCCTGTTTAAAGACAGACTTTACTTCAGGGCAACTCACCAAGATTAAGGAAGGCATTCTCCAAGTCTCCCTTGACCTCCTTCTTGATGCTCTCCAACATATCATAGGGGCTGTAGCTCTTGTACCTGTCAAACACTGGCACGAGAGAGAAAATGGGTGAAACCAAAACCAGGCCAAGAACTGGCAGAAATAACCACCCAAAGCAAGAACAGAGACAGCAATGCAGAGACGTGATTAAAAAACACCTATTCGAGTCCTTCTGAGAACTTTATCTTAAATATGGCCCATGTTTGTCAGCTAATAGCAAAGCTCCCATGCCATGGCCTTTTTGTTTTCCTTGAACACCTCCATAATCTGGCGAAATATCACCTTAATCCTGTACTAGTATGTTTTGAAACAACAGTGCTTTAGGCCCTGAAGAGTCTTCCAGTGGCTTTTCCCATGGGCTGCTTACAGCCATCCCAGAGCAGCTTTGGAGAGCCTGCACTGTCAGATTTAAACACATCATGTAGACTAAGCTACCCTGGCACAGAGGGAAGAGCTCAAGGACTTCGCAAGGTCTCCTGCAACCATGTTTTCTAGACTTGTAACATTTTTGTTTTCAGTGTATGACATATAATTGAGCATTGTTACACCTGTGTAAAAACGAGCTGTACACATATTCAAAATGTGAGATTAATACACTCACAGAAATAACTATTTTTTGAAAAAAAATTAACATCTTGGACATTCATTAAGACTTACAACATCTCATATGTTTCATGACTGCTTCTCATGCTCATTTCAACCATATCTGGGACAAAAGAGTTCCCATTTTATTGTAACTTCCTCTTACAGGAAAAAAAATATCTTGACTAGTACCTTTCTGCAGGTGGGGGACACTTCTTTCAGTCATAATGTTGATCCACTTGGGGACATCAGTTCCCTTTCTCTTCACACCAGCATCATAGAGGTCCTGGGGTTAGAAGGAAAAGCAAAAGTGATAATCAAGACATCGATGCCAGGCCAACATCACTGTGCAAGACAATCTGGAACACACACACCTACTATTTGTACATTCAGTGTCCCCCAAAGCTTGAGCAACTGAAGATATTTAATGGTCCCCACCAGCACTTACCCTGGCATCTTGGTCAATCAGCTCATAATCAATCACAGAGGTATCTTCACACCTTTTGCCCTTCAAACAAGGAGAGCAGTATTTAGAAGACGTTTCATAGAAAGTCAGCAGTGTGCTATGTGCATATTCCTTTTTAATTTTTTAATCTAACTTTGATAAATGAATAACTGAATGCTCCATCCCCATTTGAAGCTGCTGCTATTAATGTTGCATTTCTGTCAAAACACTTTGCCCTTCAAATTGGAAGATTTTTTCCCCCCAAAAGTCAGTGAAAATACAGGGAAACTTAAAAGTGAATTTAGAAGTGTTTTACTGGCAGCCATCAGGCAGTTCCCAAAGAGCAGGCACTTTGGGAAAAGCGGAAGAACATGAGCAGACCCACCTTGGCCAGGGCAACCATGAGCTTGCGGAAGTCACCAGATGTGTCTGATATGATGTCCTTTTCCAGCTCTGTCTTGTACACTAGAAAACACAACATTCCTTTCCAGTAAATGGTGTCCTACAAATACACCTTCACATGGAAAACAGCTGCTAATTACTGTGTGTTATGCACATAAATGAACAGCTACAACCACAGTCACATGTGGAAGACAATGCAAACCAAACCCAACACTGCCACCAGCCAGGCATGAGGACCATCAGTCCGTCATGGGCAAAAGCCAGGAGAACATGAGACTACTAAAAGGAAGGGGAATACTGTTTTAAGCTCAGTGTCCTGCTAGCTCATTCTTAGCTACCAATTAATGTTTGCTTGCTTGACAAACAAAGCATTTAGGTCTTCTCACCTTGTGGGTTTATGACTGGACAACTACAATTACAAGTTGAATGCAAGAGACTTTATGATAAATGCAAAAGGCTTTATGATAAATCTAAGGAATGCTCTGTGTGACTCTGCTCTCATGTCTAAACACCTTCATTGCTTTCCAAGGGGTCATCCCTTATACTGCTCCAAAATTACAGTCTCTTTTTCTTCCAACAGCAACCTCATCTACAGCAGCAACACTCTCTTTGCCAATACATGTTATTTCTTTTGACACTGGCCCTTATGATTACTGGGTTTGCTCGTCCTTTCTGGCTCAGCCAGCTCCTCAGCAGCAGTGCCTGACAACCTCTGTGTACCAGCACACAGGGATTTGCTGCATTTCAGGCTGTTTGTGGTGGAGCTCAACTGGCAGCTCAAGGTAAACAACAGGACAGCTGACTTGTGATAAACCCAGCGAGAATGGTCCAGGTAAAAATAGCAGGAATATTACAGGACAAGTAACCTCACTAAGGATGGACCTTGGATCGCTCATACCTACTTACAATCAGCTAGGAATTTTAGCTTCCATCAGGTAACGTGCTTTAGGAAAGTTGAAAAACAGAATATATGCTTTAATGAAGTTTTAGATTTCATGTCTTTTCTGGCAGATCTACCCAACAAGCTTACAATCACGCTTCAGTGGATTTCAGATTCACCTATTTACTACATAAGTGATCCCAGAATCCATAAATCTAACATCATTATGTCTGTCACTATGCATAGGTAGCTTATAAAAGAAGTTCATTTAGACAACTTGTGTGAGTGGTGAATATTCTCCAATCTGTTTGCTACCAAGCAACAAGATGGAATTACAAAACACACACAGACACCCAGGACACCAGTACAAGAAGTTATGTGCAACTGCCAGAGACTGAGAGCAGGTTTGGGTAAGCTGTCTAATAATGATCCACTGACAGGAACTCCTCCAGGAAACTCGATGTAAAACCACAGTACATGGGCACTTCCACAGTGAACTTACTTTCCCTGTAGACTCTGTTAATCTCGCTGAGCTCCTGGTTTGTTCGTGAGCAGATGATTTCAATGAGTGTGTCTTCATCAGTTCCCAGGCCCTGCAAGACATCCAAGGCTCAGTCAGGAGATACAAATGAACAGGCTTGCTTAAATGCTTTAAAGATATTGTACAGACACCCTCTATTCCAGTCTAACAGTTTCACAGCCATTCAGGGATACTTTTTGCCAGCTGCGCCTGAGTAGCAATATATGGAACATTTTTAGTTGCCAAAGGCTCCTCCAGTGGCTCTGAGGTCCTGCAGATCTCAGACCCTGAGATCTCTGGGCACTGAGCATTTGCTGTGTGTCTAACACCCAGTGGCCTCCCCACCAGCACAACTGGGTGAGATAACTTACCATGGCCTAAGTGGGATTGCTTTCTGTCCACGGGGAGCACAGGAAGAACATGTGCTTTTCACTCCTGTTAGGACGCTGTTTGTTATGCCCATCGGTAACAGAATGTCATTTGTATGTGGCAAAAACGGGCATAATTTCCACAGGACTCCAAGAGCAGAAACATCTTGGGAAAAGGTCTCATGCTGCAGTCTTTAGCATGTGGAAAATGGGGGTAATTATGTGGAAAACTACCCTTTGAATAAAGTGTGTCTACTGAAGGGAGAAGAGAGTGGGACAAACAAGCAAAAAACCCCAACATCCCCCACCCAAAAAAACCCACCCCAAACCACAAACAAACACACAAAGAAGAGTAAACTCAAGTAATTTTCTAAAAATGGTTTAAAGCTAAGAAAACTAGGACAGCTTGCCACAGAATGGTTCTAATGGGTATCTGGTGAAGAAATGAAGGCTGACAACAGGTATGATTTTCTAAATATTTTTCAAATACTTTGCAAGAATGTGTAACAGAAAAACAAGTAACTCTTCAAGGATAACTCTGCTTTCCTTTTTAACTCTGGTGCCCCTGTCAGAGCTTAGAGTGCTCTTATGTACCACCCCAGCTTCAGCTCAGGAACATTCCGAGCACTGGGGTAGGTGTTGGGGAACTGCGAACAGCAACCCACGGGAGAATAGAATAGTCAACATTTGGGGCCACTCCGAGGCCTTTGGGTCCTTGGGCTGTTAAATACTACATAAATGGTCTGCGGTCACCCCAGATATCGTGTGTCAGGTGTGAGACATCAAACAAAAAAAAAACCTCCCAAACTAATGGGGTCCCCAATAAATTATGGATAACCTGTACTTAAGCCAGGAGAGGGCAGCAGCTGATTGCTCAAACAAGGGGTTTGGCCCATAGTTGAAGAGTTACCACAGTAGGTTGGGGTTTTGGTTCTAGGGGTTTAAGGTTTTTTTTTTGGGGCAGGGGGTGTAGTGTGTGTGTTTATGCAGTAGAGGGGATGGTTTTGTTTTCTTCTTAGTTTTTTAACTCCCTTCTAATTGTCTGGAGAAGTTAATTACTTGGGTTTTGGTCATGTTCTGAATTTCAGTAGACATACCTTAGTACTTGTTTTTAATTATTTAAAAAATAATAACCCAATAGAGAACATTCAGAATTTAAGTGATGATTATAACTACAAGTTCCCAAACCTTAGCTGGCTTAAAAAGGTGAATGTTCTGGCCTGAGCACCTCTCAAGCCTTGTTTCAGTGGCTGCAGAACAGGTTATTTCTGCCCCAGCAATCCCTGCCTGTGACTGCAGGGGGGCAAATACAGGGACTCCCTGCTGGGCTGTTCCTCCAAAGACTCCTTTTGATGCCTCTCCTCATGTTCCACACAGGGCAGGTCAGGTACAGGATGTTCTTTCAAGATCAGTGATAAAAGAACCCAGTAACTGGAAACAGCTTTTTAAGCCTATAAATGCTGGCAGAGGATTTAATGTTCCTCTAACAGCTGCTCTCTCAGTGGTTTTGTGTACTGTGAACCTGTATATTGTTTCTAAGAGCAGCCAGAAAAGCAGCAACCAGCTAGAGCACCCTATCAGTCACTCCTCAGCTGACTAGAGTAATTTTTTCCTTATAGAGATTTATTTAACAGTTTAAAAATCACATTGTTCCAGAACTTCTCTCATTTTGGATGCCTTGCAGCTAAGGATACTTAAACTGTAGCAGTAAAATAAAAAATAACGATCAGTGGACATGTTTGGAAACTGCAGCCTTGGGTATGAAGTCCATACTCATTCTTGAGACAGTGACATCAGACTGAGAACCTTAAATTTCAAAGCTTATTTACCTTCATGGCAGCTTTCAGCTCAGAGGCATCATACTGTGCTGGTGTCTTCAGCAAGCCCAGGATCACTGCCTCCAAATGACCTGACAGAGCAGACTTGAGTGCTGCAGAAAGTTCCTGTGAAAGAGGAGGGACAATGGAAGGGAAAAAAATTAAAGCTCACTTCTGATCTCCAGAGAATTTAACCCGCAGTGCTTAAATCTCCAAGCCCGCAACAGTGTTTCTTACACAATTGATAAGGAAACAGAACACAAAGAGCTTTCCTTCTGTGAAAGCCTAAGAAAGAAATTAGGGCAAAGGAGCTTTTTTCTAATCCTCTGAAAATAAGAAGAAATGCCCCAGTGGCTGACAAAGTGTTGGGAAGCACAGTGCAGACACATCTGAACAGCTCTGCCCCAGTCCTGAAGCACTGATGCTTTGTTGGAACTAATAAGCCCAGATGGATCTGAGTTTGACTCCCTGTGGTCAGTGCTTCTCCATCTTTACTCCCAGAGTTTTCCCAGTGGCACTGTATTATTTGTGTGTTTTTATCTATTATCTCAGCCCTTGACTAGCTAAGACATTGGGAAATTGACTGCACAGTTACTCCACTGCAAGGCTCAGCTCCCAGACAGCTCAGCTCAGGGGGAAAAAAACATCCCTGAGGGCAGAAAAATTGCCACTCTCTTCAAGGAAATTCTCAGAAGATTGTAGCTAAAATCCCTATCGTTAATTGTCAGTCACTCCTAGGGAAAGAAACAGTCAGGTATGTTCACTCACAGGGTGCCTGCAAACCTGCAGCAAAGAAAGCCAGAGGCCATGTCCGAGTACAGGTTTCAGATGCAACTGGAATAATTCTAATTATCAGCTTCGCTGTAGTGTGTGTTACAAAGCTGAAAGCCCTTGGATCAAGCCTGGGCTTCACCCAGACTCAGGTATTCCCCAAGCTGAAGTTAAATCTGTAGCATTCAGAAGGGAATTGCTGCCTTTCATTTGCTGCTTTCTCTATGAACAATCTGTGAGCTGGAGAGGCTGGGGAACAGGGGGCAGAGAAAGGGAGCTCAGCTGGATTGCAGGGAAGTTTGTGCCAGTGAGATAGAGAGCCAAGGCACTGAGTCCATCTCCAGAGTCATCCATTTAATCCAAGCATTTAATTTGGGTAATACTGTGTTCACTCACTGGATGGGTTGACAAGGGACTGAGTGTGGGTTTGGGGCATCCACCTGCTTTAATCTAAGGTCCATTTTAGTACAACAGTTGGATACAGTGCTCCATCCTCTGTGTGACAACAGGTTCTTCAGACATATGGTGAAAGGACAGCAAGGACACCACATATCTCTGTAATAAATTGTAGGGAACAAGCTGCCTGAGAAGTTGTGGATGCTCCAGCCCTGGAGGTGTTCAAAAGGCCAGGCTGGATGGGGCTTGGAGCAAGTGGGTCTAGAGGACAGTGTCCACCTTGGGACTCCAGGATCCCATCCAACCCAAACCATTTGATCATTTACTAAAATAACTGCACTAAAATAAACACTACAACTGAACCAAGCACCTGTCCTCCTATTAGCAGGCTTCTGGAGGAATAACATCTGCCCCTGCCAGGACAGCAGGGTCTCCACCCTGCCATTCTTCGCCAGGGCTCAGAGTGCTCTAAGGGAGAAGCAGAAAGCAGTGACTGACAGAAGTCAATTATTTATAAATAGCAAATGGAAAGCGTTTTCCTAAGTGTTCCAGGGGAGCACCTGGATATCAGCAGTTCATTTCAAGGCCAGGGATGACTGGTGGCAGTCAGGACCGACCAGACACACATGCAGAACAGCCCGGTCTGCACTGGGAGCTCCACTGACCCTGGGGATGGGCAAAGATTCCTCAACCTTACCAAGAGTTTCCATCAGACATTGCTCAGCTCAAAGGAATGAAGAGACAGGTAGATATGTGACATTTCAAAACTATGATCTATTGATAAAGCCTGCACCAAACGAAACGAGCAGCCTAGAACAGCACAGGCCATTGCCAACCAAAACTGCACAACCCATCGGCAAAGCAAACCACCGTTTCATATCCCACTGCCTCCTCTCACTTTCCACTCTCTGAGTGGTTTCTACTGCAATTTCCCATTGTTTCTGCAGATTGGTTTATTCTTTGGCACTTGTTACACCTGATAAATTCAGCTGGCTCTTGGGTTGCAGCAAGGAAAAAAGGTGAGAGAGAAACAGATGAAACAAGTTGCAGATTTTCTTGACTGTGCATTTTTGTGGTCATGCAAAACACTTAACAAAGCTTTAGGTGATACATTTCACAATTAGGGCCCACTTTTGTGCAGGACTCACTCTCCCAGTGCCCAAGGGCAGGACCGTGGGGTGCAGATGTGGGCACACATGCTCGTGTCCAAGCCCTGTGTGCCTCTGCATGTGCCTCTGCATGTGCCCACATCAGTCATGCTGCAAAGCCGGTGAACTTCCCAAATTTAACTCTACATTTACATTTGGGTTCAGATGAGTACTCTGGGCTGCTGTTGGAGGACTACCATTTGGGGTCTGGCAAACCTGGAAGAGATACATCCATAGCAATCTGAAGGTCGCTCTTGATCGTGGGCATGAAACTTCAACTGTGGTAAGATGGTGACAACTTCAAAAGAGAAGAGCTCCTGCCTTCCAGAGAGCAAGACTCACTGTGCGGAGATCTGCACACATTTTATAGATTTCCCTCCATCAATACATCAGTACCCAAGGTATTTCTGACAGGATTTAATGACAGTTAACTCATCATACCACTTGGCTCACATCTGCAGTGCTCATAGCACAACTGACTGCAGTCCTTTCTCACCTAAGCCAGCTCTGAATAGAAACAGAATACTTTCTTTATGCTGGGTTGCCTTAACAAAAGAAACAAAAATCCCAAATATCCCCCCAAAAACCTCAAACAAACAAGCAAAAATCCATGCCCAAAAGCATCTCCCTTTCATCTTTTCCTTCAAATGGAGGCACTTCACACCAATGACTTTTCAGTATTGTTTATCATATTGTACCAGGGAATCCTGGGGCTCCCATTGTGACTTCTGGAGGTGCTAGGGACCCACTGTCTCCAACAGGTTGCAGTCCCAGTTGGGCATACTCAACACATTTGGAAGATCCACCAGTCCTAAACGGTGCCAGCATGGACAAAGCAGCTTTTTTAATTTCAGAGAAAAGATAAACCCTGAAAAAAATCGACCTGTCCACAAGAGAAACATTGAATAATTAGTATTTATTTATATTTTCCTACCTTCTTGGTCCTCCTCTGGTAGGCAAAAGCAATGTCCTGCCTCTGCTCATTGCTGCGGTTTGTCAGGATGTTGATGATGGTCACCTCGTCCACACCTACAGAGATGGGAGACAGTTAAAGCAGCTTCCCTGGGGCGGTTCTCTTTGTATCCAGATGTTCTGCAACACTCAAAGCACAGCACATGTGCTGTCTGGAGCACAGCCCAACACTCTCATTAGTATTTGTCATGTCCTGGCCTTGGAGAAAGCACAACCAGTTAGAGCCCAGGCTCCTGAGGAGATGCAGATCTCAGTGTACATGGGTAGGAACACACCTCCAGGTCTGCTTTGTGACCAGCTTTGCTACTCTGTCTTCTGCCTCACTTGGGAGTCTGTGCACTCATGTTAGGCACACACAGTTCTGCAAAAAGTGGCTCAACAACACAGACCTTAAAACTGACACCAACTCGTACTTATTAAAGCCTATCCTGTCATTCCAGTAGAATGCTTTCAATTAAGGCTCCTTAATATAGCAGTTATATTTTCTATTTAACCCATTTAATCTATCATTCCAAACACAAAAATGTGAAAATAGAATTGTATTTCATTGTCTCAGCACCTCTGAGGCTCAGGAGACAGAAGGTTCTTTTTGACACTGGAAGAATAATGTGCTCCTTTTTTTGAAGTCCCCACTGAAAGATCCATTCTGAGCTGTAACCAACATGCCCAGAGGACTTGGGTGCTCAGACTCCCAGCTTATCTTTCGGACAAGTGACCAAGGTATCAGTGAAAGTTTAGTTTCCAGTGCAGCATTCCAAACCCATGCACTTCAGTGCAGCTGCAGGCTGAATGCGAGGAGCTCACTCAGATTTATTGTGAATTAAGAGCCAAAGCAGCATCCAGGGTTACATCCCCTGGTTGTAACAGAACCTAAGGCTCACCCCAGCTTTGCATCCTGCAGGGGCCATCAGGGCAGGGCAGTGCACATGCAGAAGACTTTGCTGCTGCAGGGGAAGCAGGATTCCCAATGTCATTCCCACACACAGCCACTTGCCACTCTGTTGTGTCACTGCAGGCAGCACCTTGCAACTCTTCCAGGTGCTCCTCCTGCTGCTACTGCCTTCCACGTCAGATTCCCACTCCTTTTCCTCACTTCACTTGCTGCTTTTAACTGGATTCTCCCGAACCTGAATTCTTTGGGCTGGCAGTTCTTCCTCTGGTCACAACTCTCATCTGCAGCTTGGTCTTGGCAACTCAGTAGATACCCCAGAGCCTCGTTGGACTGGAGGCTCTTGGGCTTCTTGAGGTGAACCTGAAGCATCTGACTTGCTCTGTACCCAGTGACAGGGCTCTGACCCCATGGGCATAAATCCCCACACCCTGCCATCCATCATCCCTGTCCCTCCCACTGCTCTCCACAAGGACAGCCACTCTTTGTTTGCTCACACCACCAGAGAAGCCAAACAAGCCGATGTACATTCCCTTAACTGAGCATTCCAGGGGTGTTAAACACGATGTACATTCCCTTAACTAAGCATTCCAGGGGTGTTAAACAAGATGTACATTCCCTTAACTGAGCATTCCAGGGGTGTTAAACACTTTCTCTTACGGTGAGACCTTACAGGAACTGCCCTTGCAAGAAGTCAGTCTCCGTTACTCAAAGGAACAGGTTTAGAAAAGCAAGCTCCCCTGCCACGAGATGAAAAAAAAAGACTTCTTAGCCACAGATACAAAATAGCCAGGGAAAAAACAGCTGGAATTACAAACTGGAAGAGCAGCACAGCACACTTTTACACCGAATGTGTCTGAAGAGAACTGCAAAGGTCAGCCCAGGTCCATCTGTGCCTGGAATTCCCAAAGGCCTGGGTGAGGGCACACCAGCTGGCTCAGGTAGAAATCTGATTTTTCGTTTAATTTCCTAACTTTGCTTAAAACAGCAAACACAACTCTGCTTTTTGTAGGACAATTATAAACTTTTCTTGGAATGCTTTGTAAAAATAAACAAGTGAAATCATTTGAGTGCCCTTCCCCAGTTCTGCAGTGCACATTTGTGCCTGTGCCACTGATTTCAGCCCCCAGGTAAAATGCTCCTTGGTATTTATGTAGATTATTGCTTAAACAGAGCTGTGTGGAGAATGCCAGCACAGCTGGAAGCAATGTTCAGGTAACAGCATCTTCCAAACACATCTCAGCAGAGCTCCTCAGTGGCTGGCCAGAGGAGACACCTGGCACAGCTCTCGTGATGACACTCAAATATCAGGTGGGCTGTGAAACCACCTGCTTTGGACTATTTCCACGCTGACTCAGAAGCAGCAAAACTCTTGCTAAATATTGCATGTCTAGTACACTGCATATTCCTCAGTAACAGAGAGATGAAGTGTAACAGGTAATCTTTCTCCTGGCGAGGTTTTGAAGCAAATAAGTGGCTCTGCTCTAGAGGTCAGAGCAAGCCCAGAGTTCGGCCTCGGGTCTCTCCATTCAGTACAAGTCTTATGAGTAGTTTCCTCAAAATTCGCACACAGGCCTCTACAAAAGACGATTTTTTGATTAAAGAAAGCCAGAAAGTAAGGACTGGATCAGCAGCTACCAGCAAGACTCAGATCCCTGCCACAATCCAGCTACATTTGTTTTCCCTGTTACCCAGCACAACCTCACAGCAACTTGAAAAAAAGAACTGCAACAGATATTATAAAAAGCAATCATAGAGAGTGTGAATCTTGCAAAAGGTCATCTAGCCCCTAGCTGCACGATCTAAAATTATGAGCCAAATCCAAAATTCCTTTCCTCTTCTTCAGCACATTTTTCCTGCTGAAATGCTACACTCAGCCTGGTGCCCTCAGCTCTTGCTCAGGGCAGACCTACAGCACTGCTCTTACTCACACAGGTTGACCTGCAAATGATGTCAAAAGGCCCTGGACAGCATTGTGTGTCTAAGTTACAAATTTTGGGTTGCAAACATGCTGACTGCACGTGTCAGCCACCACTGTCTCCTGCACGTTTTCAATGTTCCCACTTGATAAAAGAAAACAAATCCTCCCAGTCCAGAAATGGCCACACACAGACATTGGGCCTTTCAGCACAGCACAAGCCAGTGTCTTAAGCTTTTCAATAAATCCGGAATTTAAACAACTCTTGGCATTGAAAAGGGATAAGTGACATTTTCAAGTTGTATCATATCACAATTGTGATAAATTAGCAGGCCCCAAATGACCACAGCCAAGTTTCTTACGCTGTGCTTTGTGGATGGAAACATGGAGTGAAGTCACTGCCCTGGCATTCAGAGAGTGAGTGCCTGCACCTCACACTTGGGAATGCTGCTGCATGGACAGGATGCTGACTCACATCTGCTGAGGTGGAGCAGGGCAGCACCACAGCTCAAACACGTTTCTTTGTTCACTAAAATCTCTGCAAGTTTCAGGGCAGTGAAACAGATGTTCATGTCCAAATTTATTCTGGCTAGGCAGATTTTATCACTGCATTTCTGTCAAGGGGCCATGGAAAGAAAAGTTTTGATGAATAACACCTTCTCTTTTGAAAGAGGCAATCTGTGGCGGTGCTGTGGCTCAACCAGCAAAAGAGAGGAAATAAATATAACCAAGAGGATCACTTGCAGTTTTTCAGTTTTTGGTTTAGAAGTACTGTAGTCGCATCTCCAAGGGCCACACCAACAGCACCAGCATTGCTCTGGGTGATATGGACAGTCACTTCACTTTCCAGGACAAGGGGAGCACAGAACTGACATGTTTTCTGTCTGCATGCATTCACTCAGCTCATTTCCTAGAAATGTACTCTCTTGAACTGCATTTTCAAACACAGCATGGACAGAGAACACCAGAACTGGTTCTGTGCCAGCAGCACCTGGGCACCACAGAGATCCTCAGTGGGCAGGGATGAGTGGGGTGGGGGATGTACATGTATTGCAGATCTATTTGAATTCTGCCAGTCATGGGAAAAAAAGGTATCCCACGAGACCTCAACAAAAAGGTTGCAAATAACTTAATTATTCACAACCTACTTTGACCAAATTATTTAACAGGTTCTTGAGGCACACAAAGTCTCAGTGAAAGGGAGTCACTCTGAAACAGGAGACAGACTTCAGCAGTTGCCTTTGCTACAAAAGAGTTAAAAGGAAACCTAACATAAGCTCTGTTAGTGCTGTTCCACTTAGTTTCTTCTGTCGAGGCTCATATACATCAGCTCATCTACACACAGGGCACAACAGAGCATTGTACAGAAATTAAACAGCCTCTTGTCCTATACAGCAGAAAGGCAACATTTACAAAGGACATGCTAAGGCACGAGATGAATTTCTACAGAAGCACTAAACAGCACAAAAATGAAACACAGCCATGACATTTACTACAAAAGGAACAAGCCAGGGCTATGACAAGTTATTTTCCATTATGCACCCTCTGGGTTGAAAGACTGGGGACTGCAAACTGGTTTTGTATCACCTCCAGCCATTCCTGCACATTGCACTTTCTAGGCTGCTGGATTTATATAAACCCCCTGCACTTAATTCAGCTCCACTCAAAGCCCAGCAAAGGGCTGGACAACGTATTTATCCAGTATGGTTTGTGCAGATAGATCTGAGCCCAATAAACACATCCCAGTATTTTCCACAGATCCTGTACAGATACAGAGATGGCCAACCAAGGTGGGAGGAAATAACCTCAACAGTGGGAATGAATGCTGAAATATTTAGATGTTACATAGAGCAGAACTCTGCCCCAGATCTTTGTCTAAAACACCAATACAGCTGTTGTTTAGGCAGCAAAATAAGTTTTACCCATTTCACAGACAATCACTAAAGCAGAGATTGATGACTCTGGTTCTGGGAGCTTCCATAGCTGAGGAACATCTGGATAACAATTTCTGCTGCCAGAGCAGCCTGCCCTGATGGCAAACACCACCCTGTTTATATAGGCACTGTTTATATAAGGGATACCCAGAGATAAGACTCCACCAGGGCTCATTTCCACAGCACTGCTGTAAAGGACACACCTGACTGCTCTGATGATTGTGCAATGCAGACCCACAGAGCATGGACTGACCTCGGTTTCAGACACCAGGAGTCCTGTATGCTGCAGAGACCAAAGCTCCCAAAAACACTTGGTTCTGTGCCTGGGTTTTTTGAAGTTGCCACCTCAGCCACAAAACAGCTTCCATGAGTATTTATAACCTGTTATCTCCCTCAGTGTCTTCAAACCAAATGAACAGGTCCTATTACTCTTGACTGTTCCATGATAACTCACAGTGCTCATTTCCACTTCCCACACACAGACCAAGCTAATGGCTGGAGGAATGGTGATGCTTCCCAGGAAAATGGGAGCTGCTTGGATGCTGAGTTTGTTCATTATGGGTGTTGTATCTTCAGCTCAAAAACTACTTTGATGCTTCCCAGAAATATTTTTAAACTTGTTCTTGCAGAAGAATTTCCCTGTGCAGCTGTTGACACCATTATCCATAGGAAAAAACAGGTCTTGTCTGCATGACTCACAATTTTCATTTGGGCAAAAGCCCACAGACATTTTAGAGAGCACACACTTCAGCACGTTTTTTGAATGAGCAGATGAAAATATCCTTTAACAAAGCATTTTAAGTGCAAGGAAACAGGACCTGGAAAAGGGTCATAACACTCTACCTCTTACTTTTACACAGGAATACCTCCTTTGTGAGATTCTTTAGGGGGGAAGATTCAGTGCCACAACCATTAAGAGATTCTCACCTTTAAAGCCACCTTTCCAAAACAGGTCCTGCATAACAAACTAGTTAGCAAAGAACAGCTCAATCCTCCAAACATGCAGGTCCATGAATAAGTTCCTCTATTATTTGTTCAGAGAGTTGAAAATCATCTCCCTGATGAAATGTTTCCATTTAGCCTAAAACCAAAACTCAGCAAGCTGATTATTTTTGCTGGAAGAAAGTGAAAAAACAACAAGAGCTTGACTTTCCTGACTGGAAAAGCTTTTGTACTGCCTGGGAAACTGCAATTTCCTTTTGCAGTAATTAACAGCTTGAGTGTTCAAATGTGTATATTTTCACTATCCTGCAGATCTGATGGCTTATTTGACACGTTTAGATTTGCCCTACAGTCAGAGCTGTAAGAGATTCTGAAGTCTAGACAAAGCTCTACATATACACACAGCATCTGCTGCCAAACATGATGGCACACACACCTCTCTCACAGGAGGGCTTCTTTAAATGAAAGCAAACCATAAATGACTCAAAATCACAACTGACCCTACCTCAGTCAGGTATTTCTCCAGTTAAATTAAGGAATCTTGTGAAAGGAAGACTCACTGCTTGCTAGGGTGGGGAAATATTTTACATTTTAGAGCAAGTCAACCATGTGCTTTGTTGGCACTGACGGAAGACTGAGCATTTCTTTCTGATGAGAAACTATTTGGCTTTGAAATTTCTCCCTCTCCTGACATGCAGGCAAAATTCTTGTCAGCTGCAGCTCCACCCAGCTGTTGCCTCTCTGGCCTGAGCAAGCCTGGGAGGTTTGTGTCCCAGAGCAGGACAAGGACTGAGGATCACAGCCCTGGGAGTACCACCAAGGAATGCTCTCAGAGTAGGGGTTTGTACTCCCTGTGCTGCTGAGGGTTCCACTAGAGCAGAGAGAAGCCTCCCTAAGAGCCTGGCTCAGAGAAGCAGAAGACTCACACTGCCCTGCGCCTGAAACACTTGCAAACTCATCTCAGAAACTGGTTTCTAGGCCTTTCTTTTACCCCAAAATAATACAAAATACATGAGCATTTAGTTCAAAATCCAGAAGAAAAGTGTTCAAACCACCCCATGCAGCTGTCTGCAGAGCTGAAAGGAAGAAGAAATGTCCAATCCAATACTCCAGTGGAAATCCACGATTCAGAGCCTGGTCCCCAGTCTCTGCCACAGAAGCTGACACTTCATTCTGAGTGGCAGAAAAGTAGCAGAATTTGAAGTACTGATGAGTCAAGAGAGAGAAAAAGTGGACACTTTCAGTGATAACTTCAACAGCTCATGGCTACAAACTCAAGAGCATATTCAAAGCATGCATTTACAGGGTTCAAACTCCAACTGGGTCAGGATTTCATCGGTGATGTCTGAGAAACCCAGCACCTCCTAAAACAGCCATCCTTCAGCAAGGATATTACACCATGGGTCTTGAAACACAGTGTTTTTGTGTTTTCCTGCAAGCCAGCCTTGTGTCCTACCCGAGGAGTGGAGCCCCAGCCCCTGCCCTCACCTTTGGTCTTGATGGCGGTTTCCAGGGCCGCGGCGTCCCGGTCGGCATCGAAGTTGGAGTAGGCCTTCACCGTGGCATAAGCACTCGGTGGGAGGGAATGCTGGAAGGAAAAGGAGGAAAAGAGCTTCCAGGTTAACCTGTGTGCTGTGTAACTGCTGCAGTTAATAGAGCACGTGGCTCTCAGTGAACTGCTATTCAGCCAAATGTTTAAATGCAAGAATGTGAAAACAGAATCCTACCAAGAGCCACCAACTCTGCCCTCCTGACGTGTGCTGTCCAGAAATCCCCTCACAGCCATGCTTGTTGTAACACGGAATATAGACAAGCAGATGTTTTATTGCAGCAAAAACCTACCACATTCCAAGTTTACTCACTAAACCTCGGGATGCTAAAATCTGGAGTTTTCTGGCTAGATTTGGAGGAAAACGACTACAGAAAATCATGCAAAGAAAATGCAAGTCTGAAGGATTTTAGATTTGAAGCCTATACTTTACTTTGGATTACAGGCTACAAAAAATGATTTAAAAAAAAGCAGAGAGATGGAAGATTAATGAGTAAGTCGGAACAAGTTTTGTGGCCTATCTCATGGACTTTAAAGATAACACAAACAAAAATCTTTCCAAGCCTATAAGTTCTAGAAAGCAAAAGTTACAATGTCCTTTTGGAACTCTTTGCCTGCAGATACTTGGTTTAAGCAGCATGAGGATAACAAAACCAAATGACATTTCAAATTACCTCTGCTAAGAGTAAGAGGACTTGCAGATAACTTCATTGAGTAAACAGATGCAACATTTTAGATGTTACCAGATTTTAACAGCTGTTTATTATGGTCCTCCACTGAGGATTACAGCTCCAAACAGAGGGTCACCAGAATAAAGATTCGAATCTCTTCAGCTGCTTCAGTCTAAGCCAACGGTTTAGCTTGGTATCACCTCCCACGGGCAGGTTCAACCAAACCACAGATTTTCATACAAATAGCTGAGGAATCTTCACAAATCCCACTCTGCTGAGTTCAGTTTGGAGACCTAAACCTCTGGCAGAAAGGTGTAGTGACCAACACCTGAAACAGCTGTTTCCTAAGTGAGTGAACAGCTAAGCTTTCTTGGCAAAGAGCCCAAGAAACTTCTGCTTCTGTCCCTAACTCCAACAGAAAGCTGTGTTCATGAACAGGACTAAGCTATCTTAATATCCCTGGGGAATCTTTTTACTTGCAAATTTTTTAAGAGGACAACTTTAGACTAAAAATATTCCATGGTTTCTGACTACGTTTGCCTCTCTCCGGCAGAGGTCAGGCTGTCCTGGGCAGGTTCCTCTGGCAGCAACCACTGTACCTCTTGAGACAGTCTGTTTTGTGCTTTGGGGAGTCAAAAAAGCACTGATCAACTGAGCCATTCTCTTCTGTCTCTTACCATCAGCTCAGTCCAGCAAAGTGGCCCCAGGTTGGCCCAGAGCCACACCACGAAACACAGCCTGTCCTTTTGGCAGATCAAGTTGGTAACAGAAACAGTAAATGGGGATGTGCAAGGAGCCTCACTCAGAGAGATCTGTGTGCCTGACAGATCCCTAACCCAAGGCACACATCTCCTGACTGCTAATTAACCACACTCTGGAGAACCTGAAGCAACCTCAGCAGAGCTGGGCACTCCTCCTTCCACCCACTCTGAGTATTTTCTGAGTGATTTGGATAGAGTATTTTACTGTAAAGATGATCCCATACACTAACAAAATATATAGTGTATTTGCAGTTGGCAGCCACCTTTTACTGTGTCCCTCTACCCAATGCATGCAGCAAATTAGATGCACTTTCCCTCACACTTGACACAGGTCTTAGCAGGGTGATTGCCTATGAAAAACAGCCATTTAAATTCCAGACTATGCAGACTCAAATGACTCTGGTGCACTACTGTGCCATAGTACTGGTGCTGGATGCTTTCAGACAGGAGCTTTCCCAACCGACTTTCCATTTAGTTCAACATAAAATTCTCTACAATGTGGAAGTACAAGTCCAGCTGGAATGTAACTGCACCACAGCCTGGGCCAAACTAAAGCAGAGGATGTTTCCTCCCCCTGTATCTAGTGTGCTTCAGAGGTCCTCCAGCTATTTTACCTCCTATGAGCTTCACTAATTTAATCCTATTGGGAAGAACAAAACTTGATGGAGAAGCAAATATCACTAACAGGAAAGCTGAAGAGGCTCAACTCCTTCTACAAACACCAGGACCCTTTCAGAACACCTACATCACAGTATTCTGAGAATCTTTCTCTGCTCTTGGGCACAAATGAAGAAACTGCAAGCACAGATCAGTCTCAGCTCAGCTCCACCCCCTCCTTAAGGGAAGGAATGTTGAAGAAAGGGCAGTTTCTTCACCCTGCCCCAAATCAATCTCTGTACCAGTGATGCAGAGCACACCAGTTCCTTATGGCAGAGGACAGGACTTGGCTTCAGCCATGGCCATTCTATAACATCAAGGCTAAACACTTGGGTTTTTCAAGAGAGAAATGGGTGGTTCGAACCCTTGTTTAATGTCAGTTAACTTGCTGAATCACTGCTTGGGGAAACTAGTCAAATGCTTTGTGCAAGGCAGCTGCTCAGAAATCCCAGCTTCCAACTGAGGACCTGCAGAACACACCAGCTGCCTGATGCTGCTCACAGGATTTTCGGGGCAGCATTTTGGATGAAAATGCCGGCATGGAACAGTTCCAAATTTCACTTTTCCAACTACTTGCAAGCATTAAGGAATAAACATTTCTGCCCTTGAGAATAGATTACTTAAATATTACTCTGAAAGTAGCTCTCCATTGAAACAGAGCCAGGAAAGCTGAAACCTGACTGCTTTTGCACTGTGAAACCAGTTCTGCCACTTACCTCCAGTGCACTGGCCAGTTCCGTGCAACAGCTCTTTCACAAACACCATCTGGGATCGTTCATTACACAACAAGTAACAAAAACTGGCAGAAAATGTGCTTGGTACCTGGAGTTACCAATGCTAAGATTCACCAGTACAGCAAGTTGAACGGCAACAGGATGAAACACTGCACAGAGAGGATTCACTTCCCCTTCAGTGCCAATCACAGAACCCCAAGTTCATGGCATGATATGCTGACACCACACTGGTAACCGACCATCTCACGCTGCAGCTTAAGAAATCAAACAAAGACTGTGGCTTTCTGGCATTTTGATAAAATCATAAACCAAGAGCAGATGGGGTGGAAAACACACAATCAAAGCTAAAGCAGAAGACAAGAAAATAAGTTTGAGAAAAGTGTTTTCAAGAAATAGCTTGGGTTTGGTGATAACCGTTACAGGAATAAAATCCCCAATATTTTTATTCTTATTAAGTAATGTTCTCCATTTTTAATGTAAAAAAAAATGGAAATTCAGAGGGTATCAGCAAAACCCAACATATTTCCATCTGCTCTTATCATCCTTAACTCACTTGTTCCTCATTAAATCCAGTCACCTCATAGAACTGTCCTATGGTTTTACAGCTGTTTTGTGGTTTTTAGTCAATGAAAGTTTAAGCAGAGGAGATGTGTGGAATCTTATGAACTGTACAGCTCAGTACAACTGCTGGCACAGAGTCCTGTAAAAGAAACAAGATGTGACCTTTAAGCCAAACAAACTTTTCTTGTTCAGATAATAATACTTACATCTCCTTCAAGGCTGAGCTTGCTTAAAATTTCGTGAACAGTAGACATCTTGAAAGAATGCTGGAGGAAGAGAAAAAGAGACAAAGTAGAGTTAAATATCTTTAGAGTTGCACTTGCGTGTTACCCAGACTTGGAACGCTGCAGTACTTAGTGACACCACCCCATGGACCTGCCAATCCCAAGAAAGAAAGCAGATGGAGGAGCTTCCAAGCCACCACCATTAATAAAGCAACAGTGAGAGTTCTTCACTCTATTGTACAATAAAAGTTCCTTAAATAAGCATTTCTTCTGCATTTTAAATACTTAAACATGGCAAGTGGAGAATCTCTACCTCAGAAGCAGAATTGACTACAAATCCTCCCAGAAAAATGGTGCACAGACATTATAGCCTGGTCCAGCTCAAAGCCAACAGGCAGCAAACAAGTCATAGCATTTCGATCACACTCAGTCCCTGAGGCACTCATGGAACACAGGGGGACTATTTATTGTTTGATCTCTAACCCTAGATGCACTGCCCTGTGGTTTTGTAGTGGCTGTCCAGCATGAACACCAGTTAGTGACATGACTGCCAGACACCAGGTAACAAGGATTCCCTTAAAATGGCAGCCCCAAACCTAAGAGCCAGTGAGGCAAGAGAATCATTGCCAGAACCCACACAACATCTCACTAAAGTGCATAAAAAACAGAGAAAACCCCTGCTCTGAGACAGGTCAGACATGCTGCAGGAATGAACACTGAGGGGACGTGTTCAGGATGCAACACCTTGCCTTGGGTTAAACTCTGGCTTCTGCTCAGGGAAGGCTGCCAGAGCTGCATCACTGTTTTACTGGAAGGGTCTCTCGACTACAGAAAGGTTTTCCAAAGGTTGTGAGAGCCAGGGGCAGTATTTCAGAGGCTTGATGCTTTCCCAAAACTCTGCTCTGAAATTTCTCTGTGGAAAGGACAGGCATTACCACCCACCAGTCCTCCAGGACGGCACCTGCTGCAAACATTACTTTGCCTGCTGGAATCCAAGCCTGTTTCTTAGGATCTCCACAGTGCAGGTGCAGAGAGCACTGTTCAACAGGGAAAAGAGCTGAACTTCAGGAGAGTGGGAGAGAAAAGGCAACAGCAGCTCAAACCCAGAGACCCTCCACTGAGCGTGGTCCCAGCACTGCAGGATGCTCAGCTGGCTGCCATGCCCTCCCTTCCACACTGTCCCTGCTGCCCTCCCTGCCACCTCCCAGCATTGTGCAGCCACTCCTGGGCATGTCCTTCCAACTGGCTTTCAGGTTTATTTTTTATCTTCCATTAGCCCCTCTCCTGATGATACTGGGGCTCTCTCAGGCCACCCAGGCAAATTTCCCAGATCAGACTCCTCTCCACTCAATGATCAATCTGAAATTAAGAGCTCAGAGAACCAGAAAAAGGTTTGAAATAGTTCCTTAATAATGGAGATCTGGTTAAAACTCTAGAGCATGCATTTATTTTTTATTTTAGCTCCTGTAAATCAAGCAAAAGGCAGAGAAACCTTTATTTTTGGCAGGTATAGCAAGTGCTATAAGCATAAAACCCATCAACAGAGTTACACAGCTCTTGCAGTGTAACTGCTGTAATCACACCTTTCCTCACTCAGAATACAGAAAGAAACCCTTTCATCTACTGAAACAATCCAGGTTTAAGCAACTAAAGCAACTTAACTTCAAACAGAAATTAAGATTCAAGGGGAAGAAAAATAAGACAGAGAACAAAAATCACAGTCATGCATTGATGTATTTGAGAATAAATCTTTTTTTCAGAGCAAAAATCCAACTTTAAAGCCCCTAAAGACAGGCTGCAGAAGTTGTAATAAGCTGCTACCTGCTGCTGGCACTATTAATCATGCTCGTTAGAGGGGATTGATACACTACTGGGTTATAAAAGTCTTGATGTTTACTCTTAATAAAATGAAGAGCCTAAGCAGTGAGACCTTTGTACTCTGACAGTATTTCAACCAACTCCAAAGATGGGCAACGGAAGTCCTTTGGTTTTGCTTGTCACAAAGAAAACACCAGTGAGAGTCAAGCAAAGCAACTGCAGCATAATCTTTCACATTAAGAAGAAATAGAATCACTGAACAGCTTTTAGCAAGGCTTCTGTTTCTAAATCCATTAAAAACCACACTGAATCAGGCTTGTTGGAACAAAAAACTTGAGCGGAGTCCAGGAACAGGACTAACACACCCTGACGTAGAGCTGGAACTGGGAGGTTCATATCACCACGCACAACAATGCCAGAGCATTCTTTGAAGAACACCAGTGCCCATGAGCTGAGAGTGGTAAGGGGGAAATGGAGGGTTTGGCAAGAGTCTTTGCAGGGAAAGATCTTTACTCAGAGAACAAACACCTCTCTTGTCTCATCCTGCTCTGGAAGGCACTCAGATTGGAGAACAGGCTCTCACTGTTCCCTGATGGGCTGATTCTATCTGTTGTGCTTTGACAAGCTCTGGATGGGTTTGAACATGTAAATAGAAACTACCTGCACTAACTTGTTCTTCCTCACACTGGAGAAGAACCAAATTTTACCTTCTGGCTGGAAACTAATACTTCACTACCCTAAGGCAAGTTTCTACAACCGATTTCTAAACCCACACTATGCAATCCTGAATTACAATGATATTTTGCTAAAAGAAAAGGCCCGTTTTGGCCTCGACCCCCAGAGAAGGCACTGGTTTGCAGGTCTGTTGTTACTCTGGCCCGGTCTCTATTCACTCCCTTATTCCCCACAGCTGCTTGGTAACAGAGGAACGTGTGTTCCAAAGCAGTCCCATGTCTGGATTCCCGGGGCAGCTCCCAGACATTACAGCAGAAAACCCCCACGTGATCCGTGGAGATCACTTTCAGGTACGCACAAACAGCTGCATTGCTCAAGAAGCAGAGTTAGCATTTTAAGAAGCCCTTATTATAAGCAGACAGAGATCTGACCAAAGGGTGTTCCCAGGGATCTGAGCCAAGAAAACGGCATCCCCGGAATGAGGGAATGGAAACTCCTTCACTGGGAGCACATTTGTGCTGGGTCTCCAAAAACTAGGGCGAGGCCTATCATGAGAGGAGATGAGAGAGGGCAAGGAAGATCCACAATATCTGTTGTAAATGAAATAAGGACTCAAAATTACCCATTTATATACAGTGCCAGCCAAAAGTACAAATAAGCCAGGCTTGTATTTCCCCAAATGACCCAATAAGATTTAGCAAATCATTTAAAGCCACTTTTTTGAGAGGAAAAAATCAGCTTTAAAGGAAAGAATTTCAAAACCCACTAAAACCACGCCACCACAAATATACTTCAACCATTCTCTTCCACAGACACTGCTAACAACACCCAGGATGTTCCCCAGGGAGATATTATGCACATATAAAATTAAGGATTTCTGTTTCTTCAAATTCAAGTTATTTTTACTTCTGAGACTTTACAGAAAACCCGTGGTTTGTTTTTTTTGTTTTGTTTTGTTTTTTTAATCTAGGCAAATCATATCAAATGTAAGCTAATGGAAGTACACTCCCTAGGGCTGCTTATCACAGATATCTCCACTAATAGAAGGCAAACAGAGGGATGAATCACCCAAGGGCACAGAGCTTCCAGGAGTCTTTCACTCCTGATCTGTATGTCGGAGTCTGCACATCTCTGTGCAGACACAGCATGTGAATAGGGACACGAGAAATAACGTTAAATAGAACTAGAGCTGCCCTGTGTAAGCACACAAGTCACTTCTGCGTGACTGTCCTGAAATCATTTCACTTCTCCTTCACTTAAAATACACGGCAACATTCCTTTGCCCTACCTCCCCTCCTCGCTCGAGGAGGAAGTGCTGTCCAAGCTGACTCACTATCCAGCGAGACCTCAGCAATTCTGCCAATGGCCAGGGCAGGGTGGGGGGAGAGCCGCGCCCAAGGCTGGCTCAGCGAGCAGGGACCCGCACAGGGGTGCGGGGGAGCGGACAGGCAAAGCTCGGGGCCGGGCTGCCCGTGCGAGGGGTTCCCGCTGTCCGAGCCAGCGGAGCATCCGCAGCCGCACCCTGAGCAGGAGAGCAGGGAAGGGGCCGCTGCCCCGGGCGGGTCCGGGCTCCGCCGCGCCCGCGGGAGTCATTCCAGCCCCGCTCCAGCTGGACGAACGCCGCCCTCAGCGGCCGGCACCGCTGGGAAGCGAACTGACAGCGCCGTGGCCAACCCATCCGAGCCCTGGTGCACCTCAGTGATGAGCAGAAATGACTATCTGGGGAAGTTTGACCAAGTTTGAGGCCGGTTCCTCTTTCCTGAGCGCGGCCGCCACACCCAGCGCCGGTGCGGGGCTCACGGAGCTCACAGGGGACAACCGCGCCCTTGGCCCCGCAGTCCCACCGTGGCACCGGGCACGGAAAGGTCCCGGGCGGGCAGGGCCGGGGGTAGCGGAGCAGAGTGAGGGTGCGGGAGGACGGCGGCCGCACCGGCCCCAGCCCCGCACCGGCCCCTGTCCCCGCAGTGCCCGCACCAGCCCCCGCACCCGCCCGCTCCTCTCCCGCCGCATCCCGACCCCGCCCGCAGCCGGCCCGGTTCCCGCTGCGCTGCCCGGCGAGGGCTCACCTGGCTGGGGCTGGGCGGCTCCGGCTCTGCAGCGGCTTCGGCGGCGGCTCTGGCAGCGGCTGTGGGGCCGCGGCCGCCCGGGCGGGGTTTTGTAGGGCCGGGCGGCCCGTCCCGCCCCGGCGCTGACTCACCGGCCGCGCCCCGAGCGGCACCGGCACAGCGACAGGGGCGCGGTGGGCACGGGCTGGGGAGGAGCGGCCCTTCCCTCCCACCCCACGGGGCCCCGGTCCCGGCCCCGTGGGCTCTGGGGATGCGGAGGAGGCACCGGGAGCAGCGCCCCGGGTGCAGGGTCGGGGCTCAGCCCTCGCCCCGCGGTCCCGCTTCTCCAGCTGCCTGGGGCCGCCCGCCTTTCCCACGGAGCTGCCGTGCCCCGGGAGACGCAGCCCCCGTACCCCCGAGCCCCCTGCCCTGGTACCGGGGCAGCGGGTGTGCGGCAGCCCGTGCTCTGGGCTCCCCACAGCAGGGTGACGGTGACGGGGACAGTGGTACTCGGGCCCCGCAGGGGCAGCCCCCAAGCCCCAGCTGTGCAGCGCCTGGCCGGACCCGCCCGGCCCTGCCGGGCACTCCCTGCCGGGCACTCCCTACCACCGTCAGACCGGCTCCTCCCGCCCTGCCCTCACCCACGGCCCCGCCAGATCGCCCGAGCCCTCGGTCACGGCCAAGCCCACTTGCCACAGCGGCGCTCGGGGTGCAGTACCGGCCGTGAGAGGGCTCGGTGACGTCTGCCACCAGCAATAAACCCTGGGAGACCCAGACACGAGCTCTGCTCCGAGACTCACTGAATCACGCTCAGATAACCCCAGCAGGCCACCACACCCAGCACAGGGCAGGAAACCAAACCTCCTGTCAGTCTGAGCAGCGAAAAAGAAATTTCTGAAACCCAGATCTCACACCGGTAACAAAAGCAAGATATAGGTAAGTATTTGCAGATCTTCGGTTGGATCACTTGACTCTTTCAGCCCAACAGCGTGGCCAATTTACTGGTGATCAATGTAAAATACTTCAAAAAAAGCAAGCACTCCTCACTCCCAAGGCATGCAGTTATTCCTGTAACTTCAGTGTGGTTTTCTCAAGCCCCTGCAGGTGAATAGATTTAGGTAGTCCTTTCAAAACTATGTGGTCACACAGTGGTTTTGATTCTGCACAGAGATATTTGTCTCTGTTAGAAGGCTTTTTTTGTAGGCACAGACAGAGATGTCTTCTGGCAGATGCAGGGGGTAAAAAAGTTTTAGGCTTATCCAGGTGCATAAAAACAGTGGTAGCAAAAGCTGGCATGCACAAAAGAGAGAAGAACATGGGCTGACAGTCAATGTAATTGCTGGGATGAAACGAGATCAGTGGCACAAAAAGGGAGAAAGAAATATGAAGAAATATTACACTTGACTTCAAACCTGGAGGCAACAGAGTGGATACACGAGCTGGTCATTGCAGAAGGTGAAAATAATGTTCACAGACCTTTCCATGTTAAACTAAAGTGGCATGAAAAGGAGAGCCATAGGAAAAGGCATATCATGGAGCAGTGTTTTCTCAGAGAATACTGGTGCCAGGATTGCACTAGTTTGACAGATTAGCTTTCTTTTTATCAAGGACACTGTCGTTATTTCTCTGTGTATTAACGAACCCATCTTTCAAAATGAATTCCTGATTATCCCACTTCAACCAGTGTCTGTCACTAACAGTTAAACAGGTGATTTCCCCCTGCTTTTCAGATTTCTTAGAAAAAAAGAAAAATAAATCACTGACAAGTTGGAAATGTGATTCACAGATCAAAAATTCCTAAAATCCTAGAAGTAACAGCCACTCTGTAGCTGAGCAGAGGTCAGAGAGCCAATCTGCCCACTAACGGCTGCACAATCTCTCAGGGGCAGTTTTTTTAACCCCCATCTCTTGTCAAACATTATTAAAACAAAAGCAGAAAATCTTGACCACAACATCCTCAGCCAAAGCAAGTGTTTTCACACATGCAGTGTATTGCCAACATGCAATATACAGGTGTTGCACTCCTGTATACAATCTGCTGAGTCACACATTAATGAATCGAGAGGAACATGTTCATTCTCTTAAGTCAACATCCATTCACCTTTCAGTCCTCAGTGCATGTTCCAATGGCACTGCTACTCCCACTTCCTGAGAAATGTTTGGGGGTTTTTAATAATTCAATACTTAAATTATGAAGTAGCTCATCTACCACCATTAATTTTGGCTAACTAGATCTTCATATGAACAGTCTGCAAAAACTTGGCTATCAAGTGAGCTGTTATCATTGTAGCCAACAGCTTCAGAAATGTGGTCTCTAACATCCAACTTAATCATCAGTTATTCAATCTCAGGATCACATCTTCACCTCAAGTTTAAAATGGACAGCAGCCTCTCTGACCTCACATGAACTTCAGGGACTGGTGAAGTGATTTCAACACGAAAAAAAGAAGAGCAACTACATTCTGAGTCAGGAAGATACAAACACTATGTTCCAACATATTACAGATTCCCTCAACTGCTCTCTGATTATGTAGGTCAACTGACATCAAAGGCACTTGTACCAGCTGGGGACTCTGAGTAGTATGAACAGCAGAGAACACATCCACACTTTTGGCAGAACAACCAACCATCCTCTAACACCAAGGCCACGGATCCTGCCCAGGGAAATACAGTATCTTCTTCACAGCTTTAAGAAACAACTCTGCAAAAGTAGCGAGTCAAGGAAGGCAGCAATCAGACTGGGCAAATAGGGAAGCCAAACGGAGAAAGGAAATTAATTAACGGGAAACCAGCAATACCAAGTGCCTGAATCACTTGTTAAAATGAGCCATCAGGTTGTATATCACACAGGTTGTTCCTGAAGCTTTACCCGAAGCTTGGAGGGTTTGTACAGCACCTACCACCAGAGGCTGTGGTTCGTGAGCACTGCCCCTGGGCGCTGAAGTAACTGTGGGCAGCATGAGGCTGGAAAAAGGCTGAGACAAGGACTGCACTCACCACCAGCCCAGTGTCTGTGTCTGCCTCACAGAAGATTTACTGGAAGCAAACATGCTTCAACAAGCCTGGAAGGAAGGCAGAGCCAAGAAATGTTTTCGATTTGTTCTCGCATCGCTCCCTAAAATACCTGCATAGAAGGTCATATTTCAAATAATCAGCAACTCCATCAGCTGCAGTTCCCTCTCGGTGACCTCTGGCTTCCTGCACGCTGCCCACAGCAATCAGAGAGAGCACACTGCTCTGGACTGGAGTCCACACAGTCCTGGGGGTGGAAAAACAAATACAATTGTGCCAACTTCTCATTTTCCCTTCTGATTGTTCACTGATTGCGCTTCCTCCTGTGATCTATAGCAGTGCTGTAGGTTCGGTGATTCCATCCTCTCCGACTCAGTGACAGTGTCACGGCTAACTCCACCATTCTTTTGTTACTGCTTAATATTGTTTGATATTAATTTTATCTTTTTTTTCTCCCTCTTTAAATTCAATATAACGTTGCTTTCCACCCCACCAGCACCTTTGATTTTTCATTATCTTATTATGTTATACTGCTGGAGGCTTGACGTGCTTAACTAGAATACTCAACTGAAGTTCCCCTCTGACCCAAACTCTATCTTTGCAATAAAACCTCTGCATTTAGGGTCACTCCAGCTGATTTTTTTCTTACTTCTGTCTGACTGTTTTGCTCCTTCATCTACACAACTCTTTCTCACACTCTTTCAGGAGGCTGTCTACAAAGCACAAAGGTTCATCAACACTGGAGCTATGAAGGCCACAATTCTGTGCATTGCTTACTTAAACCTGCTTCTTCAGTTGAAAAAAGGGGGGGAGGGATCAGGAGAAAGGACTTTCTGGTTTAGGTGTGACTGAGCCTCTGTGTACTGTTGTTGTACCCTTGGATGTGTTATGTTGCAAGAGGATAATACAAATTCCATTCTGATTAGCATATGGAGCAGGCAGACCTCTAGGTGTTGTTTTTGCATCTTGATTATCAGGTCTAATTTGGGAACTGCCACAACACAAATACACACTGATTTGTTATTAGCACTTAATCACAGGTTACAGAGAAAGTTAAATATTACTTTTAAGTTAGGCTAGTTGGGTTCCCAGGGGAACAAATTGGCAACTTATTATGTCCATGGCTACAGAAGAAAGGAGGAAGGACTCCTGCTTACCACACCTAGTAAAACTAAACACTGGGAGTATTTAACTTGTTTACCTGAGGGAAGGGGAGTTGAGTTTTGGGTTGCTTGGCGCTTTTTTAATTTTATTTTATTCTGGGAGGAGTGAGGGGGTGTTACTCTAAATGTTACAGAACTGTTACCCCAATGCCTGTTTTTGAAAAATAGACTAAATCCCAGAATACCAATGCCAACTTTCATCTAACACAATACCAGAGAACCAGACGCCTTGTTAGGTGCTCCACCTAACCACCTAAGCCCTCGGATCAGCTCTATTCTGTGCAGTCTCATTCCTACACTACATGCACATTCCTGCACAAATGTTATTCTCCATGCAGAATTTCATTTACTTGAAATAATCCCTTTTAAAGGGCTAGACTTAATCTCTGGAATGATCTTGTGTGTTGGCCAGATCGCCGATATTTTGTTATGAGTGTGCTTCACAAACGAGCACTACAATAGGTAGGGGAGCTGGCATTTGCTGGGGCAGCCTGGGAACAGAGAGGTTGTGTGAGATGAGCAGGCCATCCAGGAGAGAAACTGGCCCCTGGACTGGATGCCTTGCAGGGCTATGGTTTGCTGGGTGAGCTCACACTGTTGCCTTGAGCAGGTCCTGGTTTTTGACTGTTGACTCTCCAGGGCAAAGACTCAGTATGGAATCTGCTAAAGAAAATGGTCAAGCACACAAATTACTGCATCAAAAAATAAATTAATCAAATTGTTTCCAGTTTACCTTCATGTGTTTCACAGAAAGTCCACATTACCTGAAAGCTGATATAACCTTCTGAAAGGGTGTATTTTAGCAGTCACTGTGACTGACAAAGACATGACAGGCATTATGTCCTACAGGTGCTTCCCCTGCAGCATCTCAAAGTGCCTCACACATAAGAACCTGACAGCAAATGCTCTTCATGGCCAGTAAAACATCTATCTCTATCCCTCACCAGTTGGCTGCATCTTGCACTTGACTTCTAAAAGTTTCCTCTTACACTTTTCAACTCCATATTTGCAAATTAATTTCTGTCTGCTGTTCAGTTTCCCTCTTGTGACACTTTCACACACGTCTGACCACAACCTTGGTTTGAACTCTCATTTATTTTCCAAGATTTTCCTCCTCACCAGTGCAAATAACACCATCATCCTCGCCCTGTCATCTCTCAGTCTCAGTGGATCCTTCCCCTCCCAGCCTGTGGGCACCAGGAGTTTGCTTCCACAAAGAACCAGATGCTTGGGTGACTTGGGATCCCAAATTAAGACAAGAGAGTAACGAAGCGAAATATTAGCCAAGATTATAGTTACAGTCAGAAAGAAATGCCTTTAAATATCCACAAAACCTAATAATAATAAACAAAGGGCACACATAAGCCTAAATAAAGTCACTACCACTTGGCAATACCCATCAAGTTTAGGCCACTGTGGTGCAATCCATTGCACTGGCTGTCCACTGTCCACAGAAAACAACCTGGACTCATCTCTGCTTTGGGAGATGCTCGGAGGGAAGCAAACCCCTCTGTTACTCTCATCTGGCTGAGCTGGTGACAACAAGGGCCATCAACTTCAAAGTAGAATAGGCTTTTTTCCTTCATGACTCAGTCCAGGCTCCTGCACCTTCTTTCCTTCTGTTTGGGCCATGGTAACTACAGTCAGCCAGAGAGGTTTACACTCCAGTGAGGCAGTCAGAGAGGAATATGCACCATGAACAAACGCCAAACCAGCAATTCAGCCACATGTGGAGCAAAGAACAGAAAAGGAACTCCTCTGGCACACATTCAGCATGAGCATTATTAGTCTCTGGAGCTCAATCCCATTTCTAACCTAAACCCTGAATCACCAGCACTTGGGTTTTTCAGCTGCCTCCCAGAGCAGTCATCTGGTGAGGAGGAGAGGTCGCCTGGATACAAACACAAACACCAATGAAACACTTGCCAAATCCCTCGAACTGGTATTGGCGGCTGGAGCAAACTCAGCGTCTTCAGACTGAATGAACCAGCGGCAGGATACAGAAACAAACAGTCACTATGTGTGTAACCACGGTGCAGGGCATTTCCTCAGCCCCTCGGGGACTTCCTGATGCTGCTCCAGAGCCAGCTGCCTCTTAATGCAAAGATCAGGCGCTCTGAGTCAAAAAAAGACCTGTAAAGCACTGTCAGATATTAAACAAGTTTACTTTCTGCTCTCAGATCATCAGTACCCTCAACTGCAGTTTAATGTACTTAGGGTTGGAGAGCTGAGGTCCCTCCCAATACAGGTATCATGCTGTCTGCAGCCCTATTACTAATCCTTTAAGTAGTCCTCTACCAGGGTAAAAAGACCCATGTCAAACCCCAAGCCACTCTGCCGAGCTCAGCTTTCTCAGCACTGTCAGCACAATGCTGCCAGCATAAACAGGCTACTTAAGGGGCATTTTAAACCCATTCACACGTCCTAGGGCTTCAAACGGTCCCGGCTGCCAGCTCTGGAATGCTGTTCCCCTGACTGGCCCACACTGGAAAACACCGCAGGAAACATCAGCAGGGCACGCAGGAGCCCCCGACATCACCCAGAACACACCAGCAGAAATAATCACTGCAGAGTCTGGCCCGCCTTGCCAAAGGACAGAAACAGCTACAAAAGATGCAAGCTGCCAAAAACCCTCAGGGAATTTTTTCCTAGGAACAGTGTTAGAAAGGTTTGATGTAAACCCAAGTCTGTTCTGCTTCATTGTTTCCCATCATTATGTGCTCTTTCCACTTTAGTGACTCATAAGACAAACAGTCCCATGGTTTGGATTAATCTCCCGGCCTCTGCCAAAGCACTGGAGAGGCTGTCACACCTTAAACACGTCCCTGAGAATCTTGGGGGACAACTCTGAAAGTTTCAAGGAATCTAATTAAGCACCACCTAAACTTACTCGAAAAACCCTTAAACTACAGGTCCCTGTGGCAAATCTGCAGGCTGGTAACTGCACGCTGCACAAGTTACCTCCTTGTTGTTGAACATCAGGCCACCTCTGAAACCACCCACAGAAAGGAATGCTAAAATCACTTACAGCGTGAAGTTCACTGGCAGAAGTCAGCATATTGTTACTACAGGGACACAGCTGAAACTTTTCTATTAAAATCAACAGTTCTGTGAAATCGCAGGGAAGTTTCTTAGTGGCTTATTTGTTTTAAAACATCAACCCTGTCTGAGCAAAAAAACGAATCACATAAAACACATGATTTTGAGAAAGTCCTTACATGGCCTCAACTTCGTTACCTGCATCAGGCTCAGCTGAGATACTAAGAGCAAACGATACCCTGTAAGACACAGGAACAGCACAGATTCTTGATTACACACGACTGCCTACGCTGATGATTTTGTTACTCTTTCAAGTGGCATCTTACAGTTTTAGAGCAAATTTAAGGCAAAGTAACTTGACTTCAAAACAGCTGTTGATTGAGAGAAAGGCAATGGCTGTTATCAAGAGATTTGTTTCTGCCAGGCAGGCTAAGCCTTGCTTTTCCAGGTCAGAAGCACAGGTCTGAATTCCAAAACCAGACATCTCTTCCTTTAACGAATCAGAAAACAATGTATATTAACAGCCTGTTATTTTAGCATGAAAGAGCACATATACACACACACAGCAGCATAAAGCCATACACATTTTTTAAGCCAAAGGAATATGTACAATATTTTACCTTCTCAGTTTGTCTGTTTGGGCTGGTGGAAAACCTGTAAATGGAAGACAATGTTCTCTTTTGATAAATATGATGTTGTGTGAAACATCTTCCCTGAAGAAGGCAGGAAACAAAACTTATTTATTCATGTACCAGCATACAAATCTACTGCTTGGTATTAAAACAACCAAGCAAAGAGGCTTGCAGTGACAGGTCTACTGACCCACAAGGTTGTTTTTCTCCAGACACGATGACAGTGTCAGTACAAAATCCTCTCCGTGTTTCTTAAGCTCAATGTGTTGCTTTTGGATTAAACATTGATTTGGATGAAATCAATCTCACTGTGTATTCTGCTCAGGTTACCTAAAAGAAGCCAAAGAATTTCAACTGTGATGTGGGCACTTGTTAATTTGGAAGTGCCACAAAAGCTGTCGAAAGTAGCACATGCAGCTTTGCAGTAACTGTACCTCCTTTTTATTTTGTTATTCTGCTATTTACAAAGAACATCCAGAGAGCTGCACAGGATTCCTGTCCTCCTGTCAGTCAAGGGAACAGAACTGCAGCTGACTATGTGGTTCTGAAATAAATGGGGTCTGACTGCTGAGGTTCATTTTAACGTGGCTACATGACCTGCTCTGCAATGGGGTTCTGACAGCTTCTCCTTCCCTCTTTTTTTAAGCTCAAATTTAATCAGATCATTAAAATATTTGCTGAAGTGCTCTGTCTGCCTGGCAGTATAGCCCACACTAGGCAGACTAATGAGTTCCAGCAGGAATTTTTTGGGCATTCCTGGTGGTTTCTTGTTTTGAATTGTTTGTGCAAAGATCTGGTAGGTGGAGCTTTGGAATCAATTGCAGCAGGCCTGGCACAGGATGGCACTCATGCTGTTCCTTAACTATGGGACAAACAAATGTCAAAGCCTGCATTAGATTAAGAGTCACGAACAACTGGAGTTATTTTCAAGGTTGCCTCATTATTCCAAATCTCATTTTCAGTGACAAAATTAAATTCTAAACAAATACTCTCATTTCATTTATAGATGCTTTCAAATAGTTGCTGAAAAACACACCAGAAGCATTGATCTCAGCACTGATTATTAACATGGGTAGTTACAAATTCATTTACACAGAAACCTTGGGGGAGGCAAGAGGAACAGTCACAGGCAAGACTCTGTGTCTGAGAAAACAGTCAAGCTCTCAGGTACACAGATGCAGCCTCGAGTCAGGGAATTCCTCCAGAAACATAAAGGTAAAATCCAGTTGGGAAGAACTGCTGCCAATAACAGATTCTGCACCCAGATGTACAGGGTGTGACACTGTGCACCTCAGTTCCAGGTCTGGAAAAGCACTAGACTGGTCACTACTTTTCTTTTTTGAAACAGATGATCTCCTAAAGGTACTTGCACATGACCCTGTGTATAAACTCTGCAAGTCTACTATGAAATCACAAAAACCCTGTCAGGGTACGTGTTGGATAGACAGGAGAGAGTCTTCATTTGGCATCACTGTATCATCTTTGATATTGTTTTGTTGAGGAATAATTGGCTCCTTTCCTACCTAAACACACAGTGTAACTATTCTCAGGGTGCTCACACGGGGCAGTGCCAGCAAAGGACTGACTGCACCCAGATAATAGGATCAGTACCACTGGAGTGTCTCAGAGACGTTTGCTGTCTCTGAGGAGCCATTAGCTCCTAAAAGCCTGCAATGATGCAAGAATTCAGGATGCTCTGGGCAAGGCAGTGGCAAGGGAATGGCCAGGGAGTCTGTAGGTAAACGGAAACACTCAAAAATGGAATCTGGGTTACACGGCCTTGAGTAGCAAAAGGCTTGAAACACCTTTGAAACTATCAAAAGCATGTCAAGGTTTATCAAAACTCAGAAATATTTTAAACCCCTTGATTTTTAAGAGTCAGGATCATTACCTTTGTTCACAGAATTCTGACAGGACCTGCTGTGGTGGAGCTTGCTCTTTTCTGTCTTCACTGATCATATTCAGTCGGTGGCAGGTGAGCCACGAGAGCAGTGACGTGGGCACAGGCAGGGCAGGGGATATTCCTGCAGCTGAAAAGCTGAACAAGTTTCAGTGAAACCCAGATGTATTCACTCATCTCTGGGAAAGCTGGCTCTAAACACTGCAGTGGGAACTACCAGTGTCATGCTGAAGGGAGCTGCCGTGGCTCACTGCATTACATACCTTAGGTCAACAATATCCGTACACTTTTGCTTTTGGCTCTTCTGAACAAGGACATTGCCCTTGGAAAAACAAACAAACGCTCTTCCTCTATTAGGGCAATCACAAATAGGAAATGCACACTTGTACAAGCACACTGTGAGCGAACAGAGGGATGTGGCTGCTGTATTCCCCTCCAACAATCAGAGAACGTGTCACTGGGGTCTGTAACAGCCCCTCCCTTCCCACCACAGTTATTGTTACCTGATTCTTCTTAGAAGAAAAAGTGACAAACTTAATACTTAAGTGACACAAATAAGTGACAGTCTTTTAATATTTATTGGAAGATTTTAATCTCAAATAACAAGGTCATTTTCTCTGTGTTACCTCTACTGTTCCAGGTCACACAAAGCTGTCATGCTGTCCTGGGGAAGAATGGGGCTGGGTGGGGACAGCCCTGCCTTCCAACAGCCACGAGTAAGAGCAGCCTTGGGATGATCCACAGGAGACCTTCCTGGGGGTCAGAATGCCTCCAGTCAGCTTTTTGTCCATGACAATCTCCCACCTACACCAGGGGGGATGTAATTCAAATGATTTGTGCTTAAATAGATGGTCACCTGGCTACCAGAGGTGTTTTCTGGCACTGAGAACGTAATTTAATTTGGGATGAGTGACACAGGTTGAAAAGATTTTAGCGTAATAATGTGGACACAGAGTAACTGAATTTGAACCTGCAAACAAAATTTGAGAATCTCTGTAGAAAAATACATTTTAACAGGAATGAAGTTAAAAAAAGGCAAACATACCTTCAGGACAGAGAAATTTAACATCTCAAGCAACAAAGCTTCTGGGAAGGACTGTACCCACACCTGTAAGAATGGAAGTATCTCACAAAATAAGAAGGAGCTTAGTTATGGAACTTGTCAGAGAAGCATCTGAGAAAGTTACACACCCAGTCAGACAAAGAGGCTGAAAACAGCCCAATTTCCACCAGCAGAATTAAAAGCAAGATTAAATGGAGGTCAGCACCAAAACTTCTGAAAGACTACACCTGAACTGACTTTTATCTTCTTTTGGAGACAAGGTGCTATTTAAAACACAGGGCAAGCAAACCAGAAGCAAAAGAAATACCTCCTCGAATGGCTCAGTCCTGCTCCTGAACTTCCCAGCACGGCCTTGGAGAGCCCTTGGCTGTTGGCACCTCCCACCTGCCAGCACAGAATGGGTGTCTGGTCACTCAGTCCCAGCTCTCTGTGTTCCAGTGCCAGGCTGCACCAGGAGACAGACATAAATCAATCAATCTTTTCCTAATACACTGTTCACACACAGTGCCTGTTGTAGTCCTAAAAGGTTCATTGCAGTTATTCCCACCAACATAAAGAACCGATAAAAGTTGCATGGGCTTGCACATATGGCAACCAGTCACCTCGACTGCCAGGTAGAAATGCCTCCAGTCCCCCAAAACTAACTTCAAACTGTCTGAGCACAATAGGAAGCCATCACTTCAACCTCCTAACAACCACCAGGGACTGGGGAGAGCCAGACCTCTGTTCCCACAGGGCCTCTTCCATGTCCAGGGCAGCGCTTTGCAGCTCCCAGCTGAGCGCCCAGTGGACCTGCTCAGGGGCAGAGCTGATCAAGAGACAGAAAAGATACTCGTACAATAGTGAGCTGAAAATTGCAATGCCAGGCCAGCACTGGGAGATCTGTGGGCTTTTTCTCCTAAACTCAGTGGGTTTGAGGCCATAAAAAAAGATCAGCAGCATTTTGCTGTGGAGCAACACTTACCTGGAGGGTAAGAGCCCGGCCCACTCACTCTCCTTCAGCTGTGGTTTCCTGCTTCCCACAGCTTTACAGCCTGAGTTATATTTAGGAATTTATACTTCGGTGGCATCACAAGGGTCAGGCTCCCCCGATTCCTTCTTTCTTCTTTAGGTAACCACCACTTCAGGAGCAGTCCCTGCAGAACCAGTGACCCAGGTACTCACACCCAGCACATTTTCTGCCTTTATTGAGACATTTTTTACCAGTTATTTTGTTGACACATTTTCTTTGTCTCAAATTTCAGATGTTACTGCCTGAAAGAAACACCCTACCCCTTCTCCCTTCTCCTCTCCTGAAACTCCTTTAAATAGACTTATTTTTTATGTATAAACGGAGTAGACTCTGGTTCTTCCACCCAAGAAACCTTTCAAAGCATGAACTCAGAGCAAATTACTTCAGTCTCAGTTAATCCAAAAGAGATCAAACAAAACATAACTGAACTAAGAAGCCATCCCGTGTGTTGTATCCAAATTTCAGAGTCTCTACCTGTTCTAAACAGATAAGAAACTACCATATGCTATCATTCATGATATAATAGTGCAGTATAACAGTGTACTATTAAGAGAAAAATGCAAGTCTTTTAGGCATACAGATATATGTGCAAATAGACCATCCATTCCTGGCACGTGAAACTGCATCAGGAAACTGAATTGCATACAAGTCTGGCAAAAGTTTGTACATATACAAACTGCAAACTGCTTTGGATCCTCCATACTGAGTCGGTTATCTGGAAGAATGACTCACAGCTAAAACATTCCTATTATGAGGAGTCACTAAGGGCACTGAGGATTTGGAATCAGAACTGTTTGTAATTTGCAAACCCCAGTTCAGCTTATTGCTGCAGCTAAAAGAAGCAGTGGCAAAAAAAAAAAAAAAAAAAGAGAGTAAACTGAATAACACTATAAATACATCTAACAGTTGGAAAAAACCCACATCAGAAAATGCTCTGTATTTGACAAAGAACAGTTTTTAATAGACATTCACTGTTTAAGCCTGATGTTTAAAAAAATCCTCCCTTCAGGATTTGGTAGCAGGTAAACGCCAGAGAACAATTTTGTTGCGTTTACCTTCCTGACACTGAACTGTGTCATGGCAAGCCACAGTGAGCAGAGGAATGCTGGATCAGATGTGTGTGCTGCTAACTTCCTAAATCCAACAAAAACCCTGGAAAAACACCTCTGAGGCCTCTGGTTTCTGTGACAGCAGTTTAAGCTTTGCAACCAAACAGCTCTCCAGAACATCAAACACACATGGGCTCAGACAGTTTAAAATAGTTGTGTTGTTTACAAGATAAAAATGGGAAAGAACTTATTGGACTCATTCTTGGAGCTCTCTAAGAATTCATGAGCTCTTCTGAAAATGGGAAGCACGGGCAGAAATCCAGAAAATGTAAACCAAAATCAGAATAGAATTTTCAAGCCTCAGTTTCAAGGACTGGTTGTGTTGAGATCCTGTTGGATGAAATACTCCAAGTCCATACCCTAAACCAGCTGTGATGCAGAGAAACCTTCCCTCCCCAGCAACCCTCTTACAAACACATCAGAGAACACCAACATTCCAAACAGCTTTAACCTTCCACACAGCTCCCATGCTCCAGGAAACATCACACTGCTTGGCCCTTTCCTGGACAGTAAGGAACCCTTTTCCTTACTGCCTTGGCTCCAATGTCACTCCAGCTGCTGATGCATAGCACAGCCTGAAAGGTTTCTGGAACATCACCAAGGCCTTGATCCCATCACTTGTTCCCCCAGGCAAATACCAACACCTCAGGTAAGCACTACTGCACCTCAAAGTGACCTGACAGCAGATTCAGGCTGGAGCCTTTCACAGACACAGTAAACAAGTGCAAAAGTCACTTTTGAGGACACACCAGAATGCAAACAATTTTTGGAAGTTGTTCTGGGGAAGCATAAAAGATATTTTATTTGTTAAGCTGGACAAAATGTAATTGTTTAGCTGTGTGTTTCCTAGTGCAAATTTATGGCATGTGCTATTGAGGTACACTCAGCTTTTGTTCCCCAAACCTCATTTGTTACACCAACCTAAAGAGAAAAGGTTTAAGAGCTGGGAGACACCTTGTGCCAAAAAGGCTCAGTAATGATCTTGAAGTTGCTCTCCTTCTGCACAACACCCAAAGTAAAATGGAGCTTTAAAACTTGTCAGAATAAAAATCTGTAGCCATTCTGGAAGAATTCCGAAAACTGCAAAGTTACATTCCTGGTTGTTATGTGGAATCAGAGTGTTGTCACCACTGCTTCATTCTGCATGATGGAGCTCTACAAAAACCCCAAGACCAACAGAAGACACTTGTCCCCTGTGAGCAGCCACAGGGGCTGCACCACTTGCTTTTTCTCTGACTGAATTTGGGGTTTTCCCTTGAAACACTTCCACTGAGGTACGAAGGGGTTCAAGGTTTAGGGAACACTCCAGCTAAGGAGCCACTTCCCTGCCAGCTTGTTCTGCCTCCTCTGAAGCTGCAAGAAAGCCCCAGATTTGTTGTTGCCTCTTGTTCTTCTCCAGGCCCATTCCTATTTCGCTTGCATTTTGTTGTACTTAGTGTTCCACCTTTTCTTCATTTTCCTTTGCTTGCAGAAATTCTTCCTCAGCTTCTTTGGAGCCACACCTTCATTTCTCACAGGCTTGGCTGGCTTGCCTTTTGTCTCCATAGCTCCTGGCTGTCCCTCACAGGGTGTGTCCGACTGTCCTTTTGCCCCACACATCTACACACAGACGGGGAGAGAATTTGAACAGAGAGCAACTCAGAACACCAAACCAAAATGAGGTATTAGTGACTTTAAGCTATATTAACTTTGACTTATCCTATGTCAGAAGATGACATTCAAACACCTAAAATGTTTTATTTTTTTAGATTTAACTTTGCTCTGAAGAAATGCAGAAGACGAATGCTGTGTCAAGCTGTTCTCAGTAAACAGGAGTAAGCCTCCCCCACTCCAGCTGCCGAAAGCAGGAATCACTAAGTTAGGACAAAAGCCTTCCAAGAGTGGCATGAGGGGGCTGAGGGAAGGACTAAAACCCTCAGTAAAGACTAAAGTCACTTGGTTTTGTGCCTTGCCACACACAGAAATGTAAAAACCGCCAATTTTGTATGTGTGTGGCTGATCTGCTCACCATCTCTTCTCTACATGAGATTTGGAGTATCAAATATTACAGTTATTACATAATCTGCATAATCTGGATTCCTCTCCTCTACCCAGCCAGTTATTCTCACTAAACCTGTAAGACTTCAGTATCCTGGCCCTCAAGAAAATACCAGTTTCTGCTGCAACACTTAACAAGTTCAAGATTCTGAGTTCTGCAGGAAAGACAAAGAGATAAACAGAGATGAAAGGAGAACTGTAAAAACTGAAGCCAGGTTAAAAGGTCCTTCCTGAAAGTGTTTGAAGAAAAAAAGTGCATCAACAAAAAGCACCACCAGAGAGGCAAAGTCAGAAAATCTTTATAAATGCAAATGTTGTACCCATTTCAGCTGTACTGCAAGCCTGTGAATCACAAAGCTTTGCATTAAGCCAAATGCCACATTTTTTTTGTTGTCCAAAAGTATCATATTAAAGATGTAAAACTTAATTTTGCCAGAATTTCACCATCAGATGAGAGAAAGATTAAAAAAAAAAGAAAGAACCAACACCACAATGTATCCCAGAGAACTGCACTAAGAAATTCTCACTCCTGGAGTCATTAGACAGGACATGCCAACTCTCCAGCCTGAGCCCTACAATCCTGGTGTGGAGATGCATCTTCCACAACATTCTGTTTCCCCCCCCCGTTAACAGCACAACAAACCTCAAGGTTTTTTCCACACTGTCATGTTTAAATCTGGGTGAGAAGTATCTCCCCTAAACCATTTTCCAAGGAAAAGGCATTCTTGCTTGGCAGTGGATCCAGAACTCTGAAGGGTCTCTGCCCCCCAAGGATGGCGGGTTATACACCCAATGGAAACAGAGAATTTCTAAACTACCAATCTGCTTTTCTAGCAATGGGACACTGACCTTCTGCTTCCAGCCTTCCTGGGGGGCGGGTGGGAAGGTGCAGGGGACTCTCCCCTGGCTGATGTGGTAGGGCAGAGGGAGGCTGGGATCCAGGGGCACCCACGGCACTGACAGAGTGGCAGGGACGGCGGGCAGCTCACAGTGAGCCTTGTGTAAGTTATAGCATGACCTCATGCTCTTGTCGAGGCAGCTCTTGTAGATTGAAACTGAGGAATCCCCTGCAGCATGGGACAATAAATAAGAGCCCTCCTGCAGACTAGAAAGAGAAAAGTTCAAAGTGAAAAACAGTATTCAAACGGGTTTTTTGATTTTTATTTGATCAGAATAGCTATTATGTACTTAATGCAAAAGCAAAACATCTTTAGATATTTACTTATCAGTCCCTGTTTTATAAAAAGACTTTGGACAAGAAAACATTAATTAAACCATACTGATAAATACATACTAATTACTGTGCTTATAATGTATTCTTAATGTACTAATTTTTCAACAATGTACAGATTGTCATCATATTCAACTAGACATGCAACTGAAACCCACCCCTATTGGGCAAACTCCAGTCCCTTAACCAGTGTCTTACACTGGTTATAAAGACATATAAACACATATAAATTATATATATAATTTATATTATATATAAATTAAAAATACATATAAATTATAAAATTACACTGGTTATAAATATATATAAATACAGCTGTGGACACAGACACAAAGTACAGATGAGCTTTCAATATACACAGGGGCAAATAGGTTTGCAGGAAGGTAAATATCAACAAATCATGAAGCTACAGAAATTATCAAGTGCAGGAAAACTCCTCTGTCATTTGAATTAAGAGACTTCCACTTGGTGCAAGAAAACTGCTTCACCAAAGACCCAAACCAGTTGCAGTTTGAAAGCCTTGAAGCAGCTCAATGAAGGAGCAGGGGAAAGGCTGCAGTGTTGTACACACAAAGACACGTGCTGCTGTGAGTCAAACTAAGCAGAAGTGAACACCAACAGTATTATTTCTACACCTTAAGCAAAAAGACTAACAAAAACCAGATGCCCAAATGTTACATGTCAGCCTACGTACATAATATTGCAACTCGCTCCTGAAAACTGATCCATCAGCTCAGAAGGGCCCAGTCTCCTCTCCTGAAAAACTGGCTCATAAAAATCAAATTCTTATTATTTTACTCCACTTGTACAAGCCTTGTAATGCCAAACACATTTTATGCAGTCCTGGAAAAACAGGATGAGCTGGGGAATGTTGCAAATAAACACAATTAACAAGAGTTGAGCACTTACTCAGACACTTTCTTCAAAATGTGATGAAGTATGTTTAATGAATTTGCAGGCCTGTGAAAGAAAAAGAAATACCAAAAGTAGTAGCTTGCAAGGCTTATTAGGATTTCAAATTCATTGCTAAAACAAACTACTAAAGATACTCACTTGATCAATTCAAGTTTTTCCCTTAAAGTTTCTGGAGAAATCTTTTGTAGCATAATAAGCTTTGATGTGAAAGCATCAATATGTCCTGAAAAAAGAAATTCAATTAAAATAAAAGTGAACAAGTGTAAAAAGCACAATTTGCAGAGCTAATGCAAGAATAAAAAGATGTTTTTAAAGCATAGAACAGTGAAAAGTATTTATCAATGTTGCACAATAACAGTAAAATGTAGAGCTGCTTGAAGTACAGCCATCCATAGCTGGACTGTCTTGGCAAAGCAGGGGGATGCCCCTGACTCCAGGAAATCTCACCTTTTGGGTGATGTGGGGATACACAACCTTATTTTGTCATGGCCAATTTCCAACTCAAGCCTCGCTCCTGGCAAATGGTTAAAGACTGTTTGACTTGACAGAGTGAGGAGCAACAACTCCAAGCTCCCCTCCTCCCATCTTCACAATCCAGGCTGCCCCCCTTTCCCTTGGGAAGCACTGAAGATCCCCAGCACAGCCTGCCCATGGACTGTCCCTCACCTTGGTTCCCTCTCACATCCAGGTTTTCCCAGAAATCTGTTCTGTTCCAGCTCCCACGAGGGGGATGAGGAAAAGGCAGCACAATCACCTACAGCCTACTCAGTGACTTTACTGCCTTACTATAAATCTGCCCTCCTAGGAAGTGTAAACGGTTTGATTGCACAGTTAAAAAACCAAAGGGCTAAACCAAAGCACCTTCCAAGCTAAACACCACTGGCAGTTTATGTGTTGTGGAAGAAGACTAAGTAAGAACTTTCATTTTCACAGAGAAAAAAATAGTGCACCAGGACAAGTGAATTGTTGTAAACACTGCATATTTGTTAACTTTTCTTGATATCCATATTTTGTGCAAGACTGAGCAGCTTGATTTAATGTCTGCATTGCTCATTAGAGGAAATGGGACTTGAAGTCATCATTAAAAAACAATTAAAAAATTAATCAGAGTACTGTATTCAGAACTCATTCTGTAATCAACAGCCTCTCCTCAAATCACAGACTTCTCTATTTCCAAACTCACTGAGAACATAATGGGGAAAAAAAAATAATTTAAAAAATTATCTATGAACTACTCCCACCTAAATTATATAACTGTATCTTATGTTTGAGAAGTGGCTGATTGAAAACACTTGACATTCAGGAAGTTACCCAAACAGTAACATAAAGGGTTTTTTCCAACTCATTTTTAAAATAATCTTAATTTAAAGTGAACTCAAGTGAAAGTAAACTCTTCTTGCAGAAGGCTTTTCTTAGGGACTTAATGCAAACAAGTGAATAATGGTCAGGGTAAAACGCTCCCATTAATCGGCAAAGCTTATCCCAACTTTATTTACTGCTCAGATAAAGTACAAGTGGCTTATTTGGGAAACTTGTCACAGAGATTAGTCCCTTTGCAGAGGCAGGATTTCCTATCTGAGCAGCAGGGGCACTTAAATCAACAGCCAGGCAAGGTGCTCTAACAGCAGGAGGCAGATCGAGCTCCAAGCTCGTTTGATGATAGAACATCGAAAATAAAACATTCAGCTTCCTCTCAGGCCTTGCAGCTCCTGCAGGAGGCCCTGGGGACACTGGTGTCCCTCTGGTGTCACCTGGGTCCCTGGGGACACTGGTGTCCATCTGGTATCACCTGGGGACACTGGTGGCATCTCCTGGGCCTGCAGCACTGCTGAGTCAGCAGGCTGAGTGAGATCCCTCCCTCCAACACTGAGCAACAACTGTGGGGCACAGACCAAGGTCCAAAGAACTTTCCATCCACACTAATTTGACAATACAAAGATGGCTGAGATAGTGAATTAAGGCTTTTCAAGATAACAGAACTTCCACACGCACACCGTGGGGTAAGTCTATGGCTTTATAAAGAGTTTGATTTAAAAATTCCTTCATTATAAAACACAATATTTCACTTAAAAGAATTCAAATTATAGCATGGTCTCAGAAGTCAAGGCTGCCTTTCTGCTGACACCAAACATAACTGCACTAGTCTTACTTTCAGGTATCAGATTAATGACAGAGAATGAGATATTCATCCCATTTGAAGCTGCCCATAATTCTGGGATATTATCACCCTTGGAGAATTGCCCCTGGAGTTTCAGGACAAAGCTTTCTAACGTAAAGAGCCCTCTGAGTAAATCTGGACACCTGCAACGTTGCATTTTTCCATAGCTCCTTCAGAGATACAAACAGAAAGGCAGAATGTCACAGCTACTTTGCAAACACTCCTAAAGAGGGCAGGAAGAACCCCTGAGCCAAGTACATAACAGTTTCCTGTTAAAGGCTGTGACAGATGCTCTTTCATACAATGAGTATTACTTCCATGTATGTTTTTTTATCTACCTCTGTTACAAACTACAAGGCAGTACCAAAAATCTGCAGTCTCCACTTTGTCTATCCAAAAAAATCATAATATATTGCCAGTATCCAAAGTTGGCCACGTGCTGGGAGTCCCAGTTCTGTATTTGTAGCTGACTTTTCCCCCCCCAGGCTGGGAGCACAAACTGAGTGTTGAGGACAGTGCTGCTGTGCCTCCTCAGAGCCCACAGAAGGACAACTCCTGTGGGCCCCAGGGTCTGCTGCTGGAAGAAGCGTATCCAGGAGCTGCCAAACAAACAGCACTGCAATAACCAGTGTTTCTCAACGCCTGTGTTTCTCTCCAACACATGGACAGAGCGTGCTGGAGGCCAGGCCCTGCCAGCCTTGGGCCCTGTGCCTGTTCCAGGAGCAGGTACCCAGGGAGGAGACACAGGGACCCTCTGTACAGGCCAGGGATGGCTGCCGGGGCTGGAACAACCCTGCACAGCCAGCCTGCTTCCTCCTGCATTCCCAGGAGTGTCCCAGCCTGCTTCCTCCTGCATTCCCAGGAGTGTCCCAGCCTGCCTTCCCCCACACCTGCAGGAGTGCCTGTTCCAAGGGGTGCTGGCTGGCTGAGCTGTCTGCAGCCTCTGCCAAGCCCTGCCTTGGGTACCCTGTATCTGATGGCAGATTAGACAGAGCTCCAGTGCTTCCTCTGTGTGCTCAGCAAACACATCATCCTCTCCCTGCAGTTTCACTGCTTGTGGCTCCGGAAATGTTATAAAAACCTTGATAACGTTTTCTCCAGGCAGCCAGATTGCAGTGCAATTCAATCTACCAGGCTGCTTTTAAGTGAAAAGAAAAGAAATGCTTCTCTATTACACCGTAAGATATAGTTAGAAATGGAGAACTGTGTACATAATTAGCTCTTTGTGAGCTTTTTTTTTTTAAGGAAGGGAAAAACCCTAGCAAATACTGCTTTTCAAGTTTAAAATTAGAAACCTCATTTCCATTAAATACAGAGAGCAGACAACCACGGGATCAGCAAAACTACTACCTCAAATACATGAGATTTCCCATATCCCCTCTAACTCTGTGGTAGGATACAACACTTGTATGCCAAAATTCGGAAGCTGAAGTTAGCATTTCTAAAATAGCCCTCTGGTGTGAGTCAGCCACAGCAGGAGTGTAACACAGTGCACAAGTGGAAAGGTTAGGCAACCACAGGCCACCACCGCTGCCACAACCACCCCAAAGTAGGCTTTTCCTACAAGAACGCCAGGCAGCCCCAGCGCAGAGCAGTCACTGTACAAACAGCACTCAGAGCACATGCCAAGCATACTCTAAATATCAACCACCAAGCTGCAACATTTTCCCCTTTAAAAGCTTACCAATTACAAGATAACCGGTATCAGAAAGCTCTCCGTGTATTAAAAGGGCTGTTAAAAAAATCTGGCCATGTTCTTTACAGGCATTTTGAATTTCTCTACAGAACATGCACCCTAACAGACATGAACACTTCCCTGATGCCAAAATGCCACTGCACAAACAGGAACCCAGCATTTTCTGTGGGACATCTGTTAGTCAAACTCGCCTCCTAACACTGCATTGGCTCGTGCCATTTGGAATAAATGGCCTTCCAAGTCTATCTTTCTGCTAACATTCCCACACTTTTAATTCCTCTGTTATTGCCTGTGCTCTGGACTTCAGCTGCCACCTCTTCTACACAGGATTCGTGGTTTCCTGCTCTGTTCTCATGGAATGTTACTTGTAATCCATGGATTCTATTACGTTATCTCCTGTATCTACAGAGCATCTCTTTGACAGAGGTATTTCAGGGCATATCACACACCAGGAGATTAAATGTCACGGATCATTCAGAGATGGACAACGGAAAGCTTGGAAAACACACTTCAGCGACATCATCCAGTGCTCAGAATTCCCAAGGAACACCTCAGCTGTGGGAAGAAGCTCCCAGCAATGCTGTGCTGTGTATTTTAATTCTCCCTACTAGGAATTTCAGTTCTGCCAAGCCAGGAGATTGTTTGCAGCCCCTCAGATATGAGACACTTGTAAACTGTTTTCAAAGAGCGTAATTTCTCTCGTTTCTCAGGGACAGAACCTGGTTTACTCTCTTGCTTGGTTTTCCTCATTGTATCTTACCCATCCACATGTTAGAAATAACAACATTATTTCCTGTTTTCAATGATAAATAAATAACATTTGGCCTTTTCCCACCCTGCAAGCTGAAAGGCCAAAGAATCAGCATCCTCTGAGCCATATACCTGCTCCTCTGTTCATCTTCTGTTTTGGTACACAATAACTAATTTATTTATAATGCTTTCACCAAGTGATAGGATATATTTACAGCTCACATTCCATTAAGAAGTATTTTACCAATCCTGTGATAATTCATAGTGCATGTGAGTCATTTAAAAACCCAAGAGCTAAAAACTCCCCCCAAAACCCAAAGATACTTCAAGTCAGGAAGATTTCTACCTTCAGAGAACTGAATCCACACTACAGATACATCTGTCTTTAAAAGAAGCAAAAAAAACATTAATGGATGCCATTTATCTAAACCCAAAGTTGGAATATCCTCATTCACCACCCAACTCAAATTTTAAGACAAAACACATACTCAAAAGTGGAAAACAAAATGGGAAAGCTCAAATAAATAAGGACATATGGACTAGACTTTTAATAAATATGCATCTCCTCTGTTATTCTACAGTCACACACATTTCTTGGGGAAAAAAATCAACACATGAACTTACCAATGTAAAATAAACATTCAGAATGCAGCAAACTCTCTGTCCACAACTGACACACTTCACTTTCTGTCAGAGCTTCCACACCGTAATAGGCCTGGTATTCTAGTTTTGGCAGCAGGAATATGGGAGTGAGCTGTAAAAGAGAGAATAAAAGAAAAAATCAGCACTCCCTGTCCAGGAATGCCCACAATTTAACTCCATTTTATGGTTTATAATGCCCAGAGTCCCCCACCATAGCTGGAGCAACACAGCCATTGTTTGATGGCTCCCATTCTGCCAAACCCACAGTACAAACCCCGGGGTACAGAGCCTCTGTGTTAAATAGAGGAGGGTAACAGGCACAAAACCAGAACAAGAACAGTGAAAAAGGCCCTGGCAACCTTTTGCAAATGATCAAATTCCAACACTGAGTCATCTTTCCATGCAACTAAATTAATTTGAAGTTTACACTTCTGTGCTCTACTGCCCTCTGCAGCAATTCAAGGAAAAACACCTTGTATTTCTGATCTGCTTATTATTAGTGAAATCCTGCCATTTATTCCTCTCGTCAGAATCTCACCTGAAATTAGAACCTGATGCTTGGAGCCTCACTTGAAATCAGAGGCAAACCTTTGTGTGTTAACACTGACAGAGAAAACAAAGCTCTTCTCACTGACAAACCACGGCTAAACCATTCGCTAAGATAATGTATCCCATAGTATTTTCAAGCAGAATGAATAGGATCTCTTTTTGTCTTTGTGTCCTGTGTTGTTCATTTCATCTCCTGCTTCTCTGCTTAATTAGGCACAATGGCAAGGCTGAATCCTGCTTGCAGTATTTAAGATCATGAACATTCTCAAAGCCTTTGGCCAACCCCCCCTTCACTGCATTAACTTTTAGGAACAGCTCAAACTGACATGAGTTTACACGAGTAGCATTACCCCTGCATCTGACTGCAGTAAACAAAGGAGATTCACACTTGCTTATCTTTTAATCAAGTAGCTTTCAAGTAATCACAAGTTATTCTTCCCCCTCTTCCTACAGTAAATATTAACTTAACGAAGACACTGCAGGGTTATAATTAAATGTGCAGATTGAGTGAGAGCACAAACGCTGAAAGGGACTGGGAATCCCAGAGATGCCAGTTGGGCACAGCTGTTAAACAAATCCAAGCCATAAAGAGCTAAAGAGCACCTTTTGGGGTTTTTTCTTCTTCTGGTACCGTGGCAGGGCCCTCACTTTCTGGACACTGCAGCGCACCAGGACCAGCAGGTCGCTCAGGCTGAACAGCTTGTACACCACGTTGCCCTCCTGAGGGGCTGTGTACTCTGAGGGGGCTTCCTCAAGCAGCTGGAGTTCACTTGGTAGCTTTCCTGCAGAAAACAAAAAATTAAGGAAAATCACAGGCTTGGACGTTTCTTACCATGAAGCTAATCAGCTTTTTTCCCTTGCAGCACATTTTTGGGGCTTTTTTTAACATTATTTAACATTAAACTTAGAGCTCCTGTGCATCTTTGAATCTGTTCTGAAACGTAGGGACCAGAGGTGATTTTCTGGTAGTAAAATACGTAACTTAACTCTGGCTTTGTGCAAAACAGCCGTGCAGGAAGGCTTCCAGCTGGACAGTTTTGCTTCCTATTCTCACCCAGTCACTCTGCAGTGCCAGCATATTGGTTTCACTGTCTCTAATAACAAACACAATATTTCTATTATCAAATACCTCTGAATTCCAGACTCTGTCTTTTTAAGAGACAGAGAAACAGGAAGATGCTGCTCAGCCCTTCAGACTGAGGGAAGAGAAACGGTCTTGCAGTGACTACTGAAATTCAGTTAAATCAATAAAAATGTAGGAAGTGGGAACACAGTTTCAACTAAATTAGTTGTGTTAACCTACAGATTCAGTGATCAAGTAATTAATTTCTATGTGATCAAATGCATAATCTGATTATCTTTTTATTCTACAAAAAAGTCAAATAGTTCCACTTCTGACTGACAAGAATCTATTTTTGCAGACCAGACTACTGGTATATTTGAATTTCAGTGCAAAAACTACTCATTTCACTACCAAATTATTTCACTATCGAATTATTTCTTTTCCTTGCTTAAAAATCTTAAGTATAACAGCTTTTTGTTTCCCTACAGTAAAACAGTGTTTCACATTCAGCTCTGTGGACAAACAGCTCCCAAAATATTCCCTTAGGTGTGCAAGATAGGAATTAACAGCACATTCTCTGTGGGAGAATTTAAGGCACACCTCTAAATAAATGTAACAGATGCTCTATTGCCACATTCTTCAGATGAAGGAGTTCAAAAGTTTTCCTGTTAAATTTGATCCCGAATTGGACATTTTCTTCCTTATGTCCAATGAACACACTTAACTTACTCTTTGGCACTCCCTCAAAGAGCCAAGTCCAGGTATTCCTGCTGGGATTGGAGGCAGGGGCTGGCCCAGTTTCCATGCTGGAGGTCACCAGTGGTTTTGGGGACTGAGGTCCCTGGGCTGGCCCAGCATTAGGACTGTCACAGCTCCCCACTGGCTGGGCAGCTTTTTGGGAAGGTGACTTGAGCAGCTCAGTTTGCATTTTCAGGATCTGTCCCACGGGATCCAGCTCTTTGGATAACTTTCTGCTGGGTTTCCTGGAGGCTTTCTTTCCCTGATCCACAGAATCTGAGCTGTCAGCCATGCCTGCTGAAGGGATGTGTCGGGGAGAAGGACACCCTGCAGGCTCTGCTGAGGGATCACACACAGTGGTTGGGGCAATTGTTGGGGAACACTCCATGTTTTTCCCCTCTGAATCAATGACCAGCCGCTCCTCATCCGTGTCACTGCTGCAGAGGGGAGCGTGGGTCTCGTGGTTCTGGGCAGCACCAGAGCCTTCCTTGTCACCAGCTGCATCAGACAGAGGCTTTGGGTTTGTTCCATTGTCCAGCACCTCCCTGGTCCCAATACTCTGTGCTTTGCTCAGTCCTGGCTCCACTGACTCAGCAGGGGAATTCTCTCCAGGGCTGAAGCCTGGAATGCCATCTAATGATGGAAGCTGCAGACTGGCACATGCTGAAACTTCCTGCTGAGAACGGGGGGTTTTCCCTTCTTCATCTCCACTGTTGATGGTGGACGTAATTTTCCCCCCCATTTTCAGGTCGTGAGATAAAACTTTAGCCATGTTATTAACTGCAGGAAAAGTACTTTCCACTTTAGGAGTTCTCGAGAGCTTGGCAGACGCTCCGAAAGTTTCCAGTTCTGTAACGTCCTCATCAAAGTCCATCCCTGTGTCATCCGGAAGGGGAATCTTCCTGCACTGGTAGCTATCAGATGACACCTTCACACAGGGATGAAAAAGTGGTAATATTAAAAAAAAACAACAAATAAAACAAACGAAGAAACACAATGTGTTAATCACAAACCAGACACGGTTTGTGCTGAGACGCCCACAGAGTAGAAGCATTTAAAAGAAACTAGACAGACACTTTATAACAGGGGCCATAACTCAGCAGTACAAAAACTATCAACAGAAAAACTAAATTTGCCTTCATTATCAGGAAAAAAAAAAGGCAATTTAGGAAATAAAACACAAGTTTTTGGTTTTGTTTGTTTTTAAGAGCAGGTGAACCTACTTACATCCCACTGGAACAGGTTGTCCTCAGCTGGTTTGTCCATCCACACATCAGACATTGAAACATAGGACGTTTTAGTTGCTAGGAAATCCATTGGAATTTCGTGGAACATTTGATTCCTCTCTCTTACTGTCATTTCTTTTCTCAGCAGAGGTGAATCAACATAAACCACTTTGGCTGGTTTGTTACCTTTCCAAGAAGAAAAGGAGATTGAGCACATATTAAATGAAAGGAAGAAAGACTGTTGTATAATGCAAATAATAAATCTTTCAATTTTCAATTATGGTCTAATCCATTCCATGTTCCCAGAAGAAGAAATTAAAAATTCACTAACAATAGAAAATATATGTCCAGGTACAGGGTGAGTGATGATGGTCTGCAGCAGCAACACACACCACATTACCAGCTGAGGGTATTTCAAATGCAGTTCTAAACAGGCAATTTGTAAAACAAGAATTTAGGATTCATCACTTCTTGTGCTGCACTTTATCATCAAATGTATTGTTTTCCGAGAAGATCTTTTTTCCTCCCTTGGGTGAAAGTCAATTTTTGTTTGTTAGGTCTCAGTGCCCAGAAGTGAAGCTGTACTTGGTTTGTCTTTAATCAGTCCCTGTGCCTGGGCTCTGCACACAAGTACACCTCAAGACAAGAAACATTATAAATACTCATAATGAATAAACACCAGTGTATTTAAAAAAAGAAAAAGGTAGTCAGGAGAGGAAATCTGTATTCAGATTACTGAAGGAGGGCTTGACAACCAAAGTAAAGCATTCAGATGAATTCATCAGTTGATTAAAAATATTTTTGTTGCAATTGGGAAAAGGATCTCCGTGGATGACCATTACTTTTTTTACTATTCTATGATGTAAATAGATACTTTTAATTCCAGAAAATGTTTGCCCTTTTCTTTTTCAGAATGGCTCTTTTTTTTAAGCTTATTGAGATCAGCTCATAGATAATCTTAACAGCTTTGTGCAGTTGGTTTCTTTCCGAGGATCACAACTCCCAGTTTTGAAAAGCAAAAGGATATTTAACTGGTTTTTTTTTTTGCTTTGTTTTCTTCCCAAGTGGAAAACAGCTGTGTGTTCAAATCCAACGTTTTTGGGGGTAACTGTGGAGGTTGGGACTATTCCCAGCAACAAGGTGAAGACAAGTATAAGTAATCCCAGATCAACTTTCCAGCTTTTTTGGACAAACCCCAAACTTTTAAAACAAAAACATCCCATACCTGCAACAGTGACCATTTTAACACAAACTGGAATTTCCCATTGCTCCTTGTAGTTTAGCCCATGATTATTCAGTAAAGTAAATAATGATCGATTACTTAAAACAACTTGAGGACAGTATTTCAAAGCCAGTTTCTCTGCATTTGAATCTGAACTAATATCCTAAACAGAAAAAGAAAAAAAAAAAATTTGTTTTAAAGTTGTTTGGTTTTTTTAAACCAATATATACAGATTTCAATTTACAAGAAAAACTCCCAGCCCAAACAAACACAGATCAACATCACCTCACAAAAGTCCAAGTACCACCACAGTGCCTCAGAGTGAAATGAAAAAGAAGAAAACTCCCCTGAGGGTTTCTGGCTGAATCTTATACAATCACATTGCAGCATGAGAAAATGTGTCTTCTGAACCCGCACTTTCAGTTCATTCCTATAAATCTGAATTACTGGGTTGAACAGGGATTAAGATGATCATGAAATACAGCAGCGCATTGAAGATTAACTCACAAATATGCATTACAGATCTTCTTCTGAGTTAAGTAATAGCATAGTAAAGATGTGGAATTGTGGAATATTAAAGTATGGTTAGAACTGCCCAGTTGTTTCAGTACCAATTCCCTATGAAGAACCTCAAACCAGATACAAACCCATGAAGAATAAAAATTCAGAACTGAAATGATAAAATTATTCAGCACTGTGAGGACACATTTCCATGAGAAAGGACTCAGAAGGTAATGGAAGCCCAGCAGCACTGAGCACCATGGGAGAAGGAAGGAGAATCCAGCTGTGCTCATGTTTTCTGCCACCTGAGGCATCAGCACATTCTGTTTACAGCCACAGCATTTCTTGGGGCAGAGCCCACTGCCCTGCATCTCCTCTGCTCCTTTCCTCAGCAAAAGTGTCTTTGAAATCACAGTGCTTCTGTTCAGAGGGGCTTGATATGTGAACAAACACCTTAAATTAGCTGATAACAAATTATCTGGGAAAACAGTCCAGAAGATCAGTTCTACAGAATGCAACCCTCACTGATTTTCACAGTGGAAAAGAGACACACATCAGCTATTTAATGGTGAGATGGAATGGAATCCAACAACTGTTCAGCCCACGAACAGGATCAAAGGGCACTGTGGTACAAAACATGCCTGCAAAGTGACAATGAGAAGGTTACTTACACTATGCATAACCTGAGCCTTCTTTTCTGGAGTTATAATAGAGGTAACAGTTTCATAATCTGTGGGCAGCTGAACGGGCAGGGCAGGGAAATCTGTTTTACCACGTCTTGCTGTACCCTTGGAGAAATCAAGCAGAGTCAGGAAACAGCCTTAACAGCATCTTGCTGACCCAACATTGCACTTCTTGTGAGCAAAAACACCAATAATTTATGCAGCTGCACTCGAAAGTCGTGTTATACGAAAAATATACTATTACTGTAATCTTTTTATGGCAAACACACAGTGCACAGCTTTACTACCAAAATAACTTTATAAAAGTTTTAATTAATAACTTTAATTATCAATTATAACCCCTAACCCCAGCACTGAATAAGAACTGCAAAAATCCCAAATCATCATGATATAATTCTACCTCTTTGAAAAAAACAACACAAACCCAATAGATAAGGTATTACCAATGCAAGAAGATTCTTTTCCAGCCTGAAGGTCAGCTGTGTATGGAACTTCCCTCCCATGATACTCATGATCTCCTGGAGAGTGTAAAACTCGGGATGCTTTTGCACATGGCCAATACAGGCACGGAGCAATTCCTAAGGCAAAAAAACAAACCTGTTTGTGCGTTTGTATCTTTCATAAGGATTTCATTTTGAAGATTTTTCTGCCACTGCAAGTTGCATTTAAAAACTTGCAGACACCAGTAATATTCTTACAATCTCTGGTATCAGAACTGACACATATTCTAAACTCTCCTCAGCCCTCCATAAGCAAGGCTAACAATGTATGCACAGAGGCTCAGAGTAATCACTAAAAAATACAGTTTGGTCCAGTTTGAACTGTGCTAATCCAAGTAATTACTTCCTTTAGTGTATTATTTTTTAGAGGAACTAATATTTTTCTGTGTTACCACGCAGTTTACACAGGCCTAGGTAAAAGTCACAAAGGTAAAGACAAGATGATTCCACTGGTGTTGAAACTCATGTCAACTCCAGATAATTTTTATATCTCAATTATGCATTTAAGGCATTTCACTTCTATTTAGTAACCAGACTGAATTATTTTTGCAAGTACTGTTTAAAACTAAATATGTGTCCCTATTTCATTTCTAACTCCGGGTATCAACCTTACAATAAACAGGATTTCAAGTCTGGAGACACACTTTGGGACCAGATGACAAGATCACTTTGAAAAATAGACACAAGATGTAAAATGGCAAAACCAATCCCAACTTTTAGGGAAAAGAAAAAATGCAAGCAAGATTTTTGCCTTCACATGTGCCGAAACTCTGTGTTAACCTATTGATGGGAAAGTTCAATGAACCTGTATCCTGGAATTCCTTTTCCAAAACCCAAGAATGATGCATGAAGTTGCATTCCTGTTTGATCTTAGAATCATCAAAGCGGATATTTAACACAGCATGAACGTGCAGATGATTCAGATTAAAGCCTGAGTCACCTCTGATTAAAGAGCCTCTGTGACATGTTACTGTAGAGGAAAATTTAACATTCTGTCCAGTGGTGAATATCTAGGAGCAACTTCTTCATGTAAATGCACACCTAAAATGTAACTTCTCTGTTCCCAAATAGAAAGATGAACTTTATTTCATTGAGGAGTAACTGTTTAAACATACTGCATTCAGTGACTTCATTTGTGTCACACCTTCCTGGTCAAGCCCTGCTGCACAGCACAAGGGAAATGCCGGCCCATGTCTCATCCCAACATGGAATCAGCACATCCCATGGGCAGTGTCTGTGTATGTTCTTCACAATTCCATTGGCATGACTTCAGAAGAGATGGAATGACACCTGGCACTGACCTCAGTGTAACGCAGTGCATCTTCAGAGATGGCATCATAATCCTGGGCACAGCTTCTTGCAGCGTTCTGGGCAAATTTCATGAATTCTGCAATTTCATTGTTCACCACTTCTTTCATTTGCTGGGGAAAAGAAAAAATCTACTTTTAAGACAGAATAGAATCCTCTGTGATAGGTGTGTAACCAGCAAAATTTCCAGAGAGGTAGCACAGGTAATGGTAGGAGGGAGGGCACAGATTCCACTTGCTGCTCCATTTGGCAAATGCTCAGAGATTAACTTTAAGAAAAAAAATTTTGTGAAGCCCATTTCCTTAAAAAAAAAAAAATTCCAAACCAACAAAACACCACCTCCCAATGAACAGCAAACCTCTTTTGACACGTGCTTTCTAAAAAGAAAGGCTGCAAGATGCTGTTGATGGAGTTTACATGACAAAGCCACAAAGTATCTGAGTCTGACTTCCCCAGAAATTGTACCAAAGGTAGCAACAATGCAGCAGCTACTCATGTGCGTGGGAATGACATTCCCCCTGTTACAGCATAAAATAAAGGAATTAGCATTAAAAAGGAAGCATGGGAAACCAAATGGAATGGCTCAAAAACAAATGATACCTCCACCCAACAAGGCCACAGCCATCTAAGCACATGGCTGGGGCTCAGCTGCAAGGGTGCACTCGAGCCCTTCTACTTCTGCCAGCACTGACGTGGCAGCACATGAACTCCAGGACAAATAAAGTATGACAAACTGAATTTCAAAATCAATGTTCCCACCCTCCTCTTTCTTCTTTGCAACAAAAAAATGGTAGGACTCCCTTTGTGACATGGCTCTGTCCACAGCTGTGCACTCACCAAATACGTGAACAGTTCCCTTTGACTTGCTGCATTGACTTGAAAATGGTTGATTTTTTTCGAGTACTTAGTCATCAGATACAAGTATGTTTTCTGCTCCTTCTCAGACAGACAAGAGGTGAATGGATAGGGGAGCCTGGGTTCTGGAAAAGGATGATCATCACTTGTGCTTTTGGCCTCTGCCCCAGCTGACTCTGCGGCCTGCCCGTCACAAGGCTGCCTGTTTTCTGAGGACTTTCCCAGAGCTTCCACATTTTTCTTTGCCTCTCTGAAAGAAAAGTAACAAAGAATCTGCACTTTTCACAAAAGTACTAATATTTGTCAGAATTAATAAATAAAGGCAGTCATGCAAGCCTAAACTTCAAATCCGGCAAAATGCTCTGAGAGACACTGTACTGTTCCAGTTCCTGGTCTTTGCTGTTCCAGTTCCTGGTCTGTGCCAGAGGACTTTTCTTATTCTGAAACTCCACCTGGACAATCAGACTCACCCTCAGTACCAGCAGAGGGTTTGCCACTTGTTTAGAAATAGGGGAAAAAATAGTAGTGTTTTTTTTTCTCATTGAACAAAATACATTAGTCTGTATACTCAATATCAAGGTAACAAGCTCAATGTGGAATGGATTCCTTGCTCTGGAAACACCCATCATTAATGCAAAGATAGATAATCTCCACATTTCATCACTCACTGATGGCTGGTGTTCAGTTTGCACTCAGAAAGGTCAAAACTTAAAGTCAGTTATGATAGTAGAGGAGAAAGGCTTTTTCTAGTTAAGCTTTTCATTGTAAAAGAAGAAAATTTAAATTACTTCATTGTAACACCAGAAATTCCAGACTTCAATGAAGAAATTCTTACAGAGCATACAGTTCAAGAGTTTCATTTTCTACTCTAAACAACGCTGGAATGAGCCACCACAAATACCATCAGGCCAGGGCAAGGGGCACAGCTGCCCTAACAACAACAAAGCTGGTTCCTAAAACAACTCCAGCATGAGAAGGCAAACCAGCTCAGCCCTGCTCTATTCAAAATAATTGCTCTTAAGAGAGAAAATACTTAAGGCAGACAAAATGAACACCAACTGCTGATCTTGGAAAAAGCATATTTTTAAGATAGCATTTCAGCAGTAGGAAACATCTCTAGTGTCATTCAAACCCAGCAGTATCACATCCCCAGCTCTTAATAACACTTCACAGCTGTCTCTCTGGATACAGGGATGTGTCCATCCCCGTGGCACAAACTGGCAAATTTAATTAAGCTGGAGCAGCGACAAGATGCTGACTCAGATATGCCAATGTAGGAACATCCAGAAATCCTAGCAGCTCAAATTGGCTGTATTCAGCACTGAATGAAATGGCAGCACATCAAGATCATTTCAGCATGCAGTGCTGTCACAGGCTTCACCGGGGTGCAAACCAAAATAATCTGACAGAGCTTCTCTGCCCATATTTACAGCATTATCCTTCACTGGAGCTGACGGCTTCACTTTGCCCCTTCATTTCATCAGCACCCTGCCTTCACAGCTTCTACACCCAGACCGAAGGAAATATCTATCAGAAACCCCAATATAAAACCTGGCGAATTTCCTCCAGCTTTTCCTTTCACATTTGCTCCAAGAGGTTTCATTTCTCTGCCCCGACTATGGCCACACACCCAGTTCCATCAGTTCCTGATTTTTCCCAGGTGCAGCCTCTCCTGGCTGTAAACCCACCTGAACCACACACAGCTGAACACAATCCCACTCCTGAGTGTCTACTCCAGAAATCCTTACAAGGAGGAATCCTACAGCAGCATCAGGTGTACCAGCAGCGAGCTGGGAGGGCTGTGCTCATCTCTTGCCAGTTCCAAGGAAAGCTGCTCCAACAGAGATGAACCAGAAAAGCCTTTTCTGGCTAAAGATGTGGGATAGAGAGAGCAGGTATTCCTCTCATGTGGCATGTTCTCACTGTCAGCTCATAAAAATTCAGTAATTCCCCTTTTGCAAAAATCATCTCCCCCCTTGGAGCAGAGAAGCTACTCGGAGTGGTTCTGTGGTGTGACTGTTCATTCCCCAGGAGACACCTGCACCTCTCTACCAGCTTCCCAGCTTCTGGCCAGTTAAGGGTCATTCCTCTTTGGTCGGTAAGAGAAAGCAAACAACAGGCACCACCCCCAGAGCACAACTCAACCTCTATCCCAAAACCCCCAAAATACCCCCTTCCAGACACAGAATCCCAGAGGGCCCAACCTGGACTCCTCCTGCTTTCTGAGGTTTCACAGCAGCTCAAGCACAGACCAACTGCTGGAGGAGTCAGTAAAAAATCCCTGTGTGCCAGAGAACACCCAGCTTTGCCCCAAAACAGTAGGACCATCTACCCATGGGATGAAAAGAAAGAGCACCAGGTGATAATGCAACATGATATACCTTCTCGATAAATGCCACAGCTCAGCCAGGCTCGGAGACAAGGAGTATTTGTCATAAAGTTCGTGTGAGAAAAATACTTCTTTGCCATTTTTTGGTGTAATATCCCTAATTTAAAAAAAAACAAAACCAAACAATAAACATTGCAATATAAAATATTTAAAGGCCACAGCTGCCCCCAAGAAACAAAACCCAGAATGATTTATAAAATCAAAGAGGATGCCTACACAGCGTTTCCAGATTTCCTCTTTGTGGAAGTTATGGATGTATTAACGCCTTCTGGTTTTCCACAGAAAAATACACATTCTTTACACTACAAACGGACAGCTTCACTAACACCATATGTAAATTCTAGATGTGGTGACAGAAACCGATGGGAGTTACACACTTTCATATGTTCATTAACGAAAACCAAATTTGGGGTTGAACTTGCTGGAATTTTTGAGAAAGATACACTTTTTTTTTTTTTTTTTTTTTTTTTTTTTTTTTTAAGAAACGAGTTGGTTTTGTGTTCTGCAGTGATCCTACCTTAGATTTTTTTTTTAATGTAGCCCTTTCCGTGTACAAGGTTTATACGCTAACCTTCCTAAGCTATTGCGAAAGGTATAAGAAAGGATTTATTTACGTCTCACCTCACAAACTAATTCAAACCCATCCCACCCCTCGGTTAAAAGAGCCGCATTACGTCTCTGCGGGGCTTCGCGTTAGAAACACGAACAGCGACCCCGCCCCGGCTCTCCAAGCCCTCGCTGTCCCTCCGCCGTGGGCACAGGCGGACACGGAGCGCCTCAGGGAAGGCATCCCGCTCCTCCCGCTCCCGCCGCGGGACCCACGGGAACGGCTCGCACACCCTCCCGCCCGCCCTCGGCGCTGGGGCGGCGCCCGGCGGGGCGGGGACTGGTCCGCCGCGCTGCCCCCGGGGTTGCGGCGCGTTCTACCCGCGGCGGGGCAGCGCGGGGCCGTGTCCCGCCGTGTCCCACAGCCCCGCCCGCCTCGGCCGGACCGCGGGACGAGCTCACCAGCTCAGCGGCGGCCCCTCGGCCGCCATCTTGGCAGGCCCCCTTCACGGCACCGGCCAATCAGCGCCCGGCATGCGGATCACGTGCATCCGAGCCAGCCAATGGGAGTGCGGGCGGGAGCGGCGCCTCAGGGCGCGGCCGCCATGTTGTGGCGGGCGGGGCCGTGAGGGCGCCCCGGGGGACCTGTCGGCGGGTTCCGGAGCGGCACGTCCCGCCCCGGGTGTGCAGGGGTGCGTGCCTTGAGCAGGGGTGCGTGCCCTGAGCAGGGGTGCGTGCCTTGAGCAGGGGTGCGTGCCCTGAGCAGGGGGCGGGTGTCCCCAGCGGCACCGGCAGCCGCCCAGCCCGGCCCGGAGGGGTTGGGGCCGTCTATGAGGGCTGAGGCGCCCCGTTCCTCAGCTTCGTCCAGTTTCCCTGGATCACTTCTCGTTTGTTATCTCGTGGGCAGAGCCACAAAACGTTATTTATTTATTTATTTATTGCTGATGATAGGCTTCCCAACGTGGTAAAATGTGGAATTGGGGTATTGTGAGAACCCATATGTTTGGGTGATGGAAACTCATTTGCCTGCAATGTTACAACAAAAAGGTGACCCGTCACTGCTCTACGGGTGGGGAAGTGAGGGCAGTGAGGATGGGACATGGAGCAGTCAGTGTCCCCCTGGTGTCCTGGGACTAAAACGGGGCACTATCACACAAATACGCGAGAACACACAGATGATTCAGAATGATTTCCAAACCCACCAACAAGGGGGTCTTCAGCTTGCTTGCAGATCACTTTTAAGGGCACTGATTTTAATTCTGCCCTCTCTCCATTTGTGTATCTCAGAGGAGCAGGAAGGTTTCCTGTCCCTGCTGGACCCATCCAGAGCCCACTGGTGGAGGAGCCTCCAAGGAGGGACCTCACTGCCCAGCCCAGGTATGGCAACAGTGACACGGCTGAATGACGAGGAGGCTTATCTTGGTGAATGTGACAGCTTAAATCCTACTTCAGACTGTCTTTCTAAAACCAGCAGTGTCTGGTTTTTGGTGGTGTTCTGTGTTTTTTTTTGTTGTTTGTTTGGTTTTTTTTATAAAATGGTGCTACTTTCTACAGGTGATCCTTCCATGGGATAAACACAAACATCAGGAAATGTGTTTCCGCTGTGACAAACACTGGCACAGGCTGCCCAGGGAGGTTGTGGGGTCACTATCCTTGGAGACACCCTCAAAAGCTGGGCATGGTCCTGGACAACCAGCTCTAGGTGGCCCTGCCACCCTCAACAGTTCTGTGGTTCTGTGAAATAATCAGGGACCAAACCCCTCACCTCTGAATGTACAGCTTAGCTTCCCTTATGGGCAAGGACAGGAGTCCTCAGCCTGTCTCTCACTTCAGAAAACCTCCTGTGTTTTATATTGAACTTACATGGTTCTTTCTATAGTTGCTGCCCAACCTCTATCTCGTGGTTAGGAACTCTCCTGAGACTGGAAAGGTTGGGCAGCAATCACGTGCTGAGGATGAGAAATTTAAATCTGGGGTTTCAGTGTCTTTGCTGCAGAACAAACGGCACTGCCCTTGCACTCCTTTTTTTTTGTGGAGCTGATCTGTAGGTGAAGCTGCTCCCAGATCCAGCGCTTCCAAGATGAATGCTCGTGTCTATTTCTGGATCATGGTCAGACATATAAATACTGAGCTGTTAAAAGCTCTGTCAGGACTGAGGCACTGCTGAGGAGGTCTAGAAGGGGAAGTTCACATGCCCCAAGTCTTAAGACCAAGCATGCTGCTGACACAGTCGGGTGCTCCCAAGGTTAGCGCAGCAGAGGGGAGTCGCAACTCTGATTTCTGATGCCTAAATTGTACTAAAACTTCAATTTTGAAGTTTTAATCTAAATCCTCATTTAGATCTGTCCACTGGGAAGGTCCCTGGGAGGGCCCTGTGCCAGATTTCTTGTGTTTGGCACTTGGTGCAGTGAACCGTGATTTCAAACATGAAGACACCTTCAAGAGAGGGAAGGTAGGTTAATCCACATCGTTCTGAGAAGGTTTAAAGCTCTTGTTGGCCAAAAGGGGAGCTTAAAAGGTATTCAGGAGTTGTCCTGTTTCCCTGCTGACAAATGTTTGTGTGAACACAGCTCTGACACATGGGCTTGGAAGCACAGCCTGATTTTGTATCAGTGCATTCCTTAAGGAATAAACCTACTAACCACAGCTCAGAAAAACAAGCAAGATGCTACCGACAAAAAGTTAAGACAGATTTTTCCATTAGAAGCTGAAGTTTTATTACAGGATAACAGTACATAAAGCACATCTAAAATCGATGTGTTCAATGCACTTAATAAAGGTAATGTAATATTAAAGGTACAGTTTCTAAGTACAATATAACAACATTCATATTAGAATGAAAATTGGAGTATTTAAAAGACAACATTAAATCTCTTATTTTTACAGTCATATTTACAAAATGAATCAAAATACTTTTTTCGGGACCGAGTAAAATAACAAACTCGAATATAAGCAGGCTATTGTAGGAGTGAGCTGGAAAGGTCCATGAGGGGGACAAGTGAAGTGACTGGGTAAAGATCATTAGCAAAGGTTTAGTACAATACCACTTTAGTATTCCTCTTGATGGCTTACACTTGATTGTGGCTAGAAAAGGAATTTATACATACTGTACACATAACAGACAGCACATATTTACATGTACAGTATCATTGCATTTCAACTCGTGTGTATTTACAGAAATTTGAGCATTTCACTCAACGAGGTTTTTTAAGTCTGTGTGCTTAATCTTCAATCTGATGTGTGTTTGTAATCAGCATCGATTCTGGCGTTGGTACATTGAATATTTAGTAAAGAGGGAGGAGAAATGTTAACTAAATGGTTTTGCATAAATATATCAAACTGTTTAAACAATGGTGGAACGTGTTCCTGGCATTACCTGTAGGTTGGAACGTACAAATTTAACAGTGAGTCCTTTTCTCTTTGAAAATATCAAAAGGTGACTTAACAAGGGAAAATAAAATTGTCATGGCTTATATTTAAATAAGATTGTAGCTTCAAGAGGTTTTTATAATAATTGTCCTGATAGTGTTTGCAGTTAAACATTCCACTTATGAAAATATACCCACGGTGCAGTAAAGTTTGTATTTGTTTTTAGGTCAACAGTATGTTTGCTGTTTAAAAAAAATTATTTATATATATATATTCCTTGGATTGAGGGTATAAAAGCAGTGCATGGAAGCCAAGAACCATGGCTTTAAAATTCACTACCTTCTATTATCAAAAAGTGCAGTAAACAGAAACATTGTTATTAATAAATTGCTCAAAAATCTTTGCTAAAGATCTTATAAATTCAGTAATATTACAGAAAAATTCTAATAAATATTTAAAAGGTTAATTACCTCCTTAGTTAGATATTTGATATCCATCAGTTTTGAAGAATGAACATGAAAACAATATCTAGAATGAAGGGAACGAGGGACAGGAGTACTTTGAAGGGTACACGGCTATGTAAATTAAGGTATACATGAAAAAAGAAAAACAAAACCCCCCATACCTGACAAAATGTTGCAAATTCCACTTCTTAATGAACTTTAGTTGCTACTGGCTGTCCCTGGATATGTGTGCCTGGTTCTAAAGCATATCCAAGGAGGGAACTGAGCCATCCATCTCTATGGAAGAGTTCCAGAACATTCCTATTTACAGCCACTGCAGCTCAGCGCAGGCCTGGCGCGGGAACACCCCCGTGGGAGTGTGTTCAGCTGCCGTTCCGAGGGAGCGGGGAGGAAGGCACCCAGCAAGGAACAGCTACGCCCTTGGTGCGACACAGCCACAGAACCGCCTCCCTTCCACACAGCCAGCACCTCGGCACTGCTTTGTACTGGCACATCAGATCTTTGTCTTGGGTTTGAGACAATACAGGCAGACTGTTTTAGTAACCAAAAGGATAACAAGCTGGACAGAACATTTTTAATAACGTTAATAATTAATAATGTTAATAACGTAGAAAAAAATTCTACATTTGATATCAAGTATCTGTACCGGTGAAGTAATTTTCTCCTTATTAAATATACTATAGAATAATTTATATAATGACACTATGCATTTAAAGAGAAAACCATGTCCCAAATCTTGTACTCTGATACAGGTACTTGTTGGGCATATGTTGGTGTATATATATATATATACACAAATATATATATTTATATATAGTTATACTCAGTGAAATTAACAAGACCCAAAGGTGGTATTGTCTAGGAATAAAAGGGGTTTGTTTGTTTTTGTTCACAAAAGTAACTTATCTAGCACCACACATCAGAAAAACACAAAAATAGCACACTCTAGTTCTAAACAGCTATGTCTAAAATAGATTATATAGTAAAACAGATATTATACAGCATAATGTGGTATTTGATAAACAGATAAATATTTGCACTGTGTAGGCTGTTTATAGTATAACTTTATCTATACAGAATGAAAGCAAAAAGTTAACTGTATAGAGGTGAGCAGAACAACATTAAATATTATGACTCCAAAGCAGAGACAAAGTTAGAGTTGAAAGAATAGAGCAAGATAAAATGTTTACAGGCCATTACAAGTCCTTAAATTAGTAGTAAAATAAGGAATCAGTTGCTCAAGTTTAAGAAAGCAGTAAACAAGAGATTGCATTTACATGCAGATGTCTAAAACTTGTATTTCTTTTAAATCTATGCACAAAAAGTCATTTGTTTTTATTGCTTGACATTCAGTTATGGCTAGAGTATTTTTAACCTTTTTTTTGTACTTTGGAAACAAGAATATTGTTAAAGGTGCCATAAAAATGGACAACATTGAAAACAGTTTGCAAATAAACCACCTAACACTGCAGTTCTTTATACATTTTAAAAAGCCTTGTCTGGGGTTTGTCATATGTTAAATATATTTAATCTGGGAAAATACATTGTAGCTTGAAGCCTCCCATTGGCCCAAACATCCAATACAAAAACACTTCTCCAGAAAAGGAGCAGGCAGACAATACAGTTACATAGAAAGAAGCAGCCAGTTAATGTCCTAATACTTCAAACATTGACCACTGTTCTGTGACTCGTTCGAAATCAGTGTAGAAATGAGGAACGTTTTGGATTGCCAAAGGTGTTACAGTACATTTGCCTTGTCGTGAACTACAATTCACTGTATTGCTTATGAATTCTCCGCGTTAGCAGAGATGAGATTACAGATTGCAAGGTCCTGTAAGGGCTGTGCATCCGCACTGAGACTCCGGGGGGTAACCCGGCCTAGCGTTTCTCAAAGCGAAAGTCATGAGTCGTTACCTGAGCGCTGCCGGAGCGTTCAGATCCTTACCAACGCCCGTGAGGGGCGAACGCTGCTCGCTGTGGGAGCAGTGGCTGTGCTGGCACAGGGAACACGCTGCCCAGGGAGCCGCACAGGCAGCTCAGCCCCACACCGGGGCAGCTGCCGGAGCTGCCTGGGGGCCACGAGCGTTTGGAGCAGCCCAGAGTTCCCAGGAACAGCTGCTTGGCTCCCTCAGTGAGGACACTGCCACTGCCCACAGCTCGTTTCCATCCCTGCCCCAGCTAAAGGGGTTCGTGCCAACACAGAGCCCTGTGGAGAAACAGCCCCCGAGACCGTGCTTTCAGAACCCTTGAGAAACACTAGCACGGGAAAACACGTACACACGTACACAGCGCACGGGAACACCGAAAACATGCACACGTTAACAGAGGGGTGATGGCACACATCAAGTTGGACAACTTGATTGTGAAGCTCAGCTTGAAGAAGTGATGAGATGATGAGGGAAGACATACAAGTGAATTTTGTGGCAGAAGAAGTGAACCCATGAGTATTGATGTGAAGCCTTTATCATGTTTTGTTTCTTATTTGGATAGCCTACTTATTGCTATAAAGTTATTGCTATATTCTACCAATGATAAAGGCAAAAAAAACCCAAAACCAAACACCAACACTACATATGGAAAAGGTAGAATACAGCTTGTTTTGATATTAAAATTCTTAGTACCTGACGTTCCAAAGATAGACTGTATATTCTCCTATATGTTACACATTTCCCCCCCAAGTCCAGTGACTGAGCATTATGTAGCGAGCCATTATCACAGTACTAGAGTTAAAGCACATACTGCAAGGATTTTTAAATAAACACTCCTTTACGTTTGAAAACTTTGCCTTTTGTTGTTGTATTTGGTATCTGTATGCATGTGCCTCATTTCCACCAAATGATTTACTGGCAGGAATATTTAAGCAAAAAGAAAATAGGAGGCTTGTATTCAAATATATTAATGGATGAAACTTTTAAAGTAATAAATATTAGTATTAATTATGAAAAAATAATTCTAATAGTTATATTTCTCCAGCTAGGGAAAAGAAAGGTGTTCTGTGCAATCTGAATCACTAGCACAGGTAGAATTTCATACACTGAATACTCAAGAGAAAACTGCTTACTATTTTTGGATATTGTATAGTAAATGCTGTTTCTAACATTTATATTAATAGGGTTATCTACATTGGGGAGTTTAGGAATGTCTAGGGAAAAAAATACATTGTTTGCAAACAGCTTATCCTGTATAACCTGTTCAGTTCATCCAGTACAGACTGGGGACTGTCTATGCCAATCCAAAAAAAAGACACTGTAAAGTTTGGCTCGTTCCACTGCACAGTTAAACATCTGATAGATTGTCCATTCTAAGAGGAGGTTTAATTGATGTGCAAGTATGGAAAGGATGGGGTCTGTTGTGATCAGCAGCAGGAATTCTCTGCTGGAGCTGCTGCACACCAGCTGCTCAGGAGGGCAGTGCTGGCCAAGCCCTGCTCTGCCAGGGAAGGCCATCCCGGCTAAACTGACTGGCAGCTGGCGAAGCCACTTGTTTCCCTGTTTCCTAAGCAATCTAAAGGAAACAGCTGGAAGCCAAATACCCGTGAAAAACCCTCCAAGGTGCTGGAAAACTGGTGCTTTCTGCAAGCAGACAGGCTTGATGGAGAAAGTCACTCTGTTCCCAGTGTAACCAAAGGCTTGAGGTCTTGCTCCCTTCGCTCGTAGTCGTTACCTGCTTTTGTGAAGCCACAAAACACGGCTCATGGGGCCAGGCTTCCAGCATCCTCCGGCTTGGCACTGGGACACTTCCCAGGCACTGCCGGGCCTTGGTGCCACTGCAAAATCCCTGGGAATGGCTGTATTTGCTGCACTAGACATGACAATGTCTTCAGCCTCAGTGTTTCTCTCCAGTCAGGTCTTTTGCTTTACCATGAAACATCTGCAACAACGACAGACAACGTTTGAAGTGCTGTTCCTGTATTCCTGCAGATCTGTGTCCCTTTCTATGGGACTTCACTGCTGACACCTAACCATGACCTCTTCATTCCTAACGTACCACCAGCAACTGACCCGTTTCTTTGACAAATACTGAAAAGCCATTTCCTGTTGCAGAACACTGAATTGCAGCTGGAAAAATAGTCCTATCATTATAAAAACGTCCAGAGGGTACTGAAATTAATTCCAATCATTTATTTAGCGGGTCAGCATTTATTTCCTAAAATATAACTGCGAAGCCTTTGCGCTGTTTGGAGTTTTGTCTTGAACAAAATAGCGACCAAAAAGCAGCTGTGCTGCAAAAGCGAGTCAGAGAACGAGGCACACACACTTAGCTAACAAAAATATCCAGTTCTCCTGTGCCTGGGGGGAGGGGGAAGGGAAGAAATACAAGCAGATTTTTTTAAAAAGCAATTTGTTCCACCAGCAGTACTGGCCACCCTGTTGAAGAGTTTTAGAAGATCCCTGAGCACATTAGTTTCTGCCTCATAACCCCAGCTCCAAAATGATAGGGCTTCTCTTGTTGGAAACGAGATGGATTGTCATTCACAGTTAAGTCAATCATAAGGTGCTTATCTATTTACCCTTTTTTTCACCAATCAGCACAAAGAACTGTCAGAAAATAACTTTTATTTTTCTTTTTTTAAATAAGAAAAGGGCACAGAATTTAAACAATCAATGTTTTGTGACAGTGGTTTAGGATTATTATCTGGCTGCCCCTCAACAACAGACAAGTGATTCAATCGACATTCCTTAGCAAAAAAAAAGAAAAAAAAAGAAAAAAAAAGGAAAGAAAAGAAAAAGGCAAAAAAAAGAAAAATCCTGTACAAATATGTATTTTTCCCTGAGGGATCAAGGTTACACCCGCAAGTGCTCTATGTACATATTGCACTGTAGAGGAATGAAGAACATGTGCAAAAAAAGCAACAATGATTGAAGCTTACTAATCAAACCTTTTAATCGCGACTGCTATGTCATCTTGCATTTTGGAATGTCGGAACACAGCTATTCCTTTAATCTAAAATGTAAAAACAACACCAAAAAAAAGAAAGAAAAAGAAAAACACACCTCTACTATGGCACATTCAATGAAATAAAAAGTTTTCCAAAGACAAATAGACAAATTCCATCAAGAAAATAATACAAAGTTCGTTCGTTTGTGGTTTTTTTTGTTGTTTTTTAGAAAAATTACATTACTTTCTTTCATTGTTTCACATTACAAAATCTTTTTTTTTTTTAATGTTTACACAAATCACATTTTATTGCAGGAATATTTCAAGTGCCATCAAACATTTATAGAAGGGTTAAAAAAATAGAAGTCTCTCTAAAGTGGTCCAGACAAGGCTTTGTATAGAATAAATCTTTTTTCCACCTTCTATTTTTGACTTAAGTATTTTGAATACATTTTCTTTATTCATTGACACTGAACAGCCTAGAAGCAGCCACTCACACGGACCCACACAAACACTTGTGTGCTCACACAATGGACTCTCTCACACACACACAGGTGCACAGACACAGATATCTTGGTATCCAGACTAAAAGAAGCTAATAAAGAACAACCAAACTTAAAACCAGCCTCCCTTTTTTACCTAATCCCATCGTTTTTCAATGTCAAACAATGCTGGAGGCGATGACACACATTAGGTACTTCCAATGACAGGACAGTGTCTCCTTCTAGAAAGCCAGAAAACATCTCCATGGATAGACACAACCCAATGAAAACATCTGTGCAGACTCTGAGGACCAGGTCATAAACCTAATATATTTTTTCGTCTTCATCTATCCTAGTGTTCTATTTGTAGTGAACTGGGCAGATTATGAAAATACTCCTGAATATCCACTGACTTCAACTATGTTCTTTAACTGAGCATCAGGCTGGCCATCTGACACCAGCCCAGCCCCAGAGGTTGGGCAGACGCACTTCCCCAGCCGTGCTGGGTTCTCACAGGGCCATCTCTGACCAGCCACCCCAGTGGTGGCCGGTGGCCCCTTCCATAAAAGCCTCCTTGGCAGATGTCTCGTCAGTACCTCCGCCAGGCTGAAGCCCTTTCTTCCCCTCTCCATGGAGAGCAAAGCAAGAATTACACTCTTTGGCCAAGGGGCTGTTCCCTGGGACCAGGAAAGCAGAGTTACCTGGGGGCTTTGCACAGCCTGATTTAACAAGGGGCCAGCACAGGAGCTCCCACCAGCAAAAATGACAGCCCTTTCTGGCCTGGAAGATCACTGTCAGCTAAGGCCCTGTCTGAAACCTTCTATGGTTATGTACTTTATTAGTAAATGCTCCAAAAATGGTGGTTTCGATGACTTAGGAGTGTAAATATGCCAAACTAGATTTTAAACAAAACCACTGGCACCAAGGTGCCTGGTAAAGTACTAATATTCATCAGGAAAAGGTAAGAAAAAGGATGTGACTGCAAATTAATCCCCATATATTTTACCTGGTAGTCTACATATTGTCACAAGCAGGAGTTGTATTTTGCTCTCTAAAAACGTACAGGTCTTACTTCAGTACTCATTAGTTGACACTGAGATTAAGTTTAGTTGATCTTTACAGGACTAGCACCTAAGGCTGGTCACATTCAGAAAACATTTGTTAGTTAAAAGGGTTGCTTCAAAAATAGGAACAGACATTAGAATGCAAGTACCATATCGTGCCAGTTACTCCAATAAAGTAAACAATGATTCCAGACGTGTTCCATGGGATGGGCAGGGCAATGCTGGGCAGGGCCCCCTCTCCAGGAGCAGCAGGATGGAGCAGCAAAGACAGCTCTGGGGACTTTTCCCAGGAGCCCTCTCCTGACTCCATCCCAGTGCTCCCAGGGCTGCAGGTGCTGCCCTCCCACACTCAGGGTCACTGCTCCAGGGAGGAGAGTGATGCTCCTGTCCCCCTCCGTCCAAACCCTGCAGAGCAGTGACAGCTCTGAGCTCCCCTGATGTCCAGACTGTCACACTTCAGTAGGTGTCCCAGCTAAATGTCTCAACTTGACCCCAAAGGAAACCTGTTCAAATGGCAGAATAAACCTGTATTTTGCTGATCATACCCCAGTGACCCCATTCTCCTTTCTAAAATCCTTAGGCCTCAGTGTGCTTCTACCCACGTGTTATGTCTCAACAACTGTAACATATGTGAGATCGCTGACCCTTGGAAACTAAAGCACATTCTGTCTCATTCCTTTTCCTTTTTCGAAATTCCCAGCTTTTTCTTTTGTACTTTATCAGAAACTTCCTTTGTGTAGGCCCACAGGGCATCCAGTTATGCATCTCCATCTCATCCAAACCCAATTACACACCTCTGGCTCAAACAGCCACAGTTCAGTCTGTAAGGATGTTTACTGTGGATCTGCCTCCTTCAGCACTGGGTTTGCTGCCAGATTTGCTCCGAGACAGAATTCTTCCTGGAGGGAATGTAATTAATAAGACTGCAAGATTCCGCTTATTGGTTGGTTCTGCAGTGCAGGAATCAGAACTACAGAATGCAGATTTATGATGTTAATGATTTCCAGGCATTATACAGAGCTGAACCAATGCTTTCTAGCAACAGTGTGCCTTTACTTTGTTAGTCCCCATTTGCTAAACTTTAAAGTGCTTCTTTCTAAATAAGGAGAGCAATGGACTTCTCTGATCAGCTCCCTGGAACTGAACTGCTGGATGCTGGAAGAACAGGGGTCAGCGTCTCACCTCCCTGCAGTCCAACCTCCTCTGGGCTGTGCTGAGTTTGAGTCTGAAGGCATTGTTTACCATATGGAGTACAAAAGTATGGAATATTATGTATAAAAATTACGTTTCCACATACATGTCATACACACATACTTTTACTGTAGATAGAGACTTGAGTAAGTATCTTCAAACCTGGATTTATGGTGGGCAGAAATACACCACTTAATAGCCTGATTTTCAGAGGTGCCGTTTTACTCATTTGGAAATGAGCTCTAATTGCTTAGTTTGACTCTGACAGTGGACACTCAGCACCTTTGACAATGAGGCTTTTGACTTGTGCACTTCAATTTGAATTTAGGCATGTAATTTTAAACATCCAGGTTTGAAAGATGTGAAAATAAAAGTACCTTTGAATTTAACATCTGGAAAGATTATTTTTTTATGTAGAAAATTGTCATTATTTTCAACTCTTTAAAAAAATCTGTAACCATTTCAGGATATGACCAGCCTCTCTTTAAAAGTAACGTGGAAAACAGCAGCATAAATACCTCCCCAATGTACCAGTACCTGCCAAACCTTTTTCAGTTAAACTTGAATTTCTGGTGCACATGCAACACAACAATGAACACGCTAGCATTTAATTTAAAGAAAAAAGGTGCAAAATGAAAGTGCCTTATCAATTCAACAAGAAAAGCTATACCAGTAACTACATTTTATATTAATTAAAACAATATATAAACAATATCTCTTTTGCTATATATAGTCTTCATGCCCATTTACCCTGTAATATATTATAATGCTATTGTTGCTATTGCTATGGACCCTTTTCATGCCGTTCTGTCTACTGGCAAACAGTGGTAGGTGAAAAAAAATCGTCCTTCATGAAACAATGAGCAAGTTGTGCAAACTGATGCTGAAATCTCTGCACCTCACACCAGTCGCTGATTATTGGGTGGACTCTGTTCTGATCAACAAATTGATTGTTCTGTCAAAAGTCTGGGCAGTGAACTACAGGAGAAAACAACCTTCTGACATTAGTACCCTCAGTCTGTGTAAACAGAGGTCAAGGATTGAGAAGCTGAGACAGAAAAAGGGTCCATATTTGTAGGCATAATGGAAATCATATGCATGAGAAAAACAAGTTCAACTTTGTGTCATTGTTTCCCATCCTTCGCCTGACCCCGACCGCCAAGAGATGTGCAGTGTGTTGGCTCCCTAGGTCTGTGCAGGGCCATATAAAGTGTCTTGGTTTTCTTTCTTTTTTTTTTTTTCCTTTTTTTTCCTTTCTTTTGTTTTAATGTTTGTACTTCAGACATTCTAGAAGTGCTTAGGTGATACGTTTACCCATCAATTTGCATTGCTGGCTCAAACTCTGAAGTGAACAACTCCTTGTAAAGTGGAGGAAAATGAAGTCGCACAATGTCTGGGTATATTGCTTTAAATGCCATAAGCTTTTCTGTATGTCGTCCACACAGTGCTCTTAAAGTAGACACTTTGCATATTAACTGTAAAGAAATGAACAAAGTCATATGGTCATACGTGGAACCAGCCCTCCCGATCCTGCTGCAAGGATTAAACGGATTGGACTTATTTAACTTAAGCCAAATAAGGTGAAAAATAGGTGCTTCAGAAATATCACAAAAAAATCAGAGTACCTCCCTGAAGCTACAGAGTAAAACATTTGGAGCAAAGCATGTGGAAGAAACTTCCTTCCAACAAAGGTATCCAAAAAGTATACACTGAGAAAAGAAGTCCATGAGCCAGGATTTGAAATGAAGAAAATCCACAAAACCTGGGCTGGACCCTCCTGCTTCTATTGTAATGAATTCTGTGGTGGGAAACTAAGCAGAAGCTTTCTGGCTGTGCAGAGCTGTAGAAGGAACTACCTCTCTCAGGAAGGGCCTATTTTTCCTCAGTTCTCCAGATTTACTTCTTGTAACATCACACCACTTTTCTTTTCTGAAAAATGATGTGAAGATACTTTAGATGAGCGTAATAGTATGTGGGGTCTCTTTTCCCTAGGCTTCAGGATTTGGAAGAACTGAGAAAAAGGCTGTGTGGGGAACTTCTCATGAAGTCTGAAAAACAAGTTTAGTTTGGGTATTGCATGTAATAAAAACTTAACTGTCATGCAGGCAGAGATCCCACAAGGATTAAGGCTGCATCTTGGAGAACTGGAATAGTATTGTGTGGCAGAAAAGTCGTGTAGGAGAGCTAGGCTAAAAAACCTTCATCACTTTTCATGAAGCTCCACATCAAAATCCTTCCTTTCAGACCATTATCAACCCTCTTCCCTACTACATCATCATTTCACCTCTTCTGGTTTTCAGTAAATAGTTCCAGCTAAGCACCTTGATTTTGAACAAAGAATTCTGGGTTTATAAATAACACATTAACTGTGTCAAAGCTTTCACACCTTAATGAGGACAGTGTTCATAAGAAGGGATATTTTCACAGGCAGGTGCAGTGGCCCAGTCTGACTCTTACCTTTGTTAGAATCCCATCCTCTCGGTGGTTCTTCTGTAGGACGTGCTGAAGTGCCAGCTGGATCTTCTGTTGGAGCTTTTCAATCTTCACTTTCTCCTGAAGCCATGAGCGATCTGAACATAAATGGAGTTAACACCTCTAGTACTGCACACAGGGCTCACAGTGCACCAGGAGCTACAGTCCCTGGCAGAGTCATCTTTCCTGTCTGCAACCTGCCTTCCACTTTTACATACTCTCATACAGAAAACAAGTTTCAAAATTAACAGGTTCTGGAGTACAATTATTACGTGCAATTAAATTACTTTTATAAAGCCCTTAATTAGAAGAATGCAATGAATCTGAGTAAGATTTATTAATCACTTGCTAAAAAGGTCTGTAAAATGCAGGGTATTTACAAAGTGAAGCTACTAACTTTTCACTGGAAAATGAACAGATCATATAATGAACAAGAAGCTGGAGTGGATCTTGCAAAGATCTCCAGTGACTTACAGGAAAATCAGATGCAAAGATTCAGATATTAAAAACACAAAAAGCAGCTCCTAAACTTTGTGGCAGAAATGTGGTATGAGCTGCTACATTGTGTGTGACAGGCCTGGAGGATGCTGGGGCTTGCTGAGACACAGGGCTAACACACTTCCCATCTGGCAAAGAGCATGAGAACAGACTGTTCACCACCGCTGAGCCCACTGCACTGCAGCCTAACACACAGTTTACTTCCCACTCAGACACAAACTGACCTTCTGCCCCAGGATCCTGTTCCACCTGACTGGGGAGCCTTCCCAGAGCCTGGGGTGCCGTGCACGTCGCGCTGGGATGAGCCACAGGCACGGCAGCCCAGGCTGACTGCAGGGGTGAGCTGGCACCACAGCCCTCGGTGTCCCCAGCTCCACAGAGGGGCAGGAACCTCAGCTACCCTGGGGGCTTCCTACACACTGACAGGGCAATGCTGCTCAACAGGCCTGGGCTGGTGCTGGAGGCCTTCTGTGCTGTGACGAAGAGTTCTGCTGCAGCTGCAGCTCACAGATGTGGGAAGCTGACTCTGAATTCACTGTCTGCCTTCTGCCTGCCTCACCAGCATCAGCACAGCGGTCTCACATGCATTTAAGCTTTTTTCTAAAGAAGCTGAGTCCTCAACAAGGTGAAAATGGGGAAAACAAGGGCTTAGATTAGGACTTCCAACTTAACAAACTGATTCCTATATTCACAGTGGTAACGTGTTTATTAAAATAAAACTTTTGGTGAAGGAGACACTCCAAAAGATGAGATATTTCTACACTGTCTGGTAGTCTTAATGTTATCGTTAAAAAGACCTCAAAATAAAAACGACCTCTACCCAAACAAAGCCAAAGGAAACCTTCATCTCTTACCTGCTGACATTAAAACAAACGCAGAAAACAAAGCTATTTCATCTTCTGTCAGGTGCATAGAACATAAACTTTTTCCAAATTCAAACACAAAACTAATGAAGTCTTCACAACCTGCCAGAAAGAAGGTACAGCTCATGTCACATTGTTTAGAACTACTTCAGAGCCACAGAGTTATTGATTTATTCTGATGCAGATGAGAAATAGATGTGAAATGCTTCACAGGTGAGTGGTCTTCCCCTTAAGGACTGTGAAGTGATGGTAGTGAGATCTCACTCATCCTTGAGCTTGTTACCCCACTCCCACGGGTCCCCAGCTCCCACAGCCAGTGTTTGGAAGCTTTTGCCCATTGGATCTTTGCTACATTGGGTTCTTGGGGGGCAAATATGCACAAATCTCAAACCATTTATTTTCAAGCTCAAAACTGGTTTAGCTTTGGTTCTGTTCTAAATGGAATTTTCCCACGTCAGTGTGCACTGGAGGCTGGAAATGTGGCCTTACAAAGTGCCGGCTTTAGGGCTTGAGCACACGGAGTGGGGGAACAGAGAGGTACACAAGGAACATGCAGAGCAGAGGGAGAAGCCAAGGTCTGAACACTTGTCATGCAGCAGAGGAACTGTGTCTCCTTCCCTCCCTTCTGCTCACACAGTGTCAGTCAGGTTACTGCTGCTCTCACACATGCAGGTACAGGCTGGCAGAAGTGGAGCCCTCACAGCCTGAGGGAAGGGGCCTTTCCTCTGCCCATCTCACCCCACCTGGCCTAAACCTCTGGATACAGCTGCAAACAGATCAAATTGTGTTTCCCTGGAGCCCAGAACTCTCTGCACTCTGACCTTGTACCTTGAGGGGTTTTAGGAAGGCAGAGAACACTTCAGTAATGCTACAGCATTCATTCTCCACTGAGATGTTTCCACTGCCCTCCAAAACAGCCCAAATCTACGCCCAGTGAAATACATCCTTTTAAAATTAGAAAGAATATACAGGAAAAAATTTCAAAATTATAAACTGTGGTTTAATCAAAAAATTGATTTACAGTGTTTTACCTGCAAATAACTGGACTTGGCCCATTATAAAACACTATTAACGTCTTCAAACCAGTAACGTCAGAATATTCAGTCACCTTAAAATCTGCTGCCTTTCCCAACAGGATATACAAAGTGTTACACCAGATATGAAATCTGGGCTTCTGTTCTCAACAAGTGAGTCCAAACTGCTCTACCCTCATCAAAATGTTGAATTTGAACACCAACAGCCCTTTGCGGCACAGAGTGAAGCTGTTTGAACTCCTGCAATCAGCTTGGCCTCAAACAGAGCCAGCATGACTGCTTACAAAACAAGCAGTTTGAGCTCTGCAGCTCTTTTATTTGAATACTATAGCCTGATTTTTTTTCAAAGCAGCTCTTTTCCCTTGCTTTTCCACCTTATTATTTTTATTCCGTTTTTTTTTAAGACACAACACTTGACATTTCCTTACCTAAGGACTTGAAAACCTCTGGGCTAGCATACTTGCCATCAAAGTAGACTGTGTTGTTCTGGGAGTCAAAGGCACGGCACATTCTGATGAACACAACCTCTAAAGACCCTAAAACAGAAACAGGGTATGTTTGACTCTGGAAGTCGAGAGTTCAGCTGCAAAGAGCGAGTGAGGATTTAAAAATAATACTCTGCTTCCATGATCTATCGAGCAGGGTAAGAGGTTCCTGTGGTGTAACCTGGTTTGCTACTAGAATTAAAAGAATTCCCATAAACCCCTTCAGAAGTTTTTGCTAAAGCAACTTAGTCATTGCTAATAAACTCTAATAATTCTTTTCAGAGTAATGAAGTCTCTGAAGTCACAGCAGCTCATTTAGATTTATGTTCACAAAGCTTTGACAACTTGCTCCAGTATTTGTAAACTGCCTTACTTCTACAATCTCTTGCAGAGAACAATCTGGATTTTAACCTTGAAATATGGAATTCACTATTAGTAATCCAAAATAAAAAAATTCTGAATCCAACTTTTCCACCTTTGCATAGTTTTGTTGTTCATATTGAAAACTTAGTAAGTAGAGTGGAACTCCTCCTATCCAGAGCAACTACGACGCTGTTACTGCCGAGACAATTTGTAAGGTTTTCCCCCTATATTACTTTAAGTTATCATTGCACTACATGTCCATGAACATTTGCATATGCAATCACTATACACAAGTAACACCTTCCTCAGTTAAACTAATAGAAGCAGACCTTAGAACTGACCCACATACCTGCTTTTAAAAGCACGATTTGATCATTTTGACACAGTTCCATAAAGCCATCAATGCGTTTGGCAAATTCCACTACATACTGAATAGCTTCTGTGATTTTGACTGCGCACAACTGCCACATTACCTCCCTCTGCTGTGGGAGAGAAGAGAAACGCACAAATTACTGACCAGGGCTGGCAAAGCTCATTGTCATCAAGTAAAACTGAGTAAAAAAAAAACCTGGAGTGAATTCTCCCCAGCACTCCTGGCTGCAGTCAGCTGATAAAACAGGGGGAATTGACCTCCAAGCCAAAGCCTCGTGTGCAGTGACAATGCAAACATGGAAGACTTTTCAAGTCACGTCAGAAGAAATCCAGGTTGGAGTATTTTTATTTCACATAAGCCAAAAATGTCAAAGTGTAATGGTTCTGGTCACTTCAGCAGCAATTTTATTCACTGCATCAAAAGTAGGGCATAATCACAGTTTCCCTATCAACTTCTGTGGTTTGTACTGGATGTAAATTACCTGCCTTGCTCATCTTCAGAAGGACACACTGAAAGATGATTGTATATGAAGATCATCTTGTGAACATAAAGAAAGCATGCAAGTAGAGAGTTTGTCATATGTTGATAATAATGCAGAATGAAATTACCTAATGTAGAAAAAAGGATATTCTTAAAGGTTAAATGGTTTTCTGTGGAAATTAAAAACACGTTCAAAGCACAGGTGTCTCAGCAGGACAGTTTTCCACAAGTAGTCAATGGCAGCAGTTTGTGGATGGAAAGCATGTTGGAAGTGCAAACACTGACCAGATCTTACAGTACCCCAGTGGGGTGGCAGCACCATGGACGATGTGCTGCCATTCCATAGGGAAAACCCAAACACTGAGGGACAACTGGAGGGTGAATGAGAGTTTGGTGTTTATAAACTCAAAACAAAACACACCACGTAAAATCACAACACATAGTGGCTTCAGCTTGTGCTGTTGTTGATCCAGGAGGTTGAAAATTAAGAGAAAAGAATAACATGCCACCTAGGATCGAAAAAATTCCTGTGGTTTCTTATCCTTCTTTATCACAGATTTTAGGAGAATGGCTTTGCATTTTCCTATACCTGTACAAATCACAAATGCAAAGGATATCCTGACCATCTTGGTGCTTTGATTCTAGTTTTGGTTGGTTTGTTTGTTTGTTTTAAAACACACAGAAATATACATTCCTGATAGTAAAGAGAAAGCAGTGAAAAAGTGAATTTTGCAGTGTGTTATGGAAATACCATGCTTGAAAGAAACCGTGCCATGGCTTGGCGTGCTTTCATACCTTGTTCTGGTAGTTCTCGATTTCTTCCTGCAGAAAAGTTTGCCATGTTATCTGCTGCAACTCCTCTCTCAAGTACTGGCAAGTTTCCATGTGTGACTTGGAAATATTCTGTGCAAGATGTTCTAAAAGAACGAGCAGAAAGCGATGCGCATTAGAAATGCAAAGCTGTACCTCCAGACGTGAGACAATAACGCGCTGCAGCTGCAGCAGGGGCAGGGAGGAGGGCGAGCCGAGGGCACGCTGCTGTGACGGGGCTTTCTTTCCTCGGCGGCGGCTCCGGCAGAAGGCTCCAGTCCCGCGGAGCGCTGCCCGCCGCCGCCAGAGGACGCGCGGAGCCCGCGCTGCGAGCGCCGGGAACGCCGCAGCCACGGGGGCAAAACGAGGGTGTCTGGGGAACGCCGGGAGCCCCCGGAGCAACAGCCCCTGCCGCCTTTACTGAGCTCCCGCACCCGGGCCGGCAGGCACACCGCCAACACAGCCCCAGACCCTGGCTGACCCGGGAGTGTTCTCAGAGCGGCACCGAGCGGGGGATGCACCCCTCAAACCCCCGCCGCACAGCCTGGGGAATGCAGGACGTGCCACGGGCAGCACCTCTGCTCATGCCACGGCTGTGCTTTGTACAACTGAGGCTTTCCAAAAAAGAAATACAGACAGTTACCACCTGTCTGTCCAGTGCTCTGCTAAGCAGGACTCTCATCCCATCAGGCTGACAGTGACTGCCATTTTTTCTATTCTCATATAATTAAAAAATATTCTATTTAAATCTAGTATATTAAATAGTACATATTTATTATAATTACTTCTATTTAGTGTTATGTAATATAATTATATTATTACTATTATAATCTATATATTATATTAAAAATATATCTATAGGAAAATCCAGATAATTAAGATAACTCACTAAAAAATCACTAAGGGTTTTTCTCCAGCTTTAGAGAAGCTTAGTTAACTGCATAATTTAAAATTTCCATACAATGCTTTAATTCCAAATAAAATATTTTCTGCTGCTACACTTGATTAAAAGAACTCTATGACAGATTCACATTTATTAATAAAACCTGGTTACATAAACCTTCAGGAACCCACTCAAAAGCTTGAATGGGATTTAGACACCTGAATTCCACTTTGCTTTTCCCTTTTCTACCCTGGCTCTTCACGTGGGCCTGTTGTGCTGTTTGAGCACGTGACAGGCAGAAGTGTTGTGACTTATCTCATACAATTCTGCCTGTTAGGCCCCTGAAAAGGAGGGCTTAAACCCCCAGGAATGGTGGACATTAACAACGTGGGGTATCTGGGGCACTGGAGCACTAGATCTGTGAAATGGGCTCTGTTTGGCAATGACCAAACCCAGCCCTTCACAGCCAACTGCTGGACAATCAGTCTGTTCAGCACCATCCTTCACATACTAGTACTGGCTGTAAAAGACTACCTGGAAAGTCTCTGAACACAGGTGAGGTAAAATCAGACTATATGTGCTACCTGAGCAATCAATAGGGTAGAGCACAAGGTAATTTATACTTGGTTGATCCTCACAGCTTTGATGTATTTCAGAACAATTGTTTTTTTCTTACAAGTGTGTAGCTCAAACATTTGTCCTGGGGAGCAGCCACTGCCAGCACAACCCCTGTTCCTGGCAGGACAGAGAAGGTGAACTATTCCCATGTTACTCCCAAGCCTCGGCCTCCCTTCTGGGCTGCAGTGCAGCACACACCTAAATACTTTCATTGAACAGCCACACCTTCCTAAATTGAAACCCTGCTCTGGCAGACAAACATTCTTCAAACATTGTTCACTAATGTCAGTGCTGGGCACCCAAATCACACTGGGCAGCCTTTAAATGTAAATAAAGGGAAGCAACACAACAAACTTATTTTAGGCCAGTTCTAAACTCAAAACCTGGCCTGCAAAGGAAGCGCCCCTTTCTTTTTTATTGTGGGTTTAATGTCAGTCTTTTTAATAACTTCTACGAGAAAATTAGCAACCAGTTGACTGACACAAAGCTGGGAGCATTGCCTTTAACCTGACTTTTTCTCCTTATCTTTACCTATCTGAAATTATTTGAACTCAAGTCAGACATAGTATTTTGGCTGTCAGGACCAATTATTTTGCAGAGAACAGCATTCTGCAACATAAGGACATTACAAAGTAAGCCTTCCTGTGCCTTCCTCTCTGCAAAATCTCTCAAAAGAACATAAACCACACAGAATTTTAATGTGAAATACCTGATTTTTCAAACTATTTTTTTTAGGGTTTTATAACGAAAATAATTAGCAAAAATGTTGCTTAAGCAAGCAAAATCAGTTTTAAACACCTGACTGCTTATAGAAGTAATAGAATTGTGAAACCACTTCTCTCATGTCCTGTCCCATGTTTATAACCTGTTCACACAGCAGGCTCTAACTCCAGTCTCAGCTGTTGACAAGTCACAGTTGTGGAACTCAGCCCCAGTGTAATCATTCAGGCAAGAGTTTAAAGTAGAACATGCTAATTAATGTGTCTGTTATAAGGCTTTCAGGGAATTATCAAAATTTGCTACATTCAAAAATTTCCTCAGTATCTGGGGCCAGGTTCTCTTCAACCAGTGACAAGGAGAAGTGCCCTCAGATTAGGCTGGTGCTTTGGTTTCCCAGGTAAAGAGCAGAGCAAAATCAGCCTCATCACTTTTTGTCAGAAATAAAGAGTATTGGAGTAATGAAAAAGGAGATAAAATGTTAAAAAACAATCTGCAAAAAAAAAGAAATACACTGTTTGCTCAGCACTAAAAATTAGCTCGTTAATCAGCATTCAAAGGGTTCTATTGCAAGGACTGAAAGCAAAAGCAACACTCCTAGAGCTGATAAAGCCCAGGCTCCTGGAGTTTTAATGCAGACAGGTAAGTTGTTCACTGTGCACCCCGAGATGAGGGCACTGTGCACGTCACAGCAGAATGCCCACACATGCTCCCAGCTCTACCAAAGCAGCATTCTCACTATCACCTGGCTAAATGTGGCACTTTAATCCAAAGGGTACTGTTAAGACAATTAGAATGGAAGCTTTTCTCTCTCATTACCTAATTCTGCCATGGACACAGTTGGAGAGGTCTCCCCATTTGTAAAAGAACAATAAGGGAAGAAGCCCGATGCTGGTGTGTAGTCACATATTGGTTCTGGTTTGATTCCATTAATATCAAGACCCGACTGATCTGGAGAAGGCTGTATGTCTAAGTAGAAGCTGCTAACTGCAGAGTCTGCTTTGCTACCTTCAGGGGTATGCCCATCAATGTAATTACTGAGGTCGTCGTGCAGCTCTGTGAGCCCGTTGGTGGTGATATTGTAAGTGGGGGTGAGCGGCTCTGCCTCTCCCGGCTGCTGCTGGTGGTCGCGCTGCTGCTGCTGCAGGCGGTGTTTCTGCACCTCGGCGTACAGGCTGTCCCGCTGCTTTTTGGACATTCGACCAAACTTTACAGCTGAAACACAGAACACGGCCGTTACCTTCCCGCACACCCACTGCTGGCTGCCAGCTGTCTCCAGGCTGGAAACACCTCAGGAACCCCAAACCAGCGGCACGGGCAGGCCTCTCAGTCACAGGGACTCAGCTGCAGCCCCTGCTCTTTAAAACACCCTCTGAACGTGCAACTAAAATGGACCATCAGAAGTCACTGGTTTAGCTTAATTCATTAACTTCCCACTTCTGTACCGAAAAGATTTTCTCCTGTACGTCCAAAAAAGTTGACAGATGCATTCATCTCTTCAGCATTCAAGTATTACCTAGAAAAGCAGAAGTTAGAACATGCTGGCCCGGGATGAACTGTCCAATTCCTGCCAGCTGCACATTCACACCACAGAGTGAACTTAAAAATAGGTGCCAACACGTGGGGTATCTTTCACAGTGTATCAATAACAGGCTTTACTGGGATTGGGACTAAAGCACATGGGAGGAATCACCAAGCCTGCCTCCAGCGCCACTGTGACAAGCACAAGTGTTACTAGGTGAGCAACTGTTAAACCTCTGTGTGTGTGTGTGTGTGTACACACGTGCACACACAAATTACTGCTGCTTTGGGAGGTATTAGCTGTCAGCCAGCAGCAACTGGTTTGCAGCATCCAGGGAATTCCTCAGGATATGTGAGCTCAGGGACCTGTATCAGCTGTAAAAGCCCTGTCCTTTAGAAAGGTGACTATTGCCTTCTACTTTTCTCTGGGAAAGCAAACTTGTTGGAGGAACTAGTCATTACGTGAGCAGCTGTTGCAGGTTTTCAGTTTCGCGCCCAATAAAAAAATGAAGACAATGTAATTCAAGAAGTAAATGTAATTTGGAAACAATCTCTTCAGTGGGGCCTCATGTACCCAGAGTAAGTGTGTGTTTGTGGAACAGGGAGCGCTGCTGTCACCGCAGCAGGGGAGGAGTGACTCTGATCCTCAGATGGGGTAAGTGGTGGCAGCTCCCCCACCTGGGAGCAGGAGCGCCAGTACCAGCTGCAAAGCCAGTTCTGACTGAATTACAGTGTCTGTCTTACAGAGCCGGCCTCTCCTCACTGCTCCAGCTGCAGTTCTGAGCTCAGTATTAACAGCACTGGACCAGATTTTCTTCAGAGTTCTACCTTTGAAAAAACACTGCATTGTTTTTCTCTTTTCATTTTTTTTTCATTATTCATTACATACAATTCAACTTCTCTTGACACTGGGAAACAGTTTTGACCTGCACCCAGGCAGTGTTAACTTGCAACCACAGTAGGTCACTTCAGCTGCAATAAACACATAGAGTATTAACATCAGACTAAAAAATCTGCATCTTCAAGAAGTAACCAGACACAAAGCTCTTAACTGGGAACTGTAATAGATGAGTAAGGAAAAAAAAAATTAATCCAAGAATTTCATCCGTGCCCTGCTATTTATGTATAAAATGTAAAAACATACAATGTATAACACAGAAAAATACACAGCAACATCTAAAAACCCCTTGATGACCTGAAGTATCGGCCCAACGCACAATTAGGCTTTAAATGCTGTGTGTTTGAGCTGAGCCCTCCCTAAGTCAGTGCAGCCAGGCCGTGTGAGCAGAGCTTACCATCCCGAGACATCCCCACAGCAAGGCATTTCTGTAGCCGGCAGTGCTGGCAGCGGTTCCGGCTGGTCCGGTCGATCAGACAGTTCTTCTGCCGGGGACAGGAGTACGTGGCATTGCTCTGCTGACTCCTCCTGAAAAAGCCCTGCGTGAGAGTGCAAAACACAAGTCAAGAAGCTGTTAACTGGTGCAGGAGATAAAGACGCTGAAAGGCAGTGTGCCTAACAGAACATGAAGTTCAAGGGCTCTATAGTCAACTAAAGGGAGTTAAGAGGGTTTTGTTGGTGGGGTTTTTTTCTCTCCTAGAAACAAACAAAAACCAGTAACTAGCAAGAAACAGTTAAAAAAAAAGTGTTATAACATGTAAAGGAAATACACGTTTATTCACTGATTTTACAGATCTCGTATTACATATGGTACACCGGTTCTTTTCAAAGGAGATAAAACTAATTATAGACCTAGATTTCCTTGATTTCCTCTCTCTCCTGGGTCGGCACAGATCTCCAAAACAGGGAGGATGCAGCAGCTGCTCCCTGTTCTGCTCTCTGCAGTGGCAGGCTCTGACGTTCAGCCTCACCAACGTATGTACGTGTTTAAAAATACTCAGCACGATGCTGAGCACTGTCTCCTACAAAGAACAACTTCCAGAAGGAATTTTATATACCCACAGAATCAGTAAGGTTGGAAAAGACCTCTAAGATCATCGAGCCCAATCGTTACCCCAGCGCCACTGTGCTCACCCCTAAACCCCAAGGGCCACATCCACATGCCTTTTCCAACACTTCCAGGGATAGTGATTCCACCATTTCCTTGGATAGCCTGCTCTAATAGCCTGACACCCTTTCAGTGAAGAAGTTTTTCCTGATATCTGAACTTCTGCCACAACCAGATGCCTTTTCCTTTTGTCCCATTGACTATCTGGGAGCAGAGCCCGACTCCCACTGGCTCCCCCCTCCTGTCAGGGAGTTGCAGAGCCAGAAGGTCCCCCCTGAGCCTCCTTTTCTCCAGGCTGAGCCCCACCAGCTCCCTCAGCTGCTCCAGCCCCGTTCCCTTCCCTGGACACACTTCAGCCCCTCCAAGCCCTTCTCGTTGTGAGGGGCCCAGAACTGCCCCAGCACTGGAGGTCCCTGCCCCGGCTCTCCCACGGCTGCTCCTTTGTGAGTCACTCGGACGCTGCCAGCTGAGGTTCTGCTCAGCTGGGGGCAGGGTTTAGACTCTCAAGGAGGGGGGAAGCTAACCCACGCTTTCTGTATGAGGCCTTTGCTGAGTAACCCCACGGCAGTGCTGGGAGGTTGCACACAGCTCCGGCTTCGCTGCCTCCCTCGGAGCGCTGCGTGTCACTACCCGCTGCGCCACCGCTCGCTTTGAAGTCCAGCTCGTCCTTTAGCCACAGACTGCCCAAACACAAGCTGCTGTGTGTGTAATACCTACTTCACAAGGATTCTGCGAAGATGGAGTCATTCTGAAGAGGCACTTGAGAGATCAGTGAGCGCAGTATTTCAGTTTTACATTGCCACATAATGGATTAATTAACAGTGCTGCAAAGAAAATAGTTCCTTGGCAAGGCTGGGCACCTTTTAATTAAGGCTGGACTTTTCCCAATGTTTTGTTTACTGGAGGGCTGCAGGCTGGAGTCCCTCGGCACAGCACACTCTGTCCAGACACCAGGGGAGACAAACAAGGGAAAGGGCTTCTGCATGGCAAGGCTCAAGGGAGAGACTTCCTAACAAACTGCCTGCAGACAGAGACATGGGAAAACACTGAGACAAAGGCCCTGCTCCATCTCAGGAGGAGGACACCAGTGTGGGTCCATCAGGCCCCTTTTATTAAAGCTTTACTGGGGAAACATGAGGTATAAAAAAAAAGAAGGAAATTCTCAGTGCTGTCTTCAATTCTGTTCTCCTGGACATTATTTCTCACCCTTTTATTCTGCTCTTCGTTTCTGTTCGATTGAACTTTCAGCTGTTTTCCCATGTTTGTCAATAGTGAGATGATTGTACTGCACATACTGAGATCCAATTGAGTGGATTTCATCCTAAAGAAAACCTGAAATACCATGGAAATTTCTACCATTCCAACACCACAACTGATCCCTCTGGAAGAACCAACTCTTTGGCCAGAGAGCTTCACTTCAGTTCTAAGAGCACTTCCATGGGCACTGTCACTCCAGTGCAGGTACGCAGGCAAGAGCCAACACCGTTCACCACAAAAAGAGCTGACCTGTGACTGGCTGATCAAGGTCCTTCATCAGCCCCCCAAAATTTCAGTTCTCCAAACACTTTTCCAGTTGCATGAATTACATGCTTACAGAGGAACTGCACGAACTCTTCTGCCACCACCGAGCTCCTGAGAGTCAGCTTAATCGTGTCCCAATAACCTCCAGGATCTTGTTTTCCTTGAGCTGAGACACATACCGAGTCTGAGTTGCCAGTTTGGCACATTTCTCTTTATTAAGAATAGTCTTGTCAAGATGAGGATTATTTTTAGTATTATAATGGAGAAAATACTGGGCTTTTTCCTTTTCCAGATTTTCCCTAGAGACACAGCTGCTCAATACATTTTAGTGTACATGGTATCAGCTAAAGTTACAGCTTCAAGCTAGATTTTCAGTAGAGCAGAACTGCCTCAAACTGGGGCCTTCAGGACAAGTTCTGCTGCCGGGGCCAGCACAGAGACCCCGCTCCACTCTGCAGCTCTGCACAGCCCCCTTTTCATGCAGAGGCACGACCCTGGTGCCAGGAGAAGAGCAGAGCAGGTTACGAGCCCCGGCCTCGTCTCTGCCTTTCAGACTCCTATTTATACACAACACAATCTATGGGTTTTCATAGGCTGCCAAGAAATTGGGGTTGGGGGGGGGGGAAAAGGGCGCAAGGACTTTTCATCTGCGAGTCAGTTTGAATAACAACTCGTTAAAAAGGACCTTTGAAATGTAAATAGCAGTTTTTGCGAAGTCTATTAATAGTTTGGGTAAGTTGGGTGCTGGGAGGCTCGCAGGGAGCCGGCTGTGTCTGAGCTGCTCCTCGCCCAGCCGTGCCTCTCCACGTCCCAGTGGCACAGCCCAGCTCCTCTCCACCGGCTCCGGCTGCAACGCTGAGCTCATGTTTGGTCTTTTGACAAATTTTCATTTAATGAATTGATTCCTACAGTTCATTAACATACCCACTTCCACTTCTGTATACACATATGTCTTAATTAGCTGCTCATTGGCTGTTTAATTACAAGAAAACAGCTGACAGCTGCCTTGCTGCATCCTAATGGCACAGGGTTTGGAATGACTGTGTGTGAGCCTGTGACAACAAAGGCTTATTCATAATCCCATGATTTATGGCTAATACTTAAAGACTTCCACGTATCATTAAGTTTTGCAATATTCTGAGCAATTAACAATTAGTTGGGGGGGGGGGGGGGAGTGA
>JAWWES010000018.1:16292220-16337792 GCA_035583135.1 Lophotriccus pileatus
CCCCCCAGTCAGTCTTTTACTGTTTTCCAAAGCAAACCACCACAGATTTTCTTCAAAGGAACATCAGGAAAATGCACTGGAATATGACAGACAGGCCAACATTCAAATGGGATTTTTAACCCTTTACAAAAATGAGCAAATATTTTACTTGTAAAGGGAGGGGGGCACTGAGACAATATCGTCTAATAAACTATGTTAATAAAATATTTGATAATAAAGTTATAGTGCCCCTGAAAACAGAGCAAAAATGTTTTACACAGGTAATAAAGACAGGAGTGAGCTTGTGTTTATCAACAAACTGGTAATGGTTCCCACAGCTCCGGCTGGGGAGGTGCTCCACACAGATGCCAGCTTTGCCAGTAGTGCTCCTACAACAGAGCATTCCCACTCTTACACTGGACAACAGACTTCTGTCTCTGAGTTGTGGCACAGTCTTTGTGTCATTCCTCATCCGTGCTTCTGAGTGAAATCCTTATGTGATTCATCTCACCTTCCTTTTCCCTGCCACTATGTGTTGTACGCTGGATATCAGCAATGGCCACAGACAAAAAGAACCCTCTCTTTTAAAATATATTTTATCTATAATAAGCCCGAGGAACCTGCCTAGATAAAGTGTAAAAAACACAGCCTGGCTAAAAAAATTAACGTTTCACTTGTGGGGAGGAGAGGTGTTAAATTTTAATTTTTTAAAAGGTATATTCAAATTCAGCTAAATAGGCTGATGGGTTGGGAGCACTCAGTGGTGTGTGTGCAAAACACTGCCACTAACTTCATAAAAACAGTCAGCAACGTCAGAGCACGGTAGGGAATGAAAACTTCTCGCAAACACTAATGGGTTTCATTACAAACCTTCAGTTCTAGTCATATGAAATGCAATATAACAAAAACCAAAACGGTCAGGAAACTTTCAACTCTGTGAAATGCAAGGGTTGTCAACCTGCAGAAGAGCAACAGGATCAGCAACAGTCAATTTGCCCTGAGCTGGTCTGTGATTCCACAGACAATACAGATTAGAACTGCAAAGTAGGTCTTTGCAACTAAACTTCACTTCAGGTTTTAAATAAATTGTATTTCTGGTGGTTATTAGTATTTGCACAGTAACATTTCAGTTAATGTTACTACTGAGGAACATTAAAGTTCACACCAAACTGCAGTGACAACCAGTAGGAGCTGAAAACGCCCCGCTTTGCTGCTGCTGCCTGTGGGTCCCTCCTGACAGGCTGGCTGGAGAGGGCAGCAGCACTTCTGCTCCCTGCTGCCAGCCAGGCCCTGCTCCTGCCCCCTGATCCGCGGGGATGGGCTTGGGGCACCGGGGCAGGACCCCCCAGTGCCCTGGCACTGTCGGCTCCAGTCAGAGCACAGCGCTGGGAGCTGGGTCTTCCCAGCAAGCCCTTGTTCCAGAGGAAGGTTGGAACACGAGCAGCAGTGGAAGCATGCTTCAACCTGCAGCAGTCACAGCCACAGAAAAGCTGGGAAAAAACCCCATTCCAACACACACCTGGCTCCTCTGGCAGAAGCCAAGCTATGCCAACCTTTTCACCAGCCAAAATAGTTCTGCTGGGTGAGACTTTGTTGACATTACTGTGGAACAGTGTAGCACAAACAGGATCCATTGGTAGCCACAGTGGGGCATTTCAATGCCCTTTGGGTCACGATCATTTCAACTCTTGCTTTGACTTGTGCCCACCAGCACTGCCCTGTCTGTCACTACCTGCAGGTCACCTGGGCTCTGCCACTAAGAAGAGAGAGCTGCAGAGTTATTTCTCTCCTGAAAGGAAGAGAACTCAGTTAATAGTTGATATTCAGTCAATAAGTTGATATTTGTTGGCTTTTAAATTCTGCCTGAATTTGTACGTTTACAAAACTTGATTGTGCTCTTCCAATGAGGGAGAAAATGCCAAACTCATCCACTGGGCCACTGTTTTCCTTAGCACGCTCTGCCCTGGGGTTCAGATGTGTTTCAGTGTGCTGAGCACACCTGCCTGCTTGCCTTGCCCTCTGCCCTTCCCACCAGCTGACCATGCTCGTGGGATGCTCAGTCCTGCAATTTATACAGCAGGCCAAGCAAAATCCTTTGTTCTAACACGTAAGGAGCTGCACACAGATTCCTCACTATCAGGCAGGCATCTGTTGTTCTGACTGCTGGGGGTGCACAAAGGACCTTTCTCCTAATCACTCACATCTGCATTTATTCCTGGGAAAGCAGACACTGAGGGGGGAATGCTCCAGGGACAGCCCTGCCTCACCTGCAGTGCCCAGGGCCCACCAGCTCCATCCTCCCCGGGCTGAGTGTGAGCACAGGGGCTGCTCCCCTCCTGCCCTGCTGCTTCTGGAGGGGGCTGTGCTCACTCAGCCCGCAGGAGAAGGCCAGGCCAAAGAGCTGCATGAGGACACACAAAAGATACCAGGCCTGGCAGCTTCCCTTTCCCTTTCCTTCAGCAGCTGTTCCTGCCCCACAACAGCCAGGGGGAGAAGGTCCATGAGCACCACACCAGCCTCTGTCCGTGTGCCAGGATGTCTGCCAGGGATCTCCAGGCAGCCTCTCTCGTACCCAGGTCCCAGACCAGCTAAGGATTAGAGAGGTCTCGGACCTTGGACATAACTGGATCTCCTCTGACAAGACAGTCCCACAGCAGAACTCTCTCAGCAAACATCTGCCACTTCCCTCAGCTGACATTTGATAAAGGCTGCTCAGCCACATAAACCTGCAAAAAGTCACCACTTTGTTATCAATACATTTTTAGTGCATTTCTTGCATTTTCCATTGCAACAGAATCAGAAAGGGCAGAAGGTGCTCTTCCCATATCATTCCAAGATTCTTATTCCTTTTCCTTCCTTCTTACCAATACTTCCACGAGACTCAGAGAATGTGTTACTGAAAACACAAAAGCCTTTGGAAAAACATAGAAGAAATCTTTATAATGTGAATGCAGGGAAGGGGGGGTTATGGTATTAACCATGTCAGGGGAGCAGACTAAAAACTGTCATAAATTCTTCACAGCTGAAGTGTAGATTAACAGGAGAAAACCTACCAGCAGGGGACTGCAACATGTACCCACACGAAGCGAGCAGGCAGCTGGAGCTTGGCTGTGCACACGGTGTCACCCCAAGCCAGGGCTGCCATCCTGCACTGCTGAGCAAAAGGACTGATCAGCTGCACTCCACTCCCACCTGCCACTGTGCAGGTTAATTCCTGCTCATGACAGACACGCTGAACAAAACAGAAACGCTCCTGGTGTAATCCTTGTTCACCAGAGTTACCAAAGGTGCAGGTCCAGGACAAAACCCAGAGCCTAAACCTTACACAGCAGTGCTGGTACTACAGGGAACAGGCACTGCTTCCAGCAGGACCTGAGTGTGCTGAACACCAGGAGCATGGAAACACCATCTCCTGCCAACCGGAATGGCTTTGTAACCGTGGCCGAGCACAAACCAAAGCAGAGGGGCAGAGAGCTCCCACCTACTCCAGCACAGCTTCACAGCAGTTCACAAAGCAAAACCAGAGAGGGAGAGGCAAGAAAGCCCAACTCCCCCTGGGCTGAAGCCGCCGAGCTGAGTCCTGCTGCTGTGCCTGAAGCTGATCATCCTCCTGTAGCTGTTCTGCTGACTCAGAGACAAGCAGTTTACAGCACACACAGCACCACTCTGTGAGTCTGAGGATTGTCCTGAAATCTGTGGCAGTGCAGGTGTCACAGAAATGCACTATTTAAAACCCAAATAAAGGCAGTGCTTCAGAATCCCCAACAGGTTTATATTCTTTGAAATGGAATCCACTGATCCTACTTAGGCCCAATGCTTGCTCTTTAAAAAAAGGAAGGAAAATAATCGCTATCAAAAGGCTAAGTGCTGTTTTCAGACTTAATATTTTAGAAGCTTACCTTGCAGCCTTCACATGTAATGACACCATAATGGATTCCTGATGATTTGTCTCCACAGATCTTGCATGGAATAATTTCAATTTGAGCTGCAACAGAAGCACGCAACCAGTTAATTACATTTTCTTTTAAACACCTTATAAAAGCATTCCCTGATCAGCATTTGTACAGTGAAAACTAATAACCTGCTAAACATTATACTGCATTAACTATTCATTGCTGAACTGCAAGGATCCCCTAGAGCTTTGGACTAAATTATGGCTGCTCGTTATATAATAGCTTTTGGGTTATTAAAATGGGTCATTTGAGAAGGTGTTTAAGAACCCACAAGAAGGCTGGAATCAGCATTTCAAAGCCAAAAAGAGTAGCAGAGTTCACATTTTGGCCAAAGAGCTAAGATGACACCAGAAAGGTCTCCTCCAGTCGTATTCACGGGAGATCATAGCAGGCAATTTTAAAATATGCCCTGCCTGGAATCGAATGCACCACTTTTCCCAGAGGGGCCAGCACCCAGCTCCCATGGCCAGTCCTCAAGAGGAGGGACAAGGTGAAGAGCAACTGCATTTTGCATGAAAAATCCATAACTTTTGTTATCTGACCATGAAGGGAACCATCAGCAGGTATTTGTGTGTTATCTACCACAGAGGGAGGAGAACAGAGCAGCACTCGAGTCCGTTTACCACAGAAAATGCTGCATAGTTGTCAGGTATGAAAGCCCTCCTTCTCAGGACTGGAATTCATGCATATAAACACACCTACTGAACTCAGCTCAGTGTGTGACTATCTCTAAATCAAGCACCTTCCATCTGAGGATGTAGGTTTAGGAGGGGTCTTGTGTATGCCCAGAACACCCCCTCTTTTGGAGTCCCCGGCTGCAGCATTCCCCTGGCAAGTCTGTTTGGACAGGACTCTGTTAAGGCACTGCTTCACCCTGCCAAACTGCAGCAGCCCACACTGACCTGTGCCTGGATGTGCTCACAAACGCCCCCCCCACGCCGGGCAGAGAACTGGAGAGCCCAGGAAAGGCCCCTGTGCCGCAGGGGCGCCGGGATGAGGCTGCAGCAGTGCCCTGACCCGCCTGGAGGGAGCAGGACAAACACCTCGGGCTGTGTCCGCAGCTGTGACACCTTAGCAAGTGCTGTTCACCTCCCTGAGGAACTGAAATCCATTCACCAGCTGCCTGCCTGCTTAAGAGAGCTTCTATTCCATCCAGTTTAGCTATCTAGGCTGTGACAACACGTAAAATCCCATCCAACGCTACTGTCTTACAATGCAGCAGCTTGACTGCAGCTGTGCTCAACGCTGTTCTCAAAAATTCATGTCCACTCTTAAAAACACTGCATTGTACATGCTGTAAGACAGCTATAAAGCAGAAGAGCAGCAGACTTGTACCACAGCACTGACTGTGCTGAAATACTCCTTCAAAACACTCTCCAGATGACACCGAGTGCAATGATGGGGGCAGCTGAGTAGCACCCAAATGGGACTTCCTTGCTCCCAGGAACCCAAGAGCAGCTGCAATGGTCCACTGGGGAAAGCAGTGCCCGACAGCCATGGACTACACTGCAGTTCACTGCAGCCTTCAGGGTATTTTCATACAGCAGGATACCACATGCACCTGCTTCCACTGTAAGGACCTTTGTATTCCTGACCTTTAATCCCCCACCATCCCTGCAGTGACAAAACCACAGGATGAAATCAAAAGGTTTGTTTAGGACACTTAAGGAAGGAAACACTTCTTCCCCCAAAATGGTTTTTCTTCCACTTTGCTCTCAGCAAACACATGAAACACAATGGAGCAGGAAGTGAACTAATAAAAGGGGGAAAAAACGTGTATGCTGTTTCATTAATGTGTTACATAAATTATTACTGGAGCATCATATGTTTAGGAACAAAGCTTGGAGCCCCACGGGCGGCCCAGCCCCCCCTCACATCCACAAACTGAAGAACAGGCTGAAATCCACAGAAACTCCGAATCCATACAGTGTGCGGCTCAAATTCAGAGAGCAATCCTGTGGGCAAATTCCAGAATAGCTCTACCAAATCCCAGTGGTGCCTCTCCAACCCAGGATTATTTCTCTGCCGTGCTGCAGTGAATCAGCAGCCTTGAGCAGCTCCTTGGACAGGGCACTGACAAGGCTTATCTCCACAGCTCCACGGCAATGTATTTTTTACATTTCACATTTATATACATAATTACTGCCTTATTTTGAAGAGGTATGATATAATTGGATCTGGTTTATCTACAATCTCCAGCACGTTAGTTAAATCACCCATGAAGCCTGTCCATGCAATCCCTGTTTCTTAAGCAACAGGACATTTGCAGAGGGTTTCTGAAGGAATGTAACATGCCTTCAAAGCGATGGCCTAAAGCTAGGTTAGTAATAGTCTAAGAGGTGCCATAATTAGTCCCAAATGCATTTTCCAGGGTGCTTTACTGGCAGAAGAGAATCTCCACAGAGGCACAGGTTCCAGCTGTGCCAGCATTCGCCCACCACCGTTTGTACGAGCAACGAGCAACGGCACCAAATCAGGTGCGGGTCCAAAATTCCAGATTTCCTCAAATTTACATCTTCAAGGTACTTCCTTTCAATTAGGCAGTTAAAGCTCTCAGTTCCTGTTTCACTCCCAGGCACAGGCCAGTGGATGGATCTCAGCAGCAGAAATCACTCGGGACTGCCATAGCCAATTGTAGCACAAATGAATGCACAGAGAGATCAGATCAATTACTGCTCCACGTGGGGCCTTTGCAAATGCACTCATTGAAATGGAACCCCTGTCACGTTCATACACTTTCCATATAGCATGAAAGGACTTAAGATACTTTAAACTCACTAAATGCAAATTGCCTGTGCCAAGATTATGCATTTTTTCTTACAAGGGTGAAAATATTTTCCCCACTTTTAACTTTGACATGCAAATATGTACTTGCTAAAACCTTGTTCTTATGCAAACAAGGCAGGTGGGAAATATTTTTACATGTCAAGAATATGTTCCAACTTGGTTTCTCACATTCCCAGAGTTACTTAAAGCTTCCTACTGTGCTCAAATTAATTGTACCTGTTCTGTGCTTACATTTATTTATATGGTATATTTTTCAAGATTACATAAAATACTCTAATTCACGCTTTAGACTAGAATTAGCCTAAATTACAGTTTACAATTTCTGTCTCCTGGGGTGGTGCTCAGGCTGATTCTGGTTCATGCATGAGCAAATTATTTCTTAAATATGAATTGCAGAAAAAAATAAACTCTTGTGGTTGCTTAGAAACCGCCACAGATACCCAGGTGACAGATGTAGTTTGTATTCCCAGATTAAAGGCCTGAGACTCTTTCACACCCTGAAATAACAGTGCTCCAGAATACTACCAAGGCTGTCCTGTGCCAAAGGCAGCAACGAGTAGGAATAAAAGCCCAAACAAACCACCAAGAGCAACAACTGCGAGCTCAAGCTCCGAGACCCGCTGCAGGCACGGCACAAGCTGCTGCAGAAACGGCTCCCGAGAGAAGGAAGGGGCCATTCAAGGGCTGGAGGCAGCAATCCCTACAAACTGATGGAAAACCAGCTCATCTCCACAGGAAAAGGCCTCTGACACCCTCTACCACCTCTCAGTTCACAGGCCTTCACTTGGAGCTTATCACCAGCCTTTCCCTCTGTGATGTCAGATGATCTTCGTTTGACAGCAGGATGAAGGCACACAGACTCTCATCCGCTCAAAATCAGACAGAACAGGAATCTGAGCCCAAGCATTATGGGGAAAAGACCCCAGTGTTTCCCCCCTGAACCTTTCCTCTTCCTCCACGCGCTGCCTGCACATGGCAGCTGTCTGAAGCAGCTCTGGTATGCCTCAGTAACACACTGCCTCCACCTCACTCCTAGGGAATGTGCCTACCAGACAGCCAGAGACTGCACTAAATGACATCTTTTCCTGGCACCTGAAACTGAAGAATATGCCTTATTGCCTCCTGCTCCAGGGGAGGCTGTTCCCCAAACCTGGAACAGTTTCACTGGGTTTGTCTGCCTTTTTGGAGTCCCTCCTCCAACCAAAGACAGCCTCTCCCTTTTTGTTAGTTCCTGCACCATGAAATGTTGCTTTATTCCTTGTCCAGTTTGAGCAGGAGAGAAGGAAGAACATCCAATTCTGTGTTTGTAAGAGAATGCTCTGCACGAGCTCACCATAATCTTGAATTCCTTCCTTTCTAACTTGTGGGGCAGACTCAGTTGAGGGCTGTGCAGCCAAGGAAAGCACAGGGCATCCTTCTCCCCAGTTCTGTCAGAAACACACTGAGCCTCAACACAGCAAACTGCATTACCAGCCCTCCCCGAAGAACACATTTTTTCAGAAGAAAAAATTATTTTCCAAAGACAGAAGTTTTTTTCCCTCCTATTAATGTGTCTGAATGAAATGTTTGTTCCTAGTGAATTAATTGTCTTGGGGCAGAAAGGGGATTTTTCCGTTCCTCCTCCTGCTTTCGCACTGTTATTTTAAAATTGTACATGCATAGAAATAACTTTTTTTTTCCCCCAATTCACAACAGGTATGAAAGCTCAGATTTGGTATCCCGGGAAGGGCTCTTCAGTGGAAGCAAATATTGGTTCCCATTCCTGCCTTTTAGGTGAGATTCACCTCGCTGACCTGAGCTATCTTGAAAGTTGGGTGATTGACTGAAGTTAATTGTCTTGTCTGCTTGTACAGTGCTGAGGAAGGGAGGGAGAAAGAAAGAGAAAAGGAAAGGAAGGGAGAAAGAGAAAGCAAGGAGGAAAAAGGGCATGATTCATCTTATTCAAGACAAGCAAAACGAACCCCTGAGTGGAGATGCCTCCTCTTCACTCAACAGTGAAGGAATTTAATGATACCTTAATTACAAGCCTAACTTTTAGAGGGTGAAAGTCAGGTGAATCTGTCTCTTACTATTTCTGAATTTAAAAATCAGCATTTTCTGGCAAGGCAAACCTGTGTGGGAAGCGCTCCCTTCCCCCTCGTGCAAGGGGTCCCAACTGCTTGTGTGCTCTGGCACCGAGAAGCTCCCTGGCACAGCTCCCAGGGCAGAGCAATTCCAGGCACACACCTTCCTTTTTCACTCAGCAAAGATGGACTTAAGCACATCCTGGTCAGTCTGCCAGACTGGTCGATATTCCTTAAAACCTCTGCGGGCACTGCACATCCTTCTGGGATCCACGGCTTTGTGGGGAAAGCACCCTAAGCCAAGCACAAGTGCTGGCTGAGCTGAGGGCTTGCATGTGGGGTACACACAGCAGTCAGGGCGGCAGCTGGGACCTTCTGGGTGTGGGGACACTGCTCAAGAGGTCACCCCTTCCCTGACTGCAGCAAAGGTTTCAGTTCCTTCCCTGCACGTGGCTCACCTGTCCCACCTCCCTGCGGTGCTGCTCATCCAGGAGGGCTTAGAGACAAACATGATACTCAGACAAATTGGGCCAACCTGCTTCTAAAGGGCTGCAGTTGGTGCCAGACATCCCTGCTAGAGCTGTTTGTAAGTATATTGATTAAATTAGGAGGCATGCATATTCAGTGACACAGTCATACATATTCATTGACTCAAACAAGGGTACTGCATGTAATGTGGTATTTAAAGCAACATGATATCTGATCACAAACTGAATTAACAAGGAACGATTTTACTATATAATATTCTAATCTTCCTGCATTTTCAGCTTCATTACCGAAATAATTTGCTCTGTCGTGTACCCTCAGTAATCGGAGCTGGCTGCAAACCCCCGCCCGGAACACCTGCAGCTGCCAAGGCTGCCGTTCGGCTCTGCCACCCACCCGGGCCCGGGGACACCCAGGGACCCCCCCGGCCCGGGGACATCGTGTGCTGCTGGGCTCGGCAGCTGCCATCGGAGGGGCTTTACAACACACAGCCAGAGCTCCCAGCGCAGCAGAGGAATCTGCCCGCCCACTCCCCGGGGTGAAGGTGTGCGTTTATCCGACATACAACCCCCACCGGCCGTCAGGAGCCTGCAGGGATCCACCTGGCAACGAGGAGATCCACGGAACTAACAAAGCCCAGGATCCCGCAGATCTGTGTCTCACAGATGGGCTGTCTGGGCTCCAGCAAGGCCGAAATTCCTGCAGAAGCCTTCCCAGCACATGGGATATTCCTGGTGTGTCTTCCTCTCCATCACAGATCCTCCTACAGCTGAGCTCAGCTGTGCAGTGGCCCTCAAGGGGTATCAGATGGGGAACTTTCTGGGTATGCTTTTCCATGTTCACATCTTTGGAACTGCCGATGCTCCCAAACTTGGCTGAAATACTCTGGAAATGAGGAGGACTGGGGTGATGGGCAGAAAACCAGACAAACACAAACAACCTCTCCAAGCCTTGTTTCCTTAGGAAATCACACTGGTAATAAAATTAAATAAATAATGGGGTTATACTGGTACAAATCCTTTGAAGTCCGTGGGCGTGATGGGTGGAGTAGAAACGAACATGGCCACCAAAGTATTAATTAAAAGCAAAGTATGAGCAACACCTCAAACGCACAGGGCAGAAACGCTGCAATGCCAAGACAAGCTCTGTGGGCACAGCCCGATCCCTCAGCATCACCTGACGCTGCCCTGCCAACACTCCCCTCCAAGGCTGGCAGAGGAGATCCCCGAGCACAGCACAGCAGCGCTGGGGTTGCAAGGCTGACCCTCAGCCATCAGTCCCGGTTCTTTCAACCTGTCACCGAGGCGGGCTCGTCGGAGGGAGCGCCGCAGGAACAGCGCCCGTGCTCGTGCCAGGAGCACTGACCTGCAGGGTGACAGGTTTGCTTCAGGTCAAGAAATTTTACTGGCATAAACTTTAACTTGAAGAACCAAAGCTTTGCCATTGCATCAAGGACTGGCCTCAGCAAAGACACCTGAACACCTAATGGGAGAAGGCAAGATGGAAAAGGGTTTGTGTCCTCTAACAGGCAAACCTGTTTTAGTGAAGCTGTTGTGTGAGGTCTCTTTGTTTTTAATGTCATATTCAAATAGAAAACTGCTGAAAAACCTGAATGTCATATTACTGTAATATTCTTAACTTCTATGAAGAAAAATTAAAACCAAGTCCCAACACCAACAATGTAGGACTTTTGTAAGTGTTTACAAACACAAACAAGCTGTAAATTGATTTAGGGGTTTTGGAGGAACTCAGAGAGGATGTTTGCTCCCTCTCATTCCCGTGTACAGCACTACATCATTTTAACTTCCTTCTGTATAACAGTCTTATCTCTCTCTCCACTATCTTTGCTTTACCCATCCAGAAAAAATTCTCATTCTGCTGAATCCAGACATCACTTGTCCAGGAGCACAGAAGGGAATCAATCCCTTGTTACATCCAGGGATGACATCCTCCCGCTTTGGGAAACCCAGGGAGTCCCAAAAGCTCCAGCTTTGTCACTGCTTTCATGAACTTAATCAAACACAAATAACGAAGATGGCTGAAAATACGGACACTGTGACAACTTCTTTTGAGGAGGAGTTAAAACCCAGGAAAACCAACTCCGAATACAAATATGTCTTTTCGTAGTGGAGGAGATCCCCTCACTACCACAGCACGCAGAAACAACGCAGAACCAAACTCACAGGCAAACAAGAACTGGGAAAAAAGGAAGGGAGAAGTGTTTCTGTGAAATATTCTGTGCATTTCCAAACCAAGGCATCTGAAGACTAGTTTGATAATTTCCACGTGGTCAGAAGAGACTTCCAAATTTCATAAAACATAATTTTTTTTTCTGTAACATTTTGACTTCTCACTGTCCTGGTGGCTGAAAATTAGCAGGAGCTCTGTAATGAACACAGCTTGGAGTATGATTAATTTGACTGGGCTAAATGGAATTCTTCTTAGATAAAGCAATTCAGAAAAAGTTTTTCACAGGAAAACTCACTGCCACTGCAATCATGTAATTCTCTAATGAAATATAATACAGTTTTAATCAAAGCCCTGAACTGCATGTCAAGAAATGGATACTATAAATACTATAATCCTCCCCAGTGCTGATATGCTGTGAGACTGGGGATGGTAGCTGGTGTCTCATTTTCTCTATCTATATAAGCAGGATAATCATTCTTTATCTCTGCCTCTATCTACAGCTACCTCAGATGACTGGTGCTCACTGCCAAATCTTGGGGTTTGGTCTTATGGCCCAAGGAACTGCGAGAAAGACCTCCAGAGCAACCAACCTGAGCGTTCTGAAGAGATGGAAGCTGCCACTGAACTGCCAACAGCAGTGCCAGCTATCTGACTTGGTTAGTTCCCTTTTTCACTCTTAAAAAACAAGCCTACAGGTGTAATTACACCCTTGTAGAGCACTGCTCTTGACGAAATTACACAAACCCCAAGTTTTAGAAGCAACAGAGGTGAGAGCTATTACCACAGGAACTGCCAGCACTGACTTTTTCTGCTCTGCTTTGCTCCTGCATTTCTTCCTAAGCAGCAAGTGGGGTTTATGTGCCTCCCTGATGTATGTTTTTACAGCGTTCTGGAGTTCACTCAGGCTCTGACACCCCTTGTTTTTCCAACAGGTAACCACTAACCCTGAGCGTTTGTGAGGAGGAACACCTGCAGCAGGGGTACAAACGCAGTCCTGCCATGACCAAACCTATCCTGTGCTGCTAAAACCAATCACTGCACATGGTCTGTCACAGCAAAAACGACCAGCAGGATGGAGCTGGTGGGCCAAGATGAGCACCTCGAGGCAGCGCAAGTGCCCTGGTGCTTTCAGTCACACTGAGGCTTCTCCTAGTCTTTGCAACTTGTTTTTCTCTTACATTGGGAAAAGCAAATCTACACCTGTTTCTCCTTCCTGACACTGGTCTTTCATCCTGTACCAGTAGGGGAGAGGAAGAACAAGTGAAATCTGCAGGAGAACATAATTCATTTATTTGCTGGAGTAAGCTGGGCAATACTAAATGCATTCTCCCCCTTTCCTCCAGAAAGAAACCTGTACTGAAAAGTTTAAATGTATTTAATGCTTCTGTCCCATTTCCTAAATGTCTGGAAGAAACTAATACAGAATTGGTTATAATAAATGAAGTCTTGTAGAAGTGTAGCACTTTGGAGTGAAAGTCTAAATTACCTCTGGCACTTGCTTCACAGACTAATGCACAGAGCCCCCATTTGATAGGAAGTTTGCTACTCTCAGGTGTTGGACCTGGTCTTCTGAAGTTTGGAATTTGTAGGCTCCAACACTGCCCTCCCACCTTCTTTTCCCTAATTAATTGTACTGGCTTAGGGCAACATCTCACATTTCTGTTTATTTGCTTGCAGTAGGAACACAAAGAAGATCTTATCAACCACTTGTCAGTTTTATGCACCACTTCAGCAGGTCAGCTACCACACAGCTACCACAGCTCGACAGCCTTCTCTTGAATTATTTGTCACAGGCTGCAAACAACCTTAAATGATCAACACTCTGAAGGCAATCATGGTAGTCCCTATTCCAAAGTACCCACAGGTACCAGATATAAAAAAAAACCCCAAACAAACAACAAACCCCACCCAACCACACAGACCTGGGAAAACCAATCACTCCCAACAGAGTGTTAAAGTTATCAACAATATCAGCTTCAGTCATCAGCAAGGTGACAGGCCCCAGTGCCAGAGGGACAGGAGGTCAGTGGGTGACACAGGACTGGGGGTAACACACAATTCCATTCCTTCTCCTCACAGGCACTTCCAGCCCCAGCACTGACACCCCTCACACCCCACTGGAAGGTTGTCCCTGATTAGCAGCTCCTCACCACCACACCTTCTCCAGCACAAGCCACAGCTTTCCCTGACCCTTTCCACTCACCCAAGTGAAGGGTCTGCCCTCTGCAGAGACCACAGGACGTGTTGCTGTGCCCTGAGAAATGGGGCTCTGCACAATTAAGCTACAGCCAGGCTGATGCAGAAGCCATGCCCTTCCAAGAGAGTTGCACTGCGACGAAAAACCACTCAAACCCTGAATTTACTTCTAGAAGAAAAAGTTCCAGAGGGAAAAAGAAAAAAAAAAAAGTGTTTCACCTAGACTTTCATCCATCATTCTGAAGTAACTACATCTGCATTTTTAAGATATTTTCTTTTTCTTTTTGGCTGTACATGAATTTGATGTCATTAAAAAGGCTTCCTTTGATGCTGTATGCCAAGTAGAATCATTAGCTTCTCACAAAGGTACACTCTAAATAGTCTAGTTTAAATTTTCATTTTCAGATGATTCATCTACGAGATGAACAACAACAACCAAAAGCAACTTGAGAACTCCAAACAGTAAAAAAGCCTTTTAGCTGCACTCACTCATTTATTAACTCCCTCCAACACCTCCTGCCTGGATTCACATGGCAGCCAATACTGAGCGTGAACTCTGCAAGTCCTTTTGCAATTTATGGCTGTTAAAAGCAAATCACCACCAGGTTCCCTCACACCTCACACAGGAGGTTCCTCTGGAGGCAGTATTCTGCATCTCTCTGGCTGACACAGGGTCACTTGGTTTTAATCCACGGATGCTTTCCACTGCCACTATTTCTGGCATGTGTGTTGTTTTCTCACAGCTCCTCTTCAGGAGTCCTCAGCAGAGGTCATTAGAGGATTAATGAAACTGAGGGACACCAGGGGAAGCTGCATCCTCAGCCAGTGCAGCCTCATCTATTCCCTTGGGTTTTGGAGGGGCAGCAGAAAACACATTAACCACACCTAGGTTTCCTCCATTTCAATGAAAATAGCACAAGAGTCCAAAACCCAAGAAATTATTTACAGCTGAGAAATGTTTCCTGATATATATTAAGACACTAGCAAGTACAGACATTAGCAAAAGCTTACAGCCTTTTTTTATGACCAATCTCTGCTGAACAAATGTTTTCCTCCCCAAGAAAGACACCTCCCTTAGTCCCTGCCCCACCTCAGAGGGAACAGTATCAGTGCACAGGTGGGATCAAAAGGAAGGTTCTACAGCAGCGGCCTGGACAGGTCACAGGAGTCCTTGGTAGCCTTTGTGGTACCTCCTTGGCTTGCACAAAGGTGCATGATGGTCCTTCAGCTCTGTGAAGTGGCCCGGGGTCACCTGGCTGGCCAGGGACGATGGAGAAGCCACAGGAGGGCAGCTCTGCCTGCCTGCAGCCAGGCCTGCACTCCTCTCCTCCCTCAGATGTTCCCTGGAAAAGGGCACAGGAGGGAAACACTACGACCTGGCCCAGAAACTGCACCAGGAGGGAGAACATGCAGCATGATATCAGAGGAAATGGAAGTTTTATGGGCTCTGGCTTACAGCAAAATAAATGCACCATCAGTTCTATCAAACAGCCTCAAAAACACTCCTGGCACAGAGAAAGCTTTTTTCCCTAACATTCTTCAAACCATACATTACAGTGATGGCCCCCACTAACCACGCTCAAGCTATTTCCCTGGGCTTGGCTCTGCTTTTGTGCTTCTTTATACCCTCATGATGTCTATATACACCACATTCAGCCTTTGAAAACCATTTCATGACAAGGATCATGAAAGAAAAAAAAAGAGTTGCCCACAAAAACGTTTTAGAGAATTACAAGCTTGTGAAAAGAAAAGGTCTAGCAAAAGCTCTTCCTTTGCCACAATCAGATTAGGTGCTACGACCTTCATTAAAACCCTTTCTGTCTACTCATTTCACAGCATTTAATTTCCTGCCTCTTGGTGATTAAACCAACTGAAAGGTAGTAGATAAAGCAAGTTTGCTCGCTGTTTCAAACAGATATATTAATGCTTTACGCTTAAAAAGCTTTCAGAGTGTCTTCAGAGGCTGATTAGCAAACATTGTACATAAACCCGTGTCTGAGGTCAGACTGTGGCAGCAGATATGTGACTGAGACTCACTACAACAGCTCGATTGCAGCGCTGTACCACAGGATACCTCCACTGCATACATTAAGGAAGCTTAAAGTTAAGCTTCACATATTTAAACACTAACAAAGTCTACTTAATGGCAGTCTTCAAAATGACAGTGGCCTCCTAATCTGCTGCAGATAAAGAAGTGCCAAGATTAATGATTACGTAAGTGCATCACAGAGCCCAGAAACAATAATCAGCTCTTCTGTTGTTATTTGTGTACAAAGGCTATTAGAGTCATCTGACATTCCAAAATCCAATTTAAAGTTGTTAAACCCCTTTCACGTACTTATTTGAGGTTGGAAAACCGAGAGGTTCAAAAAGGGAAAGGAAGGGTTTGATTTCCTAATTCTTTTCCCCTTACTGATTTTGCTCTAAGCCAAATCTCTCTTTAAGAATTGCAAAAAAAAAAAAGCTTTTAAACAATGCCTGGAGTAACCAATATTGCCGTTGAAGGAATAATACCAATAAAACCTTAACGTGCTTAGATAGCAAAATTCAAAATAATGACTACCAGCAAACCAAGTGACTATTCTACAGAAAAAGACCCCGCTGAATTGAGGGTGTCACTGACGCTGTCAGTGCGACTCTGACATCCCCAGAGAACCAGGGTGAGAAGCTGAAGGTGTTCAGGCACCCACCAGCCAGCGACGGCACCCTTCCCTGTTGCTGACATCGGGACTGAACCATACTGAGTTCCTTGTACAGCACAGGAGAACCATTACTGACTACGTGCAGAAGCTTTCTCGTTAGGCCACGAAGTGCTTTTCTAGCGTTCCCCAAGGTGAAGTCAATTAAGTGATAACTGCATCTGTGCAGAAAGAATTCAAAATGCTAATACCCCCACCCAGATAAGTCTTCCACTTTGCCTGCTTATTTATCTCCAGCTCTTAGAAATTATTGCCATGAATGCTCCGGTGCCTTCCCCCATTATCTTTGCGATCCCACTCCTTCCTCACAAAAAGGCAAAAAGCACAGCACGTAAGAGCTGTACCACTTCAGCCACGCTGGGGAGGAGAACGATACAGGCAAACAGGGAGCAGCTCATCTACTGCAGAGAAGCTGCCGGCAGGTTTTGCTGCTCTCAAAGTTCGTTCATCCAGCCTGTAGAGGAAAGAAAATCTGGGATGCCATCAGAGGCTCGCAGACTCTAGAAATAACAGCAGTTTGCATCATGAATTATCTAACATGATTCACCACTCGGGGAGAAGAAAATCTACCGTGTTTGGTGGTGTGCCATTTGGCCACCAGACTCTAGAATTTTAATGTTTGTTATCTTTGCAGGGGAGACAACGAAACGCTGGGCTCGGGCATCTGCTCCAGGATGGATTCCTCACCTCAACAGGAGCCGACCCGTGTCACGCAAGGCTCTGGCCACGGGGGCTGTGGATGTGTCCCCCTGTGTTTTTAAAGTGAAAAAACCCCACACAGAACCCGAAAAAACCCAGTACTGAAAACAAAATAACTCGATGATGTGCTGACTTACTGTCCCCACCTCTATGAATGCCTTAGTACTTCATTACTTTTGTTTTTAAAAAAATCAGAAAATTGCAAAATGGACACTAAAACTCCCTCTAACACAAAACACTGACACCTTTTTCAAAGCAGTCTGACAGTTCAATAGGGAGAACACTGCCCTGTGACCCACAAGCACTGGGTAAAATACAAGTATGACCAGGAGATCGACTGCACAGTAAGATTATTGATTCAACTATTGCTAAAGGTGTTTGACAGATTAAAAGGGAAAATCCAACTTGCTTCACATGGTTGATACTAAAGACCAAATCACCCAAAAAGGTAGAAGCTGGCTAGTAGTGAATGTATTTGATTTGTGTTTCCTCAAGAAAAGGAGAGGCTTGATAAAAATTAGAAGAAAATAATAAAAACAGCATCTGTATTACCACAATCATTTCATCCAAAGACAATCCAAACTGGTTCACAAGATGAGCCTCATAACCTTGTCAGTACTAGAAAAGCACCTTGCAACCAGAGCTGAATGAAGCCTATAATAACTTACTGAGTGACGAACATAATCTCTCAACCCTTTCAAGACAGTCCTTACCCATCGTTTTTGCTGACCTCTTCCAACGCTGTGTTCTGCAGACACCAGAAAACAGGCAGGAACAAACAGCAGGCAACTCCAAAGTCGTACAGTTTTAACACTGTACTATTTTTAAAGGCCACACACACTCAGTTTCTATATTGTCCTTGATAAAGCCCCAGAACATTTAAGCAGAACTCCCCCACTCCTTCCCTCTGGAGAACACTTGCAGCATAACTTGATTACCCAAAGCTCCCAGGGGACAAATGGAAGCACAGATAAGTGGGGAGCAGCCAGAGGTCTTCTGAGAATAATGGAAGTGAAAAGGAAAGGAAACAAACTCCACAAAGAACTGTTGGCTCGGCTCAGCTCAGCCCTAAAGTTTCCCTATTCCTGAATGGAGCATTCATTAAGTAAAATAAGCTTCTTTAAGTGAGCATTCCAAACGATTGTAAAAACCATCTGACAAAGTGAAGAATTATTGTGTGTTTTGGTGCTTGACTCTCCAGAGAGAGAGGCAGCTGCTGTTCCTACTGTAGTAATTTATTAGCTAGTGGTACAGCTGTACCAACACTCCTGGTAGGGTCTCGATGGTTAACAGGCAGCCAAATTCCTTCCAAACTTGTGTTTTCCAAAGTATTATTTGGAAAACGTTGCCAGAAGTAGTTCCAAACGGAGCGAGAAATACCAACAGATTTATCACAAGCCTTAACACGGGGCAGAACATCGACACAGAATAAATCTGTTCGGGGAGCTGCGGGTGCTTCGCACAGAAAGTACAAGTTTTTACTTATATTATTGCAGCACGAGTTAATGCCAATTAAGTAGGAGAGTCACTTTGGATTTAGCACAGAACCTGGCCCAGGGCACTGGCACACAGAATAGAAATAAATACTAATCGTGCTTGCTCACACTGAGAGGATTAGATAACTACAGACGTAGGAAATTAAAACCACAACAAGATGACCCCACGCTCATGATTTCCCTGTTGTAGCAGATCAGTCAATATGAATAATCGACAATGTAAATTGAAATCCTCAGATAAAAATAATGGTTTTACCGCTTTATTTCTCTTCACTTGCACAGAAATTGAGTTGACTATCTCTGACAATGCCACGGTTTAATATTCTAAACACACTATCTCCTTTAACAATGCCTGGAATAGGAACAAGCTGCTGAGCCAGATCCTCAAGGGGTGAAAATCAACATTGCTACACTGACTTCAGTGGAAGCACATTGATCTTCACCAGCTAAAGCTTTGGGCCCTAGTGGGCAATTAGGTTTCTATTATATGCTAATTTAAATAATGTACCACAGAACATTTGCTGTACAATAAAGCAAGTCTACATTCTTCTGTGGAAAAGGACAAGCATTTGCTGTGGCATGATGAGAGTTATGGATTCTGGTTTCAAGGAGCAGGATGGAGTTTCGGTATAAACTACTCCTCATAATAACATTTTTAAACCTGCAATTACTCATACTATACTACTTTGGGAAGCCTATAATTATTTGGTAAGTTCTTACCAACGTCTAGTCTAGATCATAATTGCTAACACTGCCTCCTTCAAAGGAACCAGTGACTATGTTACAATCTGGTTTTTGTTAGGTTCCTGCTACACAGAGTGGCTGTGCTCTAATGTTATGATCTGTATTCAGTTGAGGAGGAAAACCAAGCTGATTTATGTCATAACCTTGAGCCTTTGAGCAAGGCCTGAACAAAAAAAAATTAATATAACAATCCCACACACGTTTCTTTTGAGGCTTCTGAGGTGGCTGGGTTGGAACAGGGACTGTGGCTGTGGCTGACACAGGCCAGAGTTTTTGCAACAGAAGTTTATGGCACTGAGGACCATCTGCAACACTCTCTCAGCCTCGCAGGCAGGGCTCACGCTCCAGCCACAAGACAAACAAGCAGAAAAGCTGGGGACAGGGTTCAGCAACAAAGACACCAAAAAAGATTTTCAGGGGTTATGGGCCAGTTCAAATGAAAAGTTAGCATCCTCATGTTAAAAATGTTAACAGCAGTCATTAAAAGATGTTTTGCTCTCTTTCGCAGGTATGAGAACTCCTCCTTTCAGACTCCTTTTAAATGTCATTGGCACCCTTCTTCCTGCCTTAGTCACCAGCAACCGAGTTATTAGTGTGCCAAGGTCCTGCATAAATTTTTGTGGCCTTCTGATGTAGTTGGGATGAGGGCATCATTCCACACTTACAGGTTCTCCTACGCCGCAGCCCTTCATATGAAGTGAAGGACTGGGTACCCACTCTGTTCTGAAAGCTGACAGTGCACCCCAGCACAGCAATCTGGGAGCCCTCTGAACCCCTCCTTAGAGAGAGGGGTCAGCACAGCAGGGTTCTCCCCACGTGTCTGACTTGCACTCATGGCAGAAGCCTCCTGGAGATGATGCTGCACCTAAAGACTAAAAAAACACGCACACAATTCCAACTGGTCTTTTCTAGGGAATCACTCAAGGCGGAAAGGCCCAAAAAGGCCAGCAAGGTGAGATGTGGCACTGAGCTCCTCACTTGCAGCACTTTATTCCCTTTACAAACACACCTACCCACACCTACACCACGCTCCTCTCTGGCTACATTTGTAACTGCTCAGAAGTACTTCCATTTCAAACAGAAAAAGATGATACAGAGTCAAGCATTTTTAATGGCATCAGCCACACAAGAAGAACGTGCCACGCAGGGAAGATCTAAAACATCCCCACAGCAAGAACTGATCCAAAGCCTCCCCTGAGCTCCTCAGCCACCACATCACTGTACTTTGGGTGGGCTCTGCAGACACGGGGAAAACTCCAAGCACACAATCTGCTCTCCAAAGAAAGAAGAAACTAGAACCTATTTTGGCTAAGGTCCCGATGAACTAACTCCACAAACATTTCAGTCATCACAAACCCCCAGCCACTGAACAGAGGTGGCCTCCCCTCCTTCCCCCTTCCCCAGTGCCTGCACAGCTCTCACTGCAAGGGCCAAAGGAGGAGTAGCTCAGGTTGAAACTGTTCTTTGGGGGATTAACTTTAACCTGAATCAGTTTCCTGACTTAACTCCCCACGTGACTGCGGAGATGCCGCTTGTGCTCACACAAGGGAGGGGCGCATTTGTTTGGCAATGCCAGCTTAGGGGAGACTAAAATACACAGAGCTCAACTCTCAGGTTGCTGGATTGGTATGAGGAGATCTGGGGTAGCAGGCAGAAGGACAAGGAACACAGGGTTAGTTTTCCAAGAAACAGAATAGTCTGTGAATAAGTCATTGGTTTCTACAGCCAGTATTGCTGTGAAACTTTAAGCAAGTCACTTATTTGATGTGTCAATTCCTCAGCTGTGAAATGAGGACAACGCTTCCTTACATCACCAAAGTGTCGTAAGTTGAAAATTAATGACTGAGGCACTTGGGCACTCTGGTGCTGAGGGCCAAGGCAGTGTGCAGCTACCAGGGCTGAGTGATTAGTGACAGGGAGGGACTAAAGAATCAACATATTATTTTTGGTGGACTATTTCCTTAGAGGATAAAGCAGAGTAACTGCTACTTACTTGATTGCAAGGAATTGAAAGAGCTCTCTGTAGCTCCCTCGTGGGTGGACACCTAAACAATTAAATAGCCATGACCTAATTTTAGCCAGAAACCTTATGTCACAAGGAATTTACAGGGAGGCGTCTTCTGTATGTGCAAAAGTAATTGCACTGTGGAAGGATAGTTGACCTATGTGTTAATGTAGCTGTACCACGTTTAGGGATAGACTGTATCCCACTCTCCCTCCTTGCACTCCCAACTCCAAAACTTCTGACCATAAAACTGCATGATAAAAATATCACAGGATTAGGACTGAAAGAAATGAAAGAACATGCTGCTCCCAGCATCAGCACAACGGAATCGGTTCAAGGAAAACTGACATAAAAAGAAGTGTGAGGCTGGTAGAAGAGGTTATAATCCCATCTCACCTTGCGCGTGACAGAGATGATGGGGTACCACCAGTGGGTTCTGTATGATGCCCATACACACCAGTGATACAGAAGGCACTTCTTTTCAAGTGCCATTATGATGCACACAGAGCCATCAAGTGATAGCAAACACATCCCAGTTCTAAAAGAAGTTGTTCCAACAGCTTGTTTTCCTCACAGTTACAACCTGTCCTTTCCTTCCAGCCTGAACTTTCCTGCCTCCTTTCAGAAGCATATGGGAAACATTTCTTCCTCTCAGGCTAACTCAGGATTGCTACCACGGGATTGAAAAGCTGGGACTCCAAGTCCCTGTGCTGTCACAAGCGCGGTGTGCGTGAGCCGGGGCGAGCCACAGCCACAGCGCGTCCAGCTCCGTGAGATGTGCCGCTCCCCCTGCAAACACCAGGAGCTAAATGATTAACTAACTTCATGCAGCTGGGCACATGCCTTTCTGTAATTCACTTCATACCTGTAGAACACCAGGATTAGAGGCTTCCTATCTGTGAGGATCTATTAAATACCATATTGCGCTTGGATACATGAATAGGAACAGAAGCCACATAAATACTTCAAGCGGTAAATAGTGTTTCAAGTCTTACTGAGCTTATTATGTCTCAAGAGCTCATTATGTCCTCGCTAGATTAGAGAGCACATATTCAAAAAACAAACACAAACCGAAGGAAAGCAAGAATCCCCAAAGAAAGCTTTCAAGTTGAAATACCGAGCTCGGGATTTTTGCTCCTGCCTTACGATTCTGAGACATCGGGCTGACAATCTAAAAATCCCCAGAAGGGGTTAACACTGACATTCCGTTTCCTCGGTCCTCTTGGCCAGGGCATCAGCCCTAAATAATAATTATCATGAAGCTTTATCAGTGGGTTAGAAAAAAAAAGTGTCAATAGAAAGTGAAAATGGTGAACTGTCTGGTTCAGCACTGAAGAGCACTGACATGTCTGCAGCCAGCCTGGCAGTTTGCACTCAAACTGCGGGGAATTTTTGTTGCTCAGTACAGAGTGGGGCTGAGTGCACCCTCAGCAAGTCTGCCAACAACACCAAGCTGTGCTGTGCAGCCCAGCTCTGGGGCCTCCAGTATAAGAAGGACATGGAGCTGCTGGAGGGAGCCCAGAGGAGGCCCCGGAGATGCTCCCATCTGGAGCCCCCTCTGCTCTGGAGCCAGGCTGGGAGAGCTGGGGAGGTTCACTGGAGAGGAGAAGGATCCAGGGAGACCTGAGAGCCCCTTGCAGGGTCTAAAGGGGCTCCAGGAGAGCTGGAGAGGGGCTTGGGACAAGGATAAGGGGGAATGGCTTCAAACTGAAAAAGGGCAGGTTTAGATTACACAATAGGAAGGAATTGTTCCCTGTGAGGGTGGGGAGGCCCTGGCACAGGTTGCCCAGAGAAGCTGTGGCTGCCCCATCCCTGAAGTGTCCAAGGCCAGGTTGGACGGGGCTTGGAGCAACCTGGGCTAGTGGAAGGTGTCCCTGCCCACGGCAGGGGCGCTGGAACAACATGATTTTTAACATCCCTTCCAACCCAAACCATTCTGTGATTCCATGAATGCACGAGCATCACGGACCTTCCAAGGCACATCCTTCCAACTTCATGGGCAGAGAGTTCAGCACCCTGCAAATTGTACCCAAGACTCAAATCTGCAGCATTGCATCTGCTTTTGTTCAACTCCTTATTTTCTGAATTTGTGTGGTTAGGCATGGAATCGTGGATCTGTTGCTGCCAGGCTACAACACAGGCTTCTTGTGTGGCCCAAGGCACGTCCCTCAAGCTATACTTAGTCCCCTCCTTGGCAAACAGGTAAAACATCCCTCAGTGATGTTTTATGCATAAATTAACTCATGGAAGCAGGTTTTTCAAAGAGTTCACTAATTAACATTATAGACAACCCTGCAGATAAAGAGATTGTCAGAGAGCTCTGTCTGGCAACCCTGGCCCAGGGAAAGAGTGCATTCCAGAAGTGATGATAGAATCTACATACAATTCCAGAAAGCCAAGTTTACTGAATTCCACAAAGTTATTTTTTAGGAATGTGTACTTCTTAGCAACACAGCATAAGGATTTCATACAATGTAGGGCATCTCCTACATTTATTTTTACTTGGAATGAAATGGCACCATCAGTTTTCAGCACAATTTATATGTGCTATCTTGACAAGATTTCACTGGAGAAATCCTGAAACATTTAGTAGATCTAGAACAAAGACTTTCATGGTGGAGACCCTGTTTTCCCACAAATATACATTTACAAGTTGCTGGAGAAAGCAAAGAGAGTTCTACAAAAAGCATGTTGACTATCCCACATTTTCAGATGTAAGCTCAACAGGGTAGGGTATTTCTCCTGTGTTTATACATTGCCTGGTGTCTTGCTTGTGCTAGAATGTAGAATAAAGTCCACAGATAACTTAGTTTTCTAGTATTCATAAACCAGTACGATATCAAAGTACAAAACTTGGGTATAAAACAAATTAAATTAAAGATAATTTTCATCCTAGGATGACCAGAAATAGAATAGCAACGGGACCAAAGATAACTAATCCTTGTTCTGCCTACACTGACTAAAGAGGATAAACTAGGAAGAGACTAAACCACAAATTTTAGCTGTTTCTTTGCTTTCCTGCAAGTGGTACAGGATATAACCTGACAGTTCTGCAGTCCTCACTGTCACACAGTTTACTTAACCTAAAAGTTGAGAACTTTTTAAGCTCATCTCATTTTAAAATACACATCAATCAAAACAGTCAATATTGAAAGACAAACAAGAGGAAGCTTTTAGTAAGTCTGCAATTAGATTTTTCAGGAGCTACTGAAAAATGGCTCCTGAAAACAGGAGCTGAAATGTGCTCTCAAACAACAGCTGAGCTTCTGTCACAAGTTATTGCCGAGCCCACATACCAAATACTTCGAGTTTTCTTTGAAACTTAAGAGCTTACCGATTACAGGAACTAAATAATAATTACTGCCTTTGATTTTAAGACCATAATCCAGGACTGGAAAATGGATTTGTCACTGTTGCTGCGCACCAGTGAATTCACTTGCTTCGTTTCCAATGTAACAACAAGACCATCTCACTGCAAGGCAAATATCTGAGTTAGCACAGCCAACAAACTGTAAGTTTTTAGTTTCTCCGTCAAAACACAGGTGAACTTCATCTTTGTTTGCATCCAGGTGGTGTAATTAATCCACAAAAAGCCCTATTGCAACATGACTGACATTCAAAATCAGCACGCACAAATATCGTCATTAAGTTTATTTAGAAAAATAAATGGCCTATGATTTCATGACCAGCCAACTAATCAACACCATGACTTTCCTGAAGCTCCTGCTGAAGTCCACGTTGTGCAGGGTTCAGGGGGGAACCTCTCTCCCAGAACGGACAACATGTGTCGGTGCAGCTTTGAATCCCCCCAGTGAGGCAACAATACTAACTTTTTGAACCCTTCAGCTGTTTTAGGCTTGTCTCACTGAGCTTAACAATTAGGGAATTTTTGACCAATATATTTTACATTGAAGTGAAGGCAGCAGGAAAGAGGTAAGTACCGGCTGGAGGCAGAAACCCCTGTCATAATCCAGAATAACAGGGCTCTTATGAGTGTGGTGCCTGAGTGAGAGGGGCTGGAAAACACTCATTATCAACTGCGCTGTAATTTTCAACTTTGCCCTTAAAATTTCAAGTCTCCCCCAAACTGAAGAGAGCAATTTAATCGAGCCTATGCAAACAAAGGATTACTAGCCCCTTATCTATGCCAGCGATCCCCTGAAATGAGGTGTTACCCAGGAGAGCAGTGGGAAGGTACAGGGCTTGCCACTCCTAGGTGGTACCCGACTTAAATACATTCCCACGGTTTTTCACACTGACAGAGAAGGGAAAAAAAAAAGCCCAACACCAAACAAGCCAGGCCAGCAGTGGCTCTCCGAGAAAGCTGTGAAAAAGCAGCTGCAGCTCCTGCCATCTGGTGCAGTGGTGGAATGACCCTCCCCTTTCACCAACCTCCCCTCAGGCCCAGGAAAGCTGAGGTGGCCCTACAGTTGGGGGGTGCCAGGCTGGCAAGGGAAGGCTGGCAGCAGCTCTCCCAGAGAGGTAGGAATGATCAAGGAATAAGCAATGACTCACACTATGTGATTTATTGCCGGGCAACGTTCCCAAATGTGTTAATAAAGTTGCAGCCAAACAAATGCACATCCCTCAGGTCTTGTCTTTGTTCCAGCACGGCCAAGACAATTGAGTATTATTTTCAAGTAAAACAAGGATGAGATTCTAGACAATATTTCTACCACAATTAATATTTATGTTTCACTGTTCTACTTCACAGCACTGCCAACCCTTGAGTATTCAATAAAAAAAGGGCACAAAACAAGAAAGCAGCGAGCACACACACAGACACAAAGTTGTAAGGTTTTTAACAAATAGTTTTGAGCTGTTCTGTCTGGGTTTCAGTTTAGCTTGGGCACCTTCAGGTGTCAAATAAAACAGATAAAGACACTCCATCACCACATTCAACTGAAGGAAGATGCCAATACAAAACTAGTTAACTCTGTCAGGCAGCAAACAGCTTAATAGTTCACAGCAAAGCTCTTCTTGGAGGTCTTCTGGAAACGGAGAAAGATAGGAAAGGGGAAAGAGGCCATAGAATTGTTGGAATTGAAAGGTTTAGTTGATCAGCAGTGAAGCTCTGGGGAAGCAGTGATGAAGCACAAAAAGTTGTGACAGGTTTCTGTCAGCAGCCCACTCAGGTTTCACATCCAAGCAGGTGACAAAGGTATTTCCATCTCTGAGCTTTCACAAGCATTGACAGAGAAACCAGAGTCACACTTTGGCTTCCAGTGGGGCACTGAATCATGAGGGACACGAGACACATTGCACAGGGCAGCTGTGGGAGGGACTGCAGGGATGGAGCTGCCAGAAGGCCAGGGAGGCACAAAGGAATGATGCATCTGGGAGGACTCGCTTTCCCTGTATCACCCACAGGTAGTTTCTGAATTGAGTCTGGAGATTCCTCTGTTTCAGAGACTACGTAAGCCGCGTGTTAGATGCACACAACCACAATATATTTACAAGCTGTATCCATGATTAAACACACAGGGAATGTTTTTAAATGATAGCTGAGAATCAGCTATACCCCCTTCCAAGAGCCAGAGCTGAACAAAGGCAGAGGGGTGGGCAGAAGAAACATACTATAAAGTGTGTAATTTAAAAATGAAAGAATTTTCCAGCACAAATTACGCTTCTCTTACGGATGAGTGGAAAATAAAGGTTATCATAAGCCTGTAGTTTGTCAAGAAACTACAATGAATTAATGAAAAATCAACTGACCTACCAGATTTTATTAGATGTAGTGATTTTACAGCTTACTGGCCACCCTTAGGAACTTCCCCACCTCAGCTTCCATTCACTCCTACAGAGAGAGTTAAGCAGCGAATATAAAGGTATAACATCTTACACATAATCAAGGTCAACCACGCTTCTAGCACACATACCTCAAAAACCATCACCTCTATCTCACTCTCCTTTCATTTCTATTTTTGTGCATGTTTTATAATGTACCTCGTATTACTACAGTAGCACATGTATATAGTTTATAAAAAATATACATACATTGGGCTGCACACTCAAATTTATTTATTTTTTAATGATGGAGGCGCATCAGTTCGGAGACCACTGTTCTGAGCAACCTGACACACCACAAATAATGTCTGCCGGCTACCTGTGTTAACAGACACAGCAGCACAAGGTTCTCCTCTTGAAGGTAAAGTCAGGAGGAAGGGCAATGGATAACTTGTTCACCACTGTCACTGCAGCAGAGCTGAGGAACCACACCTTTGGACCAGAACCTCATACATACAGAACATAATATGTAATAAATGCAGATTGAAGAGATGGATCTTTAGTGGAAGTACAAAACTGTATCTTCTTTTGCATTTTGTTTGCTCCCTACTATTTAGCTCCAAAACTTGCTGGCCAGCTCACTTCACTGTAATGCTGGTTTTGCACACCTCGTATATGATTTAGACGGTGACTGCTGTGCTTTGTAAAATAACTTGTTTCAGAGTAATTCCAGACAGCTTTCTTGCTTCATGCTGGTTCATTTGAATCAACTCAGCTTTACCAGGCAATCTCCAAGCCAGGCAGAGGTTTCATTGACAGGTTCCTCAAACCTAGCCTGTGGTTGATTTCTCGTTAATCAGGCTGGTAACCAGAACAGTTTGCACAGGTTCAGGAGCTCAGGATACAGTTACACGCTGCAGATACTGCAGCAGCTGGGCACGGCAATTTCACAGCTCCTTCCTCCAACTGAGCCAATCTGAGAGCAGCAGTTTCTGCTCAAGTAAAACAAAACCAAGAACAATTTCAGGTTCCTGAGCGTGCCAATGTTCACCTGCTGGTGCCCTGGCACGGACTGCCACGAGGTGCTGATGAAACGTTTCGGGGTGGGGGGCAGGGGGCACAGCTTGAACAGACCATTTTGGTGGACTGAAAAACAACTAAAGCCCATCTCAAGAGATGGTTTCTTCCAGTTGTCACAACCCTCTGGTGTGCTTGGAACTATTCCAGAAGGCCACTAATGGAACCAAGATCTCTTGAAGAACTGAGCAGGCAGTGCTAGAAAGGTACAGAAGAGCACAGAGGTGTCCTGGAGGGCTCTGCCTTTCATTCCTTCACAAGGATCTCAAACAGCTGGCTACAAAGGGCCTAAAATGCACAGTTGTCTTGTTACCCCTCACTACACTGATAAAGAGATTAAATACGGCACTGGCAGTTTGCTTTCAAAGGAGGGTGAAAGAAGAACACAAGAAAGTGAATTAGAGATAAAGAACGTTAACATGAAGGAGAAGAAATGAAAGTAATGAAATGAAAGAAATGAGAAACTAGACAGCAAAGGGAAGAGGATCAGACAATTACACAGCACTTCAGCAGGATGACAGTTCTGCACGCAGCCTACGGGATCCCAGGGCAACAGGGACCCCGAGCAGGACAGTTCTTACATCCACCTAAATGGAGGAGCCAGAATGGAAGGATAAAGATGGAAGTGGCAGAAGTACCATGCTCCAGTCTACCAACATAGACACTACTGATTTCCCGAGCTGTCTTTGGGGAGCAGTGCTCGGGTTTGTTATGCCCTCCCTCAAATTCCTGAAAAGACAAAATCCCATTAACAGGGTGTAACAAGCAGGTCCACACAAACTGCATTAAAATCCACTGTGCTTTGCTTATACCTAGATTTCAGTTTTGATGACCAGTTAGCACTTTATCATAAGCTTCACACAATATATATACACACACTATAAGAAGTTTGAAGTTTTCTCTCCTATACGAAGTTGTTTGAATGTAGCAACCAATTTTTCAGTCGAGCACCCATTAGAAGGAATTTACCTTGAAAACGTACCAATCTGACGAGAGTTAATGAATTTATGATTCAAACTCAAGGTTGTTTCTTTCTCTGTACAAACTAGCAGGCTCACTGCATAGCCTGATATTATTGCAAAGACCTTAACATGATAAAAGCAAAAAGCATTAAGTGTATTAACGCCTGTTCAAAATGAATTGTCTCTGCAGTTTAACAGTGCATTATCTAGCTTCTGTTCACACTTCTTTGATTAAAACAACAACCACCAACCCAACAAACCACTATTTGTAGCTTAAGAGGCCCAAAGCCTCTTCACAAAACAATCCTGTTGTCACTTTTATATAGGGTTAGTTGATGCTTTCCCCCTCCTTTTTTCAGCGAGCTAAATATAATTAATGACTTCAAAATGGAATTAGTTCAACAGCATTCGGCTGAAAGCATTTATTTATATGAATCCAGTTATAAACCATAACTCAAAGGCACATTGTAAAGAAATTTACTTCACTGAAAATTCCAATAGCAGCCCTCTATATAAAAGTGGTATTAGAGCTGAGACATTGGTACAGTCAACATACATTCTGATTTTAACAGGCTTGGATAAACATATAAATTTTGGCTCAGTGAGTCTGCTTCGGTTGTCAATACTCTGAAATAGATACAAGCTTTAACAAACCTTTAATTCAAAAGCCCATTACTGTACCAACTGAAATAGAAAGACTGGAGTATCAAAGAGGAGTTCTTCCCCACTTTCATGGTATTACTTCTGTAAGACATCAATTGATCTACAGCCCTTGAAAGAAAACAACTCGCCTCCCTCTCCTGGATAAAAGTCAGTGCAGGTTTTTCATCCATCACAGTGTAACAGCATCAAAATACACCTTTTGCATCTGCTTAAAACCAGGAAAAAAACACCCTGCAAGCCACAAAGCCATTCCATGACATGTCAATTCACCTTTTCTGACAAAGTCACTACAGAAAAAAATGTTTTCATAAAAAAAAAAAAAACAAACCCAAAACTAAATGAGAGAAATGCGGAAAAAGATAAGAACTTGTGACAGATGGAAGTCCTTTGCCAGCTTAACATCAGACCATTGGGACAGGATGTGAAAGACAGCTGTGACTGTGCAGGAGTCTGAAGAGCACTGGGTGCCCACTGGCAGGGCTGAGCTGCACCCACACACTCACAGCAGGCGGGGGCAGAACATCTATCCAGAGCATCCCAGTGGATCCTCACCTTCTGCACTGGAGATGATTCCTCTCATCCAGGACCATTTAGGCAACGTCCTGAGATATAATAAATTGCCAGAGTACCTGCTAGTTACTTAGTAACTAAGAACATCCACAGCATTTAGCAGAGTCTGATGAATTGTGCAACCAACTTAATTTATCCTCTCTGGCATTAAAACCAGTTACTGTTAATAAACAATGTTTTACAATACTAAGGTGGATTCTTGAATTCCAAAGAACAATGTACTTGGAACTGTTGTTGATGGCATTAACAGGCAGGTAAACAATTTTCATCTTCCTTCCCCCAGTGCTGTGGGTATTGTCCCTTTTAGAATACATTCCTTGGGTGGTTCTTGTGTCCTAGATGCTCTTTTCTCTGAAAAACACCGCAGTATTTACACTCAACTTTCTCTTTTTGATGGAAATGCTTTTAATTCCTCCAGTGATAAATCCCCTTTGATTAGGTTGTTCAATTACCTGTTCTCATCATGAAAAGAATATAATTCTGAGCAGCAGTAATAAGCACAGCCTCATGGAGAGACCTAATTTCATTGCTGGCCCACGTGAAAGGAGGGAAGGGTTCTTCCCCAGTGTTATCTGCAAGGTATGGCACAGAAGCAGCTCAGCCTCCCTGCACTGGTGACAGGAACCCCTCATGTTTGATGCTCACAGGCCGCTCCACTGCCGTGGAGACCAACCCAAACAGGAGCTGCCACACCCACCCCTGAATTCAGCTACAGGGGCACTCCTGCCTTTGGACAGTCTTTGGGACAACGAAGTAGTTCTGAGAACAAATGCAAACACCTAAAATACAGTAGGTTTGGAAGCATTTCTCCCCTGCTACCAACATGATTTATGAGCATTCAAGCTGCTTGGGACATGGTACTGTTCTCAAAAAGAAGAAATGAGTTGGTACTTAAAACTACAAGAATACTTTCCACTGACACTACTTACAATGGGCTTAATTATTTATGGGAAGAAACCATCCCATTGTACATCTGCCTGAATTTTTGAAAAACAAGTAAACAGAACAAAAAGTAAAATCTTGTTTGCAAAGCACTGGATTAGTAGCAAGCAATCTGGGTTTTGTGTCTTTGGATAAATCTGTTAGATAGCTGGATCAAAGTAGTCCTTTGTGAAACAGACACTTGACTGAGATGTTCGGAGACTTGGAACATTTTCCAAAGTGATAACAATTTTGGTATCCAGCTTAAGACAAGTTTGAAAGCATTTTCTGAAAACTGGAATTAATGATAATTAAATTAATTCTTCTCCCACATTATATTTGGTGATTATATTTGAAGTCGTGCTATGTAATTTCAATTACTAAGGTGCTTTTACACTGGAAGCAGATAAGAGCCCTCAGAAACTGTAAAACTTTCATCAATGAAAAAATGCTTGGCTGACAAAAGCCGCCTCAAATTCAGAAGTAACGGCTTGGCCAGCGCGCTGCAGAGCTTCTCATGTGACACACACAGCGCTGTGCCAGCTCTGGACGTGCTCCTGGGACTTTGACTTTAGGCTCCCAGGAGCCACGCTGGACACCGGTGCGTGGTGCCCGCTCAGGAGGTGCATTCACACACAAAGAGATCCCACCCACTAACGCAAAACCCCAACTTCGCCGGGTCACCGGATCGCTGATGCTGCGGCAGCAACCCGAGGAAAGAAGTTAAGCTACACAAGCCCACATTGTTTTTCCTGGCACCTCCCTAAGACATTTTTCAATTCAATTCAATGAGGGGGAAAAAGAAAAAGAAGTATTGAAGGATTTCATTTTGGGATTTTGGTTTTACGAGCTGCTGGCAACTCTCCCTGAGCAAGCACATACACACACTCCCTGACATAACAAGCTGTTAGCCTGACAGTTTGGGCACTCTGAAGGTGGGAAAGTCTCCAATAGTTTGTTGTTGGCTTTGTTTTTGGTTTGGTTTGTTGTGTTTTTTTTTTTTTTTTTTGGTTTGGTTTGGTTTTTTTTGTTAATTCAAAAGTGAAGTCTTTCAAAAGTTCCCTCAATTTAGCATATAAATTGAATCCATTTGATTGGGCTTTCCAAAATGTAAAGCTCTCGTCTGTTCCAAACTCGGCCTATGCCAACCAGCAGGTCAGGACTTGACAGGCTGGAGTGAGGAAAGCTCCACCTTCTTCAGCAGCACAGCACTGACATGTCTGCAGTTCACTCCTCACGGTGAGGTACCTGCACAGCCGCTGCACTGCCGGGAGAGCAGCACTCACTGCTCACAACCAATTGGTAGAATTTCCCCAGAAAGGGCTGATTTCAGCACGCTGAGCATCCCCAGCTCCCCCCAGCACCCCTGCGTGCACAAGTGAGCAGCGCTATTAGAAGGACTCCGGGCTGTTGCAAGATCCAGGTAAAGCCACTTAGTCGGTAAAGCTCTTCAAGTACAGCTCGCTTCTCCCCATCAGCAGGGCAAGGCAACAGATATAGAAACGGGCCTCCTTAAAAATAGCAATGATATATTTGTCCAAACAAGTAAACACCAATCTGTTTTCACTGTAACACCTTCCTCAAATTGCCAAGAACCTAATGTTTCTGAAGGGCCATTGCTTTTTCTTCCTCCTTGGCCACGGGGATTTGTCAGGGTACACGTACCATCCCAGGATGGAATTATTCTGCTATTGCAATGGGGCAGCAACGAAGGGTTTGCTACAAGTTTTGAAGGTATTTCTGGAACAGTAATTCGTTCACGTGTCATCACATCCGCCCTGATCTCTCCATGCACAACTGCTACACCTCTTCGCAGTAACGCTATGGAAGATCCTGACTTTTCCAAAGAGATAATTACAGGCTGCTGGCTGACAATCACGTCCAGTCTCAAAGCAAACGAGACAAACAATGGCACAAATCAGTGGTCCATGTCATATCTTAGGCAACAACTTATCATCAGAATGAATGTACTTAATGCACAGCATCAACAAAAGGAACATTCTAACAATGCTTTACCAGACGCTGTTTTAAAAATACAAGAACACTGTCTAGGGAACTATCAGAACGTCAACCTGAAGGCAGTAGGAAATACCGGGACCAGTAATACCAAAGGTGTTTGCGGCTGCTTTATTGGTAAAAGAGGTGCTAAACACAAGCCTGAGCCTTCACACATCCCCTGTCCTGGCCTCCCGCAGAGTTTTCCGTCCTTCCACCAAATGCAAATGCTGGTCTCTCCTGAGGTGCCCAAATTGTTATTTTCAAGCCTTGATGTCTTAACACAATTCCCAGCAGTTCTTCTTAGCCTTTTACATTCTGACTTCTGTTTACTGATGCACTACTTCTCCAAGTGTAGTAGCACATCAATTAATTATACAGTAGTCCGCCTAATCAGGTTTCCCCAGGGTTTTTAACAGAAACCCTTTGTATTTCTTAATGATTCCACGAGATTGTAACTATTTTTAGTTCTGCAGTAAAAGAAATGAGTCTGCTGACAATACTATCTCCAAAAAAGATGGAACTGCTATTAAAACCGTTGATCTAAGCACACTTGAACTTTGGAGAATTCAGCCTTAGTCTGGATCTTATGATTAACATTTTTGTATACCACATAAGCAGTCAGCACTTACTGAAATACAAATGAAGAAGAAAGACTGGAACTGAAGAATGGATGTGACCTACTTTACATTTTAATATTAAAACAGATACATTCAAATTAATAGCAGAGGTTCTACTGCCTCCAATCCAACACGGTGCTACTACCAATTGGTCAGGGCAGGCCAAAAATTTCCCGTGATCAACTTCACATGTCCTGTCTGAAAGAAGACATGTGGTCTACATACCCAAGATTACTTGTCTTTAGTTCTAAGGCAGACATCCACAAACTTCCGCTCCAATTTAAGGGGGAATTCAAGAACAAGAAAAAATAACAAAAACTCACAGAACAACAAAACCACAACAACCTACTAAAAGCACAAATCAGCAAAACTACATCCAGCTTTCACATTACCAAAGCTCAGAGAAGCAGCAAAAAAAACCAGGTGGAGGTGGAGGACTTTTCCTCTGCTGAAGCTGGTCAGATTTTTGGCTAAATTTTACTAAGAGGGGTCTTACTTAAAAATATGAAATAGAGAGCTGCCTCACTGTAAAAGAGCTATTCTCATAGGATCGTAGAGGAGTTGATGTTGGAAGGCACCTCTGGAGATTGCTGGATGCAGCCTATGCTCAAGGCAGGGGACAGCTAAAGCTCAGGCCTGTGTCCAGTCAAGGTCTGAGCGTCTCCAGGAATGGAGATTCCACCACCTCACTGGGTAACTTGATACAGCCCTTGACCACGGGCATAACAAGATAAATGACAGAGCAGACCTCTGGCTTTCCTTTGTACACGGTATGCCCCCTGCCCACCCTGCCCCAGCGAAGGGCCCTGCTGCCCCCACCCTGCCCACGGTGCCCCGTGTTTGCACGCCCCGACCCAGCCCAGCCAGCCCTGCCCACACCCCCCACGCTCACACCCTCCCACCCAGGGTGTCGGCAAGGCTGCCTTCCCAGACACCGCCTTTAACTCCTGCTCTTACCTATTCCCCAAATCAGAAATGAAGATGTGCCAGAGATCATTTCCACATTATGAAAGCAGCTCTTTATAGCGTTCCACAGGGACCTGTCTGCAAGGATGAACTGTATCTCTATACAGTTCCTTTTGTCCCGTATTTGTTCTTTGATGTACAAATATGCCACAGACTAAGCGGTGATCTCTTTGATGTTGAACTTTTATACTTTATTGCAACTAGCACACTTACAAGAGGAGCTGCCAGTCAGTTTCCCTTCTAAACATTCAAATTTCATGAGGCATTTGCTTTATGAGTCAGATTTCTTAGTAACTTGTTTTCAGAATTTCCACAAGAAGTGTGCTACTCTTCTGGAATGATAACTTGATTAAAAACCAAGATCTGATCAGGTTTTTCAAGTATTACAAATTAATACAAGCATTGGCTAATATATCTGAATACATTTCACATGAAGTGTAATTACCTAGTCAAGTCTGTATTTCCCCACTCTCAGATAATTCGGGACTCCAGCAGTGACCAGGAGGAGCTGCATTGGGAACAGCATAAAGCCAAGGCAGTGTGTGCAGTGGTACCTCTCTGGTTTCTCTGCCAGCCTCCAGCACTACAGTTCAGGGACTTCCAGAGCCCAAGGCAGCCTCTGCAGTACAGTCTTCCATAATGCAGAGTCTATACAGAAAATACCAGGCTGACAATACCAAGGCAGATTAAATTACAAAGTTAGTTACTTCTGCGACAAAACAGTAATCCACACTGGCACAAATAACACGTTATAAAGTGCAAATTTACCACCAGTAAATGCTGCAGCTTTCAGTGGGAGACATGAAAAAGCATTTCCATTCTGAAGCACTTCCGTGAGGGCTTTTAAATCAATCCTAGGAGCTGAAATTCTCTACAGTGAGATTCTGCCATTCACAAGGTCTCTGCTTTAGAGTGACCTTTATGTTTGGCTATTTTTCCCTTCTGTAAGTATAAACACTGTGGTTGAGAGGGAAAACATCAGAAGAAAATTAGAATATTTTGGAACAGTGACAGCAAAGAGGGAACATTTCCCCATGCTAAGCTCTAGGTTTCCACAACAACATCAGTACTGCTACTGATGCCCCTCTCCAAGCCAACCAGTTTAAAGGTGTACCATCAGGGTACAGGTCAGAGAAATGCATTACTCTGAACACTTCAATTTCAGCTTCAAATTTTCAAGTGAGAAAACCACACAATACCTTTTAGATGGTTTTACTAAGTGAGGAGAAAAAAAGAAGTAAAATGGAACAGATCTGTTATAGACACTGATTCCTCCTGTTCAAGAGCATCCAGCAGCTCAGCAAGGGAAGTGAGTGTTAAGAGCGAGCGAGGTGTATGAGAAGGAGGGAGCTCTCAGCTCCAGCCATGCCAGGCAGCCAGGTGCTGCACTCAACCTTTCTGGCTGGGAAACACAAAGTTAGCCCCAGAAATACCAGCGGATTTTTAAGAAATCTGGATAAATTGAGCTAGCAATATTGGAAACATCACATTTTCAGGGCCTTTTCAGGTCCAGGCTAAAGTTAGTTCTCTGTGCTCACCCCGATTCTATCACGTGCAGTAAAATAACCCACCAAGAAAAACACAGGGGTGAACTCCTGCTCGTGTCAGTGAGAGGCTGCACACAGAGTGTCTGTCAGAGCACCCCGTGCAGGAGGCAGGAGGGAGAACAACAATGGGAAAATCAATTCCTTGCTTTAGCTCCCTGTGCTGGCCCCGCTCCAGCCCCTCAGGCCCCAGTGCCAGCCCAGAGGCACGGCCTGGCCCTGCTGCCGCTGCCAGAGGTGCTGCCAACCACTGCTATCGCCGGGGAGCATCTGGGCAGGGAGGGAGGAATGCTCTGGGCCTGCTGCCCTCAGCCATTTAGGAGGCGCCTATGTATATGAGGCTTCTCAAATGAAACATCTCCGGCTCTTTAATTAACATGTCTGGCTTTTTTATTATCTGTTGATACAAGAATCACTCCAGCAGTTACAAACATCTCTACATACCCACGTTTTAAGCAAATACTCCTTTTTATTCAGTGCACCCACGGCACAAGAAAAACTCTCCCCAAAGCTTAACACAACACACCTCTCAGGGTGACACACAATTGCAGGGAGTGTCCCCTTGACAGGAGCTCAGCCTCTGCAGACCATCCCCAGCAACCTGCCCCTCCCTGCTTGGCACAGGGTGACCCTGTGGCAAGAGTGGCAAACACACCTCCAAAACTCTAGAGTGCTCCAGCCTGAGGGATCAAACCAGGCCTAGGACTGGACAGTAGTTTCACTCACGTTTATATTCTCCAAAATTGGTGAGTTCTGGGGAACATAACATCCAGCATGCCAACAATTCTACAGTAAACTAGGAGGAAGCAGTCCAAGCAGGGATAAAAATGGTGGCAATCTACAACGTGCAATTTTCTGCAGTGTCCAAGACGGGTTTATTAATTCCCAAATTGAGCCTTAAGTAATCACTCTAAAATTTACTAGAAAATGTGTGTTCTCCCACAATAGCTACTCTGACAAATCAAACACAGACAAAGATGAGCTAATTAATTTAGCTGAATGGGAAAACACGCCCATGATGAGCAGCATTACAGTTGGTGCAGGAGGAGAGCAGCTACTGCTGCTCCTGTCAAGTAGTAGAGCAATTTATACCATTCCAATTTAAGATGGAACTAAAGCATGCAAATACCCATGTAAAGAAAGGAATGTTCTGATGACCAGGGATCATTTTTTTACTGGCTTTTTACACTCTACCCAGACTAGAGGCTTCATGCAAAGAGCACTTGGGGCTCAGAGAGAATTTAACCTTCTTTTGGGGTGAGAATAAGATAAATGACACTTCCAACCATGTCCCATTGGGCACAGGGCCAAGCAGAGGAGGCTGTACAAGAGAGCCCTTCTCTCTTCAGAGCTAGGAGAGAGGTAAACATCAGCTCATGTAAGTTCTAGGCATACAACCCGTGGCACAGGACCAACTCCTGAGACCCCTGGCAGCCTCACAGGAGGTGTGAATTAAGTGCCACAAGCAATGAGAACCTTATTTCTAATTTGATCATGTAAATTATACAAGGCCTTAAACAGCAAATGGTACTTGGATGAAGGGAGAAAATTACTGAGCCCAACTTTGTGGTATTCTGGAAAATGAGGTTGAAGTTTTTTACCACAAACACATGCCCAAGCACAACCCTTCCCCCTGCAAACTGCAGTGGAGACTGAAAACCCAAGGCCCTGCATTCAACTCCATTTCCACTGCTCCACTTCATCTATTCTGAAATTACTATTTCAAACTACAACAATTCTGTCCAAAACACGAGCTAGCTGAAACAAACACAGCTTTCCATGGCATTTCACATGCATGCCACCCAGCCTTTCGAGACTGCTGAACTAAAGCAGTTCAAAATACCACCCTGCCTCCCTGCTGTAAGTTGGTACACAGAAAGGCTCGGTGCCCCAGGTGCCTGCCCCTTTGCCCTGGTGCAGGGAAGTCAATGCACCAGCAGAATCGAGTACATCAGCCCTCCATATCTGCAAGAGCTGGAAGCAGAAGCCGATGCCATATTGCATCCTTCACAAAACAGCAGCGAGAATAACGAAGGCTTGAGGACCTCTGGAACGCTAAACAAAGAGCACACTGCAGCAGGCAGCATGTGCAAACGGTGACAGGACCTTTCCCTTTTTTTAGTCAACAGTGCAGAAAGTGTTCTCAATACCCCAGGTGTGAGCAGAGGTGGCAGGAGGCCCCAGCACGCCCTGCTGGGCAGGGTGCCCGCAGTGCCTCTGACCAGCACCACCTAGAGCCAGCGAAAAGCGAGCCTGGCACGCAGGAACATGACCCATGGCACTCTGCCAACCAGTCAAAACTCCAGGTTGTGGTCCCTTCAGTTTGAAGGAACACTCTGACAAACCCTTTGTCACAGTGCATCTGTCTGTGTAAAGATTTAACGTCACATTTCCACCCCCTCGTTTGAGAATGATCAACTTCTTCTAAAGTACATAAATAAGGAGTCATGCAGTTGGTTTTATGAAGCACCTTGTCCCAGGATTCAATGGCAATAAATAGCACAGTATTTCAAAGAACACAAACAGTACACAATAATTACATGGCTGATACCCTATAAGTATGCTGACTATTCTATTTGCATTGTTCAGAAATGAAGAGGTTAGACTTATTTACATCCAAGCAGCTTTAATTAAGCTTTGAGATAAATGCTCTTAAAATGAAAGCTGGGATGATTATACCTCTCTCAACATTGATTTTAGCCTAGATGGCTACGGATGGAGCATGACAAAAGGCCCAGAGGATGGAATCACACAAACAGAGGAGCCACGAGGGATGGGTCCTGCATCACTGCCCATCACACAGTAAAGAAAGCAAAAAATGCACTGAAATCAGGACCTTGCTGAAGGCAAGTGCTTAAGAATAGCTGAGATGAACTGCACCCAACTACAGGGAACACATGGGCTACGTCTGACATCGAGGGCAGAGACCACCCCACACCCCAACAGTGCTGTGGGACCCCCAGGGGGGGACTCTTGCTCTACTGAGAGCTCTAAATGTCTGAGATTCACACTAGGCTGCATCCAAAAAGTGCAAGGAGCATTAGCCATGGCAAAGATCCCAACTGCACGGCCGGAGCCAGCTTCAGCTTCATGCTCCCGAGGACAGGACACGTGCACCAAGGGAGTGGTGGAAGGAGGTAAGAGATGCCCTGTCACTGACACTGGACTCACATTCTCCTGCATTCCATCTGCTCCTGTCAAGGCTTCACCTTCCCCAGCAGCAGAAAGGGACGCAAACACTAACTGAGTGACGTTTGTCCACCAAGGGGTGAGTCTGTGGTGAGCTGTGCGGGCAGCCACGCTCCGAGCGGAGTGGGGGCACCTCACGGGGCTCTCCAGCGCCGACTCTTCCAAGTGTGTCAGCAAGCTCCCTCCTGCAGCTCACCCCCACTCTGGAGAGGGGAACAGCACGACACCCCGTGAGTCACTGCCGCCCTGAGTCACTCCCTCGTGTTCTCAACAGAAGGTGCAGGCAATTGGGAAGCAGCCTGAGACTGCTCGGAGCTTGCCAACCTGTATTCTGCAGAACTTCTTAGCCTAAATGCCTCCAGCAAGAAAAGTGAAAAAAAAAAAAAAAAAAAAGCCACGAAAAAACTGGGCAAACTAAAGACTTTGTTAACCACAGGCAGGTTACAGGATGAAGCATAAGAAGAAAGTCCATCTGCCAGATCCCCTGACAAGGCTTTCTGCTTCAACTTTCCAGTCTGTGAGGTTTTTTTTTCATCCAACAAGCAGAGGTCTGCACTGCACAGAGCCACCTTTTTCGCATAACTTAGTTATTCTTGGAGGACAGAATCCTCCCCTCCCCTGTTAATGTTTATTGCAAAAAGGAGAAAAAAACCCTGATCTTCAAAAGGAAGAAGACAGTTTCTGCACCATTAGTTATGTGCATATCCCTTAGATATCAGTCCTCAAGGAAAAGACAAATCACAAAAGGAGAGAACTACTGCTTGCTTGATCTCAGAAGTTATCAGCTGTAATTGCAAATTACAGCTCACAGATAAATACAAGAAAGGTGAATACTTTTTTCTTTCATTGCAAATGAAAAAAAACCCAGAATAACATTCTAAAATGTATCAAGTCTGACTGTAATAACATTCTTGTCGTATGCAGTTATTTTGCACACTACAAAAACTTATCTCATGGGAATGCAAAGGAAAAAAAAAGAACATGCTGCATCTCAACTTCCTCCAATACTAGATAGAGAAATGCAAAGTCAGACAACGTTGAGCGTTATCTGCTCAGGAGAGACACAAGGATGTGCCAATTTCAATTTAGCACCTATAGTTTAGAATAAAATATACCAATTTAGAATTCTGTTGTGTAGTCAAGATGAAATACTAACAACCCTGCTAGTAATTAGCACATGATAGTGATCATTTTTATACTGTAATGGAGGCAAGAGAAGCAAGAAGGAAGATTTATAACCCCTTTAGGTTAAAATTGAGTGCTACATCATCCCAGTAAAAAAAAAAGAACTCCAAACATGCGAGGCTCTATAATGGGAAATGACTAAAGAAATCAGCCCTTTTCAGACACAGTGGGGAAGTACCTGATATAAAGAGGACTCAGTTCTTCACCAAGCTCTCTAGACATTGCTCTCCAAAGCAATAAATGCCAACAAACATTCAGCTCCCCACTGCAGAGCTGCAGCCATTACCCTGCATCCACTGAACCAGCGGCATCTGCCCCGGCCCCCACATCAGCCCACTGAATGAAAGAGGAGGATATTCCATTTCTGTGCAGAGCCCACACCCCAAACACCGGCGATGCTCAACTACCCAACCTCTACGACCTCATCCCTTCTGGGATTTACTTTGCTTTGTTTTTTTTAAAAAAAAAGAGATAGAAGTCCTTGTGTTGTGTCCATAAACCACTTGAGCTCTGCCCCAGTTATTCAGAATTGCCCTGGAAGAATCATTTCTCAGACTGCATTCCCAGCCAGTAGGAACAGGCTCACCATTTTAGCTAGGTGAGAGCTGTACATAAGATTCAGGAGTCTGATCCACTGAGATGTTCAGCACCCACAGTTTTTGCTGACTTAAACAGGACAGATTCTCCTTACTTGAAAGGAGTGTCCCCAACTGAGACTTGTACAGAGCAGGCAACTGCCTTTGATTTTCACAGGGCGAGACATAAAGACAGATTTCCTCCTCTTTTACTTTTAAATCTCGAGAGTCTTTCAAAGGGCCTGAAAAGTACATTTCAGCAATAAACCTCAAACCAATCTTACCCTGCAAATGTAATGCAACAAATATCTTAGGCACAAGTAAGTCATTCACATCAGTCCTACGAAATTAAAGCAGCAAGAAAGCAGCCTCTCAGCTAGCAATTCCAAAGGCCAGATTCTGTTAATATTTAGTCAACAGAAGTTCTGTGCTGGGGTATTTGCTAAATTGGATTTAACTTTCAACAGTGCCACAGCGAAGGTAAATTTAAACACACTTCAATTTGTAAAGCAAGGTATTCTTTCCACAGACACTTGTTTACTGGTGGAAAACACAGAGTAATTACCAAGGTTCTGGCGGGCTGGTGCCAAGACACTCGACAAAAAACACCTCGAAAGGTCAGGCCTGACAGCCTCGGAAAAGCTCACCCGCATTAGGCAGGACAGCACAAATCCCTGGCAGTCCCGCCTCCAGCAGCCTGGCTCTGGAGCGTGGGGGGCACTGCAAGGAAAGGTGCTGCCCTCAGCAAGGGAAATCCCTTCTGTGTGCCCAGCTGCAGCTTGGGGGCTCGGAAAAAGTGCAGCAAGACCCAAAAATCATATGCACTAATAAGGAAACCAACTGCCTCTTTCCTTACACAGGTATTTTTAAATGGTTGGATTTTCATTTGGAGACACTGTCAGCAGGAAAATTAGCTATATTTCCAATGATCCAAGCAAAACAATTTTCCTTATAACCAAGTAACAACACATTCTACTCATTTGGTCTATCTCCCACAAAACAGCAAGAGATTCAACTTTACATCCATAGAGCAAAAGGCAGGATTAAGTAGCTCAAATGCCACCTTAACAGGAAATGCAACTGGGCTGAAAAAGCTTAGAAAGTTCACATCTACCTTCCCACCACCTGAGGTTCGAAATGTCCATATGAAGGATAATAAACCTACTGCCAGGCTCCTATAAAGTATTTCAGCAGACTGAAATCCCCTGTCCAGGCCTGGTGAGAGTACGAGACAAGGACTTCAGCTCTCACCAACACCAGGCCTGATTCACCCATCTCCCTACCAAGTAAATACCCAGGGAATGGTCAAACAGCACACTTCTGAAAGCATCTCCCTCTTTCTCGGGCTCACCTCCTGTTATGTGCTGCCCTGCTCCATCACAGAGCATGTGCTCATCAATTCAGAGGTACTGTTCTCCTTGAAGTCAACCTTGAAGCTCCTGCCAGGGAAGGCTCCTGCCTCAGTAAGATCTGTCCCAAGGACTACGCCGGCACAATGGGCGGATTTCTTTGCGAACTTTGCTGGTAAGCACATTAAGTTGCAGTCTCCCTTAAAAGTATCAGCTGGGTAACTGCCCTCCATGTGTTACAAACTAAGAACGTGAGGCTTCCTGTATCCTCTGCAGACTCACAACAATTGATAATTAATTTTTAAAGCCCATCAACATAGAAAATACTTATTCAGTCATCACAAACTTTGATGCTTCACCTCTGCCTGTTTACTTAGAAAAGGTTGCGAAAAAAACCCCTCTTTCCTCTCTGCTTGAAACCAGAAAGTTACATTTCTTAACACACAGCCTGTCTCAAAGATACGTGTAGGCTCTTCCCTGGACTGGACTGTTCCCAGCGCTCCAAACGTACTGCAGCAGCTCTGGATGTGCTGAAAGCTGCCCAGAGTCCTTCCTCATTCCAACCTGGACACAGTCTGAGGACTTGCCAGAATTAAAGAAAGCATGTTTGCCAGAACATTATGTTGCAGGAAAAGTAAAACAACTCACAAATTATCTTCACGTGGTACCAATTTGGGCTATCCGAACAGCAACGGGAAAGGAATCAATACTCTCCTTTTTCACATAAAAGACAAAATTAAACCCAATGTGAAAATCCCTTCCTCTCCTGCAGACCACAATTTTTTGCACTTTAACTTCAGAACTGTAAAAGAAAAGAAGTGCCAAGAGATGCCATTACAGGACAGAGAATAAATGAGACAATTCACCTACACATTTCACATTTTCCCCTTGCACCTCTGAGCTTCACAAACTGCATTCCCCGTGCTACTACTCTGCTTCTCTCAAATCACAATACTGGACTGGGCATCTATTATTTCATGGCAGTCAGAGGCCCTTTTAAGACAAATGACAACACATTTTCTCCAACTGAACCCTGTCCAGCGAATTAGACAAAGGAGAAGAAACCAAGGAAGTTTTTCAATGCACTAGAAAACTAAGCATTACGAAACATGAATTAAATGTACTATAGAAGTAGTCTGTAAAAAGTACAAAGACCTAAAGCATTTCCATAATAAAGCCACTAGGAATTACATTTTAAAACCCAAAAGCTGGGCTCTGCCAAGATTTTACATCAGTGCGGAAATTGGTTTAAATGGAACTCCTGAGAGAGTAAAGAAATATATTTCCAAGTTGAACTGCTGTAAATCATCCGCCTGCTCTTTTACAACACACCTTAACTCTATGTCCAGAAGCACACAATTACACTCTCCAAATTTTTCTTGTGCTTTCCTCCCTTTCTTTTTCTTTTTAAATTTGTTTACTTGATTTCATGGTTCTAACAGGCTTATGAGGCACATGCTGAAAAACTCTATTCAGAATATGGAGAATTCTAAAGGACTACTAAAATATCCATATAGTTTGCACTTTAAAAAACGCACTTCCTTTTGTTACAGATGCAAGTATTTGAATCAACCCAATTACATTTTCTTGCCAAATACATTCAGCATAGCTAATGATTAATGAATATAGTGCTTTTCTTTTTATTCACACAGGGTTCTCTCCAAGAAGAAAAGAAAGCCTAGTAATTGAAAATTACTGTCCTTAAACACCATGCTGCTATTGGTGTGCACTACCTACTGCTCTTGCTAAATGGAAAAAAAAAGGAAACAATCTCTAGCTGAAGCAGGATTCAGTATTCTTTTTCCAAGTAGCTAATTCTTTACAGAGAAATTTTGCCTAAAAATCCATTTAAATATTTTAAAAGGTACAGATTCAGCATTTTAGTGGGAGCAGTAAACTCAACACTTATACTCTTTAGATTACCGTGACAGAATATTGCACGTAAATATGTTTTCTTTTCTTCAAATAATAATAAAAAAAAATCTAAACCCAATAACCAAAACTAACCAAAAAAAAAAAAAAACAAAACAAAAAACACACAAAAAAAAAAACAACAAAAAAACAACAAAAAAAAAAACAACGACGACTTTAGGAACGCTGCAATGCGAAGTTCTACCGTGGATCTCATTTTATTAGAACACACGGCAGACTACAAACATACCTCTAAAACTTTTGGTACCTCATCAGAAACTTCGTTTGCCTCTCCTCAGCCTAACACTGCCTCTCATTAAGGACTCAAACCGGCAAGCATAGAAAACTTAAGGTTTAAAAAAGAAATCAATTGCTAAGTAGCTCTAGCCTTCCCTTTTAATCCAAAACTACCCTGAAAAACGAGCAGCTGTCCGCGAAGACAGCACTTCACCCCCGCAGGATGCTGGAGACAGACCCGTTTGATCGAGACAGACTCTACAGAGCGCGTTTTCTTCCAGGGTCTGCAAAAGACCGAACCGGCTCCTCCCCGCTCCGAGCGGCTCCCGCCGCGCCGACCGTGCCGTGTCCCCGCCGGCGCTGTGCGGGCACACGGGCTCTGTCCCCCTGCAACAGCCGGCCCGGCTGAGCGCCCCGTCCCTCCGAGCGCCCCGCAGACCCCCCTCCGCTGCGGGGCCAGCGGCGCGGGGAGCGCGGAGGCCCCGGAGCCGCCACCGCCGCCGGCCCGGGCTGCCCCCGGCCGGGCTCGGGCCGCCCCCGCCCCGCCGCTCCCGCGGCTCGCCGGCCGGCACTCACCTTTCCTCGCGGCGAGCACAACGCACATCATGTGTCGGGGGCGAACGGAGCGGAGCGCGGCGGGCGGGGAGGAGGGAGGGGAGGCGGGACGGGCCCTCGGCGCGGAGAACCACCGCGGCCGCCTCAGCAGCAGCAGCCGCCGCCGCCTGCCCGCGCGGAGCCGCGCCGCGCCGCCATCCCCCGCCGCATATGAGGCTCCATGTGACCC
>JAWWES010000018.1:16337930-16348053 GCA_035583135.1 Lophotriccus pileatus
CCAGGGCGGGCGGGCCGCGCCGTCACGGGGCGCGCTGGGCGGCGCCGCCCGGGCCGGGCCCGCCCTCGCACGGCAGGTGCCGAGCGGCGCCGCTCCCTCGGCCGCGGGCCGGGACACCGACACGGACACGGACACGGACACGGACACCGACATCGACACCGACACCGACACCGACACGGACAGGGGTGCCGGTGCCGGCAGAGGCAGCAGCGCTCCGGCTGTACCCGAGAGCTCCGCCAGCTCCGGGCCCCGCTGTGCCCGCTCCGCGCCTCCACAACCCCCCGCACATCCCCCCGTGAAGCATCCCCGAGTGTTGTTTTCGGTAAAAAATAACGCGCAGCGGCCATCCGCTCAATAGTCGCCGACTCGACCGAGCAGAGCGGCGTTTACGTTTTAAACCTGCCCCGGTGATGGGTGCGCGCTCTCAGGATTTACCTGGAGCATTATAACCACTGCTGGAGTTACATCCATCGATTCTGTAGCGCCAAATGTCACTACACTGTCGGGCTGCGAGGTGAAGTTTTGCATTCGTGGATATGCACACATCCACACTGCAAGGGGGATAGTGTGTGACAACACACACACACAGACACAAAAATAATCCAACCTGCTCAAAAACTCTGCTGCTGAAAATTGCATTAATAAAGCCAGTATTTTTTCCAAGTACCATCTTAGCCACTGGAATAGAGCATGACAAAATATAAAACCACAAAAAAAACCAAACCCACTGATGCATTACAAGCTGTTTAAGAGGGGAGAGAATATAACATTTAATCTAATTTAATCATAAATATAAGCATTTAATGAAAAAAAGGCAAAGGAAATTAGATAAACACAAGCCAGAGGAACCATCTTAATATTTGAAACAAAGCCCTATATTTAGAAAGCCTTTATGAGATGAGGACACTGAAACAATCTGTTATTAAACGGCCATGAATGGCTAATTCTTACCTATTATATTATTTAAATGTGATTTGATCCAGGTGTACTTACCACTTATCAGTCTAGTCATTCAAGTCCCATCAATGCAAAATACTGTTTAAAAATTTTCTCTATTAAAAAAAAATAAATTAAAAATTCCAAGAGCTAATCTGGTGCAGTAGTGTAAATTTAGCAGATACCTTTGTCATAAAACTTTTGATCTGTGTTCGCCATCCTTATTTACATTAAGCCATTCCTACCGATAGCACATGTATAGGGACATACTGCTCAGAAAATGTACAGCGGCAGATGTGGTCCCAGATGGGTTTGTGTTCGTGGAGTTTTATCCATTATGCAGCACATGTTGCAAAGTTACAATGTGCTTAGAAGACATTCTGGACTGAACCAAATACCACTACCAGCGGTGCTCAGGGCTCCTCAGAGCCTGGAAGATGCTGCTTTTACACAGGGGCCAACTGTGGAATTCAGATGCAGCCAGAAAGCTTGGAGCAGCACGGGAGAAAAGAATGATGTCTTCATGTACTGTAATGCAGAGTTAGAGCTTTGTAAACATTTTACTCTGACACAGCAAGTAATGTCAGACCGATGGCCTGAAAAATGTCACAGTCCATTAGCACTACTTGTCTTGTCAGACATTTAACCTTAAGGTACACAGCATCACGTTATTACTGATCTGTATTTGTTTCCAGTCCAACTGAAATGAAACTGGTAATCTGGAATGACATCTGATGTGCTAAACGGCTCCAATAATAAGCAGAGGACACAGATTTTGCATTCTTACAAATGCCTTACAATGGTTGTTTCATAAAATTCTAGAAGATTTGTCATCAGACATTTTAAGTGAGAAGAGCATACCTAAAATAGTCTATTATTTGTTATCAATATCCCACCTAAAGCCATCTGCTGACTTTTGAACGTGTAAACACGTCCATTCGCACTTGAGTGTTCTCTCTTAGTTTTGACCTCATTATGAACGTTCCATCCAAAATCCATTTCCTCCCCATTTACCAAACTACTGCAATACTGAAAGTCTCGCTGGAGTTCAGACACCGTCTCAGTGACAACACACAGACAACGTGCCAGTCAAATAACACTTAGCTCCGTGTTATGGTGCACTTGACAGGCGATTGCTCTCGCTGTTTGTGCAGCAGGGTTTCGTTTGACTGATGTTCCCAGAAGCTGGTACTCTCTCGTGCTCGTTCCTCGAGCCTTTGAGAAATACCTGTGCAACACTGCAAGCTCCAATCCCGCACCTTCTGGGGCTCCACAACGGGGCCGCCGTGGGCAATGCAAACGTGTCCGTGCGGGTGCGGGGAGCGGCCGCCCGCCCCGACCCTCGCCTGCGGGGAGCCCTGAGCACCACGGGCCGCTGTGGCACGACCTGAGCCCAGACATCCAGGAACTGCCAACGTTAGCGATGGTAACATATCGTGTGGCCTTATCAGGTATTGCTCTGCGATGGACCGATGCAGAAGGTGTGCAGCCTGGCAGCCTAAACCATAAGCCTCCATAACCACCGGAGGGAAACAACTCTTTCTAGAAACATTTTCAACCCTGCTGGGCAAAACAGAAAAGTGTTAAATTGCTCAGGGAGAAAGGGAAAACACCTATGGTAGCTATTAGCACTAGTGGTGCTGGAACCAGTATTTAATTGGGTATTCTAAGCACAGAACAGAAAACACTGAAAACCTCTCCACCTCCTTTCAAACCTACTGAGCAAAGCAATAAATTCAGCTTCCAAGATGAACCAATAACTACTCCTAACTACTTGTTCAAGGACATCCCCAAACAGAAGTAGTTCAAATGCAACTAATTAAAGCAAGATGTTTATGTTGTTCTGTCTTGGAACAGGAGGGGAGAGCATTTCTGCAGACTGGTGGGCCATGTTTTGTGTTCTTCCCTAAGTGAAGCTGTGTGGCGAGACTTAGTTCAGGAAGCATTTTAAAACTAAAATTTAAGATTTGAATAATAAATATAGGATGTCACTACCACCCTTCTTCCCCACATAGCATAGAGGAAAAAAGGGCTCTCAAAAATAGAAAATGTGTCATGTAATCACCTCCCGTCTGAAGGAGGTACAGCCACAAACAGTTGTTATGAAGCTGAAGCTGTCAAACCACTACGAGGTGCAGCATTTACCCACTGCTCTATCACTGCTACAAACACAACTGCATGCAAATCCTCTTGGCAGGGCAATGACTGCATGCTGCATTCTCCCATGGAGATGAAAACTCACTTACTGGAAAGGCAATGTGATACAAGAACATTTCAGTAAATCATCCAGGGCCTCCATGTTTTCAATTTCAGCAGAGACAGCTTCTTCACTTCGTTAAGATGACCTAGAGCTAGTTTTCCACATCTGTTTTCACTTTAAAAAAGAGCTTAGACTCAGTATAAATTCACATAATCATGCATATTTTTAATCATTTTTTCTGAAGTCTTCATACTCTTGTAGTGAAATAAGTTCTTTAAAATGTTTAGGAAACCTTGATTTGATTCAAATAGGTAGCAGTAACGCTGAGAAATGTCCAAGTAATTTTCAGTGCTTCAAACACCTATAGAAAATTCATTTATTTTCAACATTTTAAAGAGCTCCTCTGAGGAGTTAAACCCTACCCAGAGAAGGTGAAAACAGCTGCTGGTAAATGGGAAAAGGCAAGTGATACTGAAAACAAAGTCCTTCTCCAGTTGCAACCCAATCAGATATCCTAATGCCAGGTGAAGCATTGAGCTCCCAGCTCACGTTAGAGATGCAGCTCTAGATGTGACAAGAGTTTTAAAACACATAAGAAGTTCCAAGCATCAGGAAGTTGTTCTTTTGCCTTTTTGGCTTCTTACTTAACAGTAATCAGGCGTGAAACCATGCAGGTGCAGCAATCACAACAGCCTTGATTACCAAATACATCCCAAACCAAAGGCAGGAAAACTGCAGCTCTGGGTAATCTTTAAAAACACAATTCACAATTCTGTCCACCCTGTTGGCAATCAATTTTTAAGTGGTTTCTAATTGATATAAGCAACACCCACAAAATGAAAATGATTGCTCCTTAACACATTTCCCCCTCTAGACTCAGTGGTATTTTAGTCTTCATTTATTTCTAGCCCTCCAAGTAGCACAGTGTCGAAGACGAATCTAACTGAGGTTGTCCTCATTAAAGTTGCCTCTTTTTCATCTATTTAAAACTGCTGCCATGCTGACCCTGCAACCAAACCATTTTGCTTCAGACAGAATTCCTTCCTCAGTTCCTGCTGAGGAGGTGAGCTGCTGTGCCACAAGGGCCTGTAGCTATACGTCTTAATCAAGGCGTTTTACAAACTGCTCCACAACTCCCAATTAAGTGCATTGCTGTCCCCAACTGCTGTGCTCTGCCAAGCAGCTGCTACAGTTCTGCACCTGGTGAAACGCAGTATGAGTTCACCAAACGTTTTGGGGTTCATCTGGATGGAAGGTAAGTCCAAAGTCATCACTGTCAGCTAGGTATGCTGTAGGAAGCCAAAGATTTTAAAGGTCTAGTCAACTGGACTTACCCAGCTTCCTCTCACCTTGAAAGCTCGAGGAAGGATATCACATTTGCTGCTTTTCCAAATGGCAGGTAACAGCAGCACACTTGGGAAATAAAGGGATTAGAAAGATGAGATTATCGCCAATTAATCAGCTGCCACCAACCACGAGTGGATCCATGAAAAGATGAAAAAGTTATCGAGGCATAGATCAAACTGGACTTGGTAGCATCCCCCTTTTCTCTACCCCCAAAAAAAGGTTATGAAGTGATTGGTATTGCATGACTGATCACACTGCCACTGCTGAGCCCCTGTTTGATCTCAGAGAGATTCTCATCTATACAGGTTTGAAGGATCAACTCTTTCTACAACACCTTAACATTAGTTCTGCCGGAAAGCAGGAATTGTTTGAAAGCTGTTAGAAATCCTTTTTTCGTGCATAATTTTACCAGGTTATTTTTGGCCAGCGTTGCTTACCAAACACTGTATTGTTCCATATATCCCTTCTGGGAAGAGCCAGTGGATGGTGTATGAGCCTCCTGTTGCTTGTCAGTAGCACAAAGAACAGCAAGAGACTGGTTATCCTCAACGGAGCAATTAGTCAGACCCTTGTTTCAAGATCGCTGCCATATCATAACTTTTTGGCTCTCCGAAGAACCCCCTTTCCCTGTGAAACAACCGAGGGAGAACCGTGCTGGCTGCAAGTAAAATGCGTTCAGCACATTTCAGAATCTTCAGAAGGCCTTTTGTTCCCTGCCAGCTGGATGTAGGGTTCTGTAGCACAGACACAGCCCGGGTGAGGCTGCTCCGTTAACAACCCAACATCCTGCTGGTGACAGATGAGAGCAAATGCCTGATGCCGGGATCCTGGCTGGCAGCTGCACGGGGGCTGGGCCTTCTGGAGGCCCGCTGAGAGCAGACAGAACTGTGCAAGTGCTTTGGTCCCTTTCTGGAAAACACCTCAGTACTATTAGAAAAGTTCTTACTTCACTGAAAGGCCTTTGGCCTGTACCGTTTTTACTCCATTTTACGGGCAACAGCTGAGTTTCACAAAGTATCGGGTCCGTTTCCCAAACTTTGGTGCATAGAGCCATTTGCAGAAGGATTGCAATGCCCACAGGGATGCCCTGTTTCCATGCATTCCCACAGGAGAGGAAAAAGGAGAGCTAATAAAAGTGCTTCAAGCCCAGCTTGGAGCATTCGCTTCCCTCCAGCAAATTTGTGGCTGACGACTCCTGGCTTCAGATCCTTAGCCAGTCACATGCCAGTTAGGGAACAGTTTTGTCCATGTCTTTAATCCCTGGGTTTCCCTTTCTGCCCTCCTTTAATCCTCAGACGCGGTCAGGCAGGAGGCACGGCAGTAGTGAGCAGTGCACAAGATGAAGTGAGACGAGAAGTGCACGAGATGAAGGTTTCTTGCTCAGAATCTCCCTCACAAACGTGTCTGGCCAGATGCAGCACCAGAAAGAACCTGGTGCTCTCCTGGCCTTTTTCCTGAGGAATAGTTCAACAGTCAAGATGACACGGGCATATATCCCAGTGGATCCTCTGCCGCTCCGTGTGCCCAGGGCATTAGCAGCACTTCAGCCTCTCCCATCTCCTCTCTGCTTGCGGCACATGCTCTAATCTGTTAACAAACTGAATGAACAAACCGAAAACCCTATTTTCAATCACGTAATGAAGAGTGTGAGCATTAGTGGGACAGGTAAGCTGTGCTGGGCATTCAGAGAACTAATATGGAAATGATTTTACTTTCATGGAAAATAGAAGCATCTGTCCAGTCAAGCAGACCAAGCAATGGTTCTGTGTCGTGAAATAGTCTTTTTATAACTATTGACATTTCGGTTGGTAGTGCCACATGTCAATAGTGCTTTTATTGCTCACAGTTAAAGTACAGCTTTCAGGACAGGATTCATCTAAGTTGACATTGTCTGATCAGCAGCACATTTCCTGCTCCTGTGAGCATATACATTATTTATACAGCTTTGCACCAGAGACTATTTGTGCTATTACAAGAAAATTTTTAAGATCTGGTACGTTTTCTATGTCTCAGTGCACGGCACAAGCTTAGAACCCCACATGCTTTCTTGGACAATTAAAATTCTGTGTTAGGACCCTCTCCAGAATCAGCTTTCAAGCCACAGCTCTGTGGGCTTCTAAGTCTTCTAAGGTGTTACACACTGTGCCTGTAGCATTTTCTCCAGTTCTTCCTCAGATGAATACTGGTCTCCAGAACAGAAATACTGGCACATCTAACGTATTCTCTGATTATGTACGAGTAGATCACTGTTCATTTCTCCCATTTCTTTCTTCCTGGTATTCTGACTGTAGCTGGCAAACTGGTTTTTTACAGATCAAATGCTATTATTCTAATGAAACTTGAGAGCCACTCCAGCAGCCTTCACTCCTCATGTCCTCCCCCACAGCACCGTGGCAGTCTTAAAATTATCAAAGAAAATTCATTACTTCTGATGCTGTTAGAAAATAAATGGCAGCTGATTGTGGCTTTTAAGGCTTCAACTTTAAAGAAAACATAAACTTTAACGATCTATTTTCAAAAGTCAATACAGCCTCAACTAGTGTACTTCAAACAAACAAAACACTGCTTACCTACTTGGAGTGATAAATAAAGGATGATACAGTTCCCGGGCATGAAATCCATACAGATAATTCCTTTGCATAATTCTGATTATTAGGCACGATAAAGTGACACTGCTGAAGGATACTAGACTTTAATAGAAGCCAAATAAGAAGATGATTCACTTACAAAGAAGATAATTATTTGAGAGCGTTGTTCGACTAATAATCACCAAGTTCAGCGAACACCTGCACAGTCCCATCCTTCACTTTGGAAAGGGGGGTACAGTGCCCTGAACAGATGGATTTGATTCCAAAGCAGAGCACACAGGGCAGATGACCTATAGAGAACGATCTACTGCTTCATATAAAATCTGGTTTTATAATCTGCATTTGTACCAATTTAACTCACGACAGTATTTTTTTAAATCCCATTTAGACAGCAAAACAGGTGAAGGATTTACAAACCTTCTTGTTTTCTGTGTTAGGAATTTAATCTGAGCTACTAGCACTTGCTTGATAAGAATCATTTAAAGTCATAATTTCAACCTCATTAGCATACACCCATCCTTCAGAAAGGAACCTGCCGAGCGTTTCTCACAGAGGCACATCAGCTCTGATTATTTCAACTCCATTTTAAAGGATCTTTGACAGGGCTACTGAGAGGCTTGTCAAAGAACAGGGAAACATTATGACATCCTTCACCCATATCCCTTTCCAGAGCATGAAATATGAGGGACATTTCTAATGGAATCAAGGCTAATTAAGAACTGGTAATCTTTACTTTAAGGCTGCTCTAGATGGGAGGTTACCTCTAACACACAGCAGCCCTTCTTCAGAGCACTTCTCCAGTCAGGCCCTAACACATATCCCTGTTATTAAAACACAAACCTCTCAACTCCAAAACAAATGTGTTCCAAGCACGTGCTTTACAACTACAATTAGCAGAGACACTTGTATTTCAATACTGGCTGTTGGATTTTTTAAGTGTCCAATAATTCAATTAGGTATCTGTTGTTTTTCACGTTAACTCTACTCACTTTCACCTGAAGGACAAAAAGTTTTGGGTTTTTTTACTGACTTCTGGACAGCTCCAGCTAAGACAGAGCACATGGAGTGGGCCAGGCCACCTGCCTGCTGCTCCCCTCTGAGCTGCCCTGCTGAAACCCACGGGGCCACTCACACTCTGGGGGAAAACAGCCCAGATTTGGGGTGCTGGGGCTCTGCTCTTTTATGGACTGTATGGAAAAGAACCAGGTGTTCTGCAGTACCTGTGACAGGTGAGGAGTTGTCAAGTGAAAGTGTATGAAACAATGAAGAATGGGACACACGCCAAAGAGTGAAAAACTTGAGAAAATAATTTCTTCAAGAAGTAGGAATTCAATTCATTCAATACAATTTGGAAGACAAAAAAGGGTGTTTCTCTTGTTCACCAGAATGACAGCAGCAAGAACCTCCTCTCTGGTTCACTGATCAAAGACAAAGTGACAGACTGTCCACTGCTGAGGAAAAGCCAGATGAGGGGTGGAGATGGGCTCCTGTGCACATGACTACATGGCTCCAGTGTGCTGAGTGAACAGGTGACACCATTTTTCAACAAATCAGAGATGAATGGAAGCTGGATCACTTCTAACAGAGGAACTGAAGAAAACTTCAAAAGGAGGTGGAGAAGAACTGAAGTTCAGAGCACTGCTAAAGATAGTTAATGCAATACAAACTGAACAAAAATGATTATCAAATAGGAGGGGAACTACCAGTGTGAAATAGCTAAGGTATGGCAGTCTACCTCAACGTGGAAAATGGAGAGGACTGAGGTTATTGTTACCCAGAAAATCATCATTGTTTTTTCTTCACAACCATCTGCTTAATAATCTTGGAAAATCATACAGAAGAGTATAATATCAAAGGGTATTCTGATAGAAGCAATTACTTAAGGATTACATTTTCCTGTAACATGTTTCCAAACAATATAAAGCACTAGACAACTCTTTCTGAGCTTCAGTTTTGATGCAATGAGAAAATGCAGCATTCCCCGTGACAGCTTCTTGACTCTCCTCGGTATCTATGATGCATCTGCTGTATTTCCATTCACTACTGAAGTGAAAAAGAGACAAGAAGCAAATGGGAACTGGTGCTGACAGAAGCTGAGAGCTCTGCCTCGAAACCCAGCGTGCTGCAGGAGTGCTCACCCAGGCACAGCACAGAGGAGACATGAACAGCAAGGATATGCAGTTGCCTTCCCAGTTAGGAATGTACCAGTGGCTGTGGTAAAGAGTGCTGACATGCTACAGATCCCTCAGCAAGGGTCCCCAAACCCTGCTGGTAGGACCAGCCAGTGATGGTGACTCTATTTGATTCTGGAACTGGGAATTTTTCCACAATACAAGGAGGGAAAGACTGCGGTGATTCTGGGTCCTCAATACATTCACATACTTACACAGCCAAGGGCTGAGGAGAAATCACACATATGAAGTAGCTTCCAGAAACTCCCAAAGGCCTCTGAGGGGAATGGTGAAGAGAAGGGAGGAGGAACCACTGCTGGGGACCCAGTGCCTTGTGTTGCCTCCAAGGGACTCTCCCAACCCACAGGAAGCTTTCAGCTGTGCCCTGACCTGGTACAGGAAAAAACACCCCATTCCAAAGCCCTAAACGTTCTACTTCTTTCTCCCCAGTCTCGTGTTGTCCTTTGCTTCATCTGCATAAATCAGTCTTGCCATACAGCACTCAAAGCTACACAACAGCATTTATTGTGTTACACTTTTCCACGGAAGGCTGGCACTCTGCAAAGAGCAGTATGTGGGGTTTCATAAGGGGAAATCAGTGCATTATTTTCGCCTTCACAAACTCTAGCCCTTCCTCGTTGGTTGTCTAGTGATCCCAAACTGAAAACATGCCAAGACATTGCAACAGAAATGCTTCATTGGTTTTGTCAACCAAAGAAGTAAACAAATGTTTTCAAGCAATCATTATGTCCAAATTAAGCCTGCAAAACATTTAGCAGTATTAAGAAGGGGAGGGAAAAAATACACTGAATTTTTATATGATGAAATTGAAAGGAAAAATTTCTATTAAAAAAAAAAAAAAAAAAAAAAAAAAAGGGGAA
>JAWWES010000018.1:16348532-16384626 GCA_035583135.1 Lophotriccus pileatus
CAAAAAAAAAAAAAAAAAAAAAAAAAAAAAAAAAAAAAAAAAACCAGATTCCCTGATGCAAGAACCAAATCTCACATCTGTCCCCAGATATCTGTGAAGCATCTGTGGTCTACCTGGCTGGAAGAGGCAGCAGCTGGGGTTCACATGGGGGTTGCAGCCAGCACAGTAACAGTAGGCAGGGCTGCCATTTTCCTAAGTGAAAAAGATGCTCTCTCTGTCAGGAGAAAATCACAATGTGCTTCTTACTGCTGTACCAAAACCTCAGATCTGATCTAACTTCAGAGCTGTTTCACAAATGCTTCGTGAGCATTGATGATCTCACAGCCAGGGCAGAAATCACTGTGTTTAAAGAGGTTTTATGTGGATACTTTCAGGTGGTTCATTACAGATATTTCTCCTTTAAAGGCTCAATTATTCATTTTCAGCACTTGCAGTGCTGATTCAAGTTGTTTCCCACCCGGCCATTGAGCTGCTTCTCATTTGGATTTTCTCAGGAAAATAGAAGGGCAACCTAAGGAAGCACCAGCTCGGCATTAGTTGGTCCTACATTTCAATACTCTGGTAGTGGTTTAGTTTGTAATTATTTCATGTACCACGACACTGAGAAGGACACAATCATCCAAAATTGTGAAATAACGCTCTGTCACATTTCATATGCTCGCTGCTGGAGACATGACAGATTATTTGATGTGATCCAAAATCCATAAAAACAAACTTAAAAGATGCTGGTAGCATGAACAGCGGAATGTTTGCACACTTCTCACTCTGCTAAGAGAGGGGAAAAAAATCTCCCTAGAAATAGGCCTGGTGGTTTTCCCAGCTGATGGAGATAAGGGGATCAATAGGGAAGGACTGGCAAAGGCAGCATGACAAGCACTGGTGGTGTCCAGAGGGTTTCCCAGCATGGGGATTTGGGACACAGCACCACTGCAGTGCCCTGGTGCTCCCAGCACTACTGTGAAAACCCAAGCCAAACACAACTGGGTCACATTTGAAAGCAGCATCTTGCCTCTTCAAAGGATGTTATTAGTTTACTTCCAGGTTATTCTTTTTTCCCCTTTCTCCTGATTTTTAGGCTGCCTGTCTAAATGTGGATCCTCATTTGCTGTTTCAGCATATTTTGTTCAAATATAAGTATGATAAAATAGTTTAAGGACTAAGACTTGAGATGAGAAACTCAGCGATGGAGCTTATAAATGTGTTTCATGAGGTGTCAGATGGCCTGTAATGGAACATTTGGAGTAGGATTCAAATAGACCTGAGGTTGTAAGAGTTATTCAACAGTGAGTTAATGAGAGCACTCCTTTATAAAATGAAGAACTACAGAGCACTTTTATTGAACCATAGGTCTTTTGAAAAGCATTTACTATGGAAACCAAATTCTATGAAAAGATCCAGAATATGAGGGAAACCACAGGTATGGCATCTGAACCAGCTTTCTGACCAGGGAAACAAGAATTTTAAAGCCTGGTGGTAGGGGGTGATTGGATAGGAAGATAAAAAATCCCTGTTCAACAAAAGCCACGTTGAAGCTTGCAGGTTTTAGTGATAAAGAGCAAGCTGTTGCACTCCTCCTCTATACATATTTCCCTGGCTTGAGAGTATTTCATTATAGCAGATTTTTAAAAAGATTTAGCCATTTGGATTTTTTCACTCAGCACAGGCAATTGTAAGCTCTCCTGGTCATTTGCCCAGCTGACCTCCCTATAGAGAAGTGCTGGGAACAAGATTATAGACTAAAAAAATTCAGGTCCACGTAGGAATAGTTGGATCAGCCACTGGATGGGGAAAGTAGAAACTCTGCTGTGAAGTGGTACCCGGTGCAAGCTCAGGAGATGATCCCAAAGCAAGAGCCTTTCACCTCTGAGAAACCAAAACCTTCAGATTAAACTGCCGTGTACTGTAATATTTCAAATCCATCAGAAAATGGGCTCTCAGTAAGTCAGCACCCTGCTCCCCAGCCACCAGCCCCGTGTGTACAGCTGAGATGTGTTTCCAGGAGCACACCTGGAAGGTGTTCACTCCCTTGACTGGCTGTATCTGCAGAAACAGCTCCAGGCCAAAGGCTCAGGAGTTACAGGCTTACAAAGGTGCAGTCCCCGTGAGCACAGTGTTAAAGCAGGCATTTCGTGAAGAAGGGGGTGGGAGAAAAAGAGCCCACTGAAGAAAAACAATCTAGTGGGTTTGCACATCAGAACAAGGAAATCTGTGCTGCTTTGCAACTTCTTTTTAACCAGGTGAACTGCAAATGTGCTGAGCTACACATTTCAATATTATATGCCCACACCCAAAGGATGCACAGGGAGTGGAGAGGAACAGAACTACATGTTCCTTCTTCAAATTGCACCTATTATCTAATATACTAGTAGAAACATTTCCCACAATAATAATATGCATATGCCTCATAAGCTGTTTGTTTGGCAACCCTGATGTATACTTCATTAAAGCATTAATTGGCATATCTCCCTAGTATCTTATTGCAATCATTTAGGCAAACCCCCCCCCATCTTTTGTCTACATTGTAACCAATGCAAAAAGGAAGCATGGACTGTCATTTCCTTGATGAATTCCTGTAGCTTTAGAACCACAGACTGTTTACATGGATGACACAGGCTAAAGCGTTTGTCCTGCACTTCAATACTTCTAAGTGAAGACAGCTGGGTTCTGTTCTACCAAGAACATCAATCAGTAGAGCTGCCAACTAATTCAAAGGAAGAAAGCAGTTATCATTGAGAAAAGTCAAAGAGGAGGCAGAACTGGATGTAACTAGATCACAGATTGTGTTTAAAAAGTTAAAAAAGCTGTTCAGAACTACTTTCGAATTGAATCGATCAGAAGCGAAAATTAGGCAAACAAAAATGTTGTGCCTATCAATGTGCTGTCCAAGAAAACAATGGCTCCTTCAGTAACATTAGCAATTCTTTCCCACCTTCACTAGGCCAGGAGAAGGTAAATGGTACCTTTAGGAGGCTGTTCTGTCCCTGGTGTTTCTGCAGCCCGGGCCTGCAATCTGTGCCTGCAGTTCAGAAACCACTTCCTCATGCACAGGATTTGCAGGAGGCTCCTCTATGCCCTGGGAAGCAGGGATTTGGGATTGCACCCGAAACAAGCTGCAGCACAGGCCCACAGCTTTGGGGGTGCCGTCCCTCACCTGCACAGCCCAGAGGGGAACCCTCAAACACACCTGACAAACAGCACCAGTAATTCTGTGCTGCTTTTACTCCTCTAACAAACAACTGCCCGAAACACTTGGGGGCAAACTTTTGAAAAGAGCCAAAAATACAAACAAACAAAATACTCCAGTCAGCTGGCAGCTTAAGCAGGGAGTGAGACACAAAATATATTTCAACACACACAAAAAAAAAAGCTAGCAGGGACATTCATGTATTTATCTCTCGTGGCTTCCCTTTGGGCCAGAAACGCCCCCAGTGCCAAACACATCAGTGATCACCCACCCCTGTTGCTAATTCCCCCATGCCAAACCACGGTGACAGAAGGCTCCCCAAGAACTCCGTCACTTCCCATTTATAAAGAATTCACAACTGGCTGAAATGATTCCACAAATAGTAAAGCTGCACATCTGCAGCAACCCAGGAAAATGGGCAAATCTGCACTACTGGCAGTTTTTTAAAATACCTATAGGCAAGTTTGGAGCCAGTCTATGGCTACATTTAGTGCAGCTCGTGTGAGCCAATCTGTGCATATTTACTGGGTGTAATGTTAATATATTTACATTACTAGTGTATCCAAATATATTTCTGGGAGGGGAAAAAAAACTGAGGGAGTGGTGAGTGACTCAGGATCCCACATATTCGATTTCCATTTGGAATAGGTTTCCCAAGGCATCTAATTTCACTTGCAGCACTGGATGTCTGGGATTTCTCAATGTCTAATTGATGGAAAATATTATGTCTGTGTTTTTCTCCAATTCCTAAAAGGCATTCCCTTTATATGGTTATAAGCACTTTAGCTGGGTATGCCAGCAGACCTTTTGGTATTGCCATACCAAAGGAAGCCTGCTGGATTTTCCATAATGGACATAAATTCCTGAAGCTGCTGGGTCTTGGCTTTTTTGAATAACAAGAGTATGTCCAGCAGTATACTCCTGGGAGTCACAAAGTATCTGCAACATCAAATATTTGCATTTAATTTCCTAGAGATCAATATGGATCAAAAGAAATTCTTGGGTTACGAGTGAGTCCTGCAGGAATGAGGGGAAGAGAAAAAAATAACAGGAAAACTCTTGCCAACTCTGACACGATAAGGAGTGAGAAATATCTACAAAGAAGCCTCATTTGTTAACAGCGAGTCCCTGTGTTGGGTTGATACATCAGAAAGAAGCATTTTGCTTGGAGAAGAAACAGAAGAAGGTATTTTTAATTTAACTTTACAAGGATCACATTTGCCCCTGATTTATCTGCTTCGTAATTGCACTTCACAGCAGGAGTTACTTTGCCTCTGAACCATCAGATTGGAATCTGATTCTGCAGACGTACAATTAGAAGCCCAGGGATGGGCACCTTCTTCATTATCATTTTCTTTGCAGCTACGACCAGCAGAAGGGACCCAAGGGGGATAAATTACTCTGCAGAACTAGAATGCAGCTGGCATTCCTCTGGTCTGCAAAAAGGATCACTTTGTCTGGACACAGATCACAAAAAGGATCACTGAGAAAACCGGCTGGTGAATTTAAAGAAGGTGAAAAACCAATCCCAATAAAAGGTGTGAAAAATAAATGGACAGATCCACAGCCCCAGGTGAGTGTGCAGTTTCCAATTCACCTCTCTGGGGTATACTTGGCTCCAGCATATTGGCAGGGCCAGTGTTCAGCTCAGCAGCAGCTGTGACATTTGGATCCCCAGCAATCCAGGCAGCAGCTCAGGGATCCACCCAGACCTGCTGTTCTACAGCAGACCAAAGAACACTTCAGCCACAGGGTCCCAACTGCTGTGCAATTCCTGAGGGGCAACAGTCACAAATTACAGATCACTTAGTGCATAAGCAGGGAAAAAAATGACATTTATGATTTCCAAAGTTGGTGATTCTGGCTTTGTATTCACATCGCTTCAGGAATGTATGATTTGAATGCTGACACTGTTGGGAACAATGTTAAAATAAATATGGTTTATAGACATTGTTTGTAAGTTGACAATTCAGACACACTTGTGTGCAAGGTAAGGGCAGTACTGATCACAGGAAGACAAAGGTAGGAGATCCTGCCATCTCTACAAACAGCCCCTCTTAACTGAGCACATCATGGCAGGACAGATTCTCCCTCTTTTCAGTATTTACCACATTGAAAGCTGTGAAGAATTACTGCTCAGGGAAATTCAGGATTCATTAAGAACCCGAGTCCAAAAATCTGTATTACAGGAAAGAGGAACTATATGAACCTGCCATCTCCCACTTGCTGTACAATATGGACAAAATTCAATTAAGCCCTTGTAAACAAAGTTTCAAACACAAGAACAAAACTGATGATGCTTTGCCACGAAAAGAACACCTCCTCTGGGAAAAGATGGAATCAATATACTTAACCTTTGCATTCCAGAGCACTGCCAAATCATCTCGCTTTGGCAAGGACTCCCGTGTAAACAATCATCAATTAAATTAAAAATCTCGGAGAGAAATCTACTTAAATTCCTTCTGGGACCGACTCTTGTGGCTATAAATCAAACACCAATGGAGGATAAAAACATCATAAGAATTCCTATACATCCAAGGCTTATAACCTCCAACCAGCTCAGTCCAAGCAGACCTTAAGAGCCAGTATCACGTATGAACATTCAGGCAAGCTTTAAACATGCTTATACATCTTATACAAGTGCCTTTAACTTACTTATCAGCAAAGTTTTCGCTGGAACATGAAGAGAACAGCCAAAGATTCTGTGACACGGGGTTTGAGAGGCCTGTGATTGTCACATGAGGTGTGTGGCTTGTCCCTTTCAACGACAGACAAAGCAGGTGAGGTACCTACAGGTGCACTTGCACACCAGGGACCAAGTCCAGCTAAGGGTCAGCAAATGGCAGGTGAAGATGAGAACTTTTCAAACCCTTTGGCTGCCACAATGCACAAGAAATTCCATCTGAGTACAGATATTTCAACACGGAATTATGCCATTTAGACAGACCTGTAGTTTTAGTTGAAAAAGCAGGTGACTGAAACCCACTCAATGGTTTCAGCTGACTGGGGGACCAGCACAGCAGAAGAGAGCATTTTGCTCTGGTACATCCACAGTTCCACATGCCACTTACCAAAGCTCTACTTAGCCTCAGAGCAGTTGATGGAAATCATTCCAGAGACGTAAGCTGCAAATGGAAAAATGCACCTGAGCTGAGGAGTTTCTCCTTTAAGCTGTTAATGACTTTGTCATCCACCATGAAAACTAATCAACGTGGTAGGGAGAGAAAGGGGATGACAAGGTTGCTTCTGCATAAAGTTGGGTAGTTCTACATTCTAATTCTCTCAATCTTTACATTTACATCTTTCTAAACTCTAATTTTTCTACAGAACTAATCATTATGATCTGAAGGTTTCATGAAAAACTTTCCCTTCTTATCTGTCCTGTCAGCCATGGGACACAGCAGTAAAGCAGGAAGCACTTTTTGGGCACACTGGATATTGTCTCCCAGGTAGCACAGCCCTGGATAATAAACTCCACAGGAGACCAGACTCCCTGTAAGGAGGCCTTTAATAGCTGATCATCACTGTAGACTGTACTTGGATCTTTACAGAGCAGTTATATGTCCTGAAACATTTAATCTGGCAATGCTGATTCCTGGGGGAGATTTGAACCACAAGCTCTAAAGGTCATCTTAAATTATATCAGCAGAGGGCCTGCAAAGGAAGGGGGGGTAGAGCTCAAAAGCAGGAGAGCAAGTTTTCCCCATTCAGGGAGTTCTTGTATAACACCTCTTGATTTGGCTCCCCATCTTCCTGGGACAAGGTCTGAGAGATAATGAGTCAGGAGAGCACCAGGAAAGATGCATGCCTTTCCAAGATCCTCAGTGAGATAAAGTCAACTCCCGTTCTAAAGGATGCTGTGCAAGAAAAAAAGGCTTCCAGTTTAAGATGAACTGTGGAGGTGCAGCCTTTGACAGGTTCCTGTGTTTTGAGGGTCTGGGTGTCACACCACTTTTCCACATTTCCCTGGACTGGAACAGAAAGGATGACACTTTACACTGAGCTTTTCCCCTCCAAACATGCCTCTGAACCTTCAGATTGGAATCTGATTCAGGAAACCACAATTTATTCTGGCACTTTGCTACTTCCATTTTACAGCTAGTGGACATGAGACAACTGGAATCAGATCTGCCCTTGCCCAAGTCAGAGGCAAGCTTATGGCCAAATATGTTCTCATTAGCTCTCTGGCACAGACACTGGAACCATTGCTGGCCTGTACGTGCCTGCACTAGCAAATGGTGTGCATAATGTTCCTACCACAGATCTGGCTGGAAGCTGTTCTGGCTGTGGTCTCTGCCATTCGGAGTATTAAACATGCCTTTGACAGGTTTAGGTGGAAATTTGCAAAACAGTCTCAGGAATCATCATGGAATTCAGGGGAGTTCAGCTTCTGAAATTCTACCTCAGTTTTTGTTCCAGTTCGAACAGGGCACAGTAAAAAGTCAAGCCGTGTTTGGAATATCAGAAACCACATTACTAAACTGAACTTTGCCATTTCCAGGCGATTAATACTTTGGTTAACAAGTCCCTCAGACCCCATTTGCTTTCTGTGCACGTCAGCCAGGTTAAAAACACACAGATCAGAAAGAATGTATTGCCTGGCCCTCTGTTCATCTTCAGTAGTTCCTGTCACAGGGTCATTCCCCTCTGCTGCCGTGACTTCATACAACACCATCCCACAAGGAGCTGGTGCTGCCTTGGAAAACAGAGATGCACTGCAGCTCCCACTGCCGTCCTGGGGAGGCTGTCAGGCACTGAAATACTGATCTGTGTCGTACATTGATCCTCTTCAGATGGACAGCTCGCCTTTATGTGTGTGGCATCAAACTTCACTGGCACAGGCTCACATCACTGGGGGACACAGGGCAAGACCAACAGTGGTGGGGCCAGGACAGTTATTAGCATCACATTAACTGATGTATCAAGGATCAGTCCTATCTTCTCCTCCAAAGGTTGGATTTGGTATGGTTTTGTTAAGGAAGAAAGGCACAAGTCTCACAGAAAGATGATAAAACCAGGCATTGCAAAGCAGTGATTATTCTGCCTGCAGAATTAGCCTCTTTTGGGAAGGTGCACAATAGCACATATGACAGTAAATAAGTTTAGGATGGGTCTGAGAGAGAGGGAAGATCCTCTTCTGCTTGAATCTCCACTGAAGAAACCTCTCTTCCCTTTGTAACCATCTTCCTCTTGTCACTTAACAAGTAGAAAAACTGATTGAGGAGGAGCAGTGACAATGTGGGAGCAATCTGAAGAGGAGGCAAGGGTGGCATTCAGACAAACCACAAGTTCTCAAGTGCATTATCTTCTCACCAAATGAAGTCTTCTTACCCACCTGTGCATTGTTCTCATCCAGCTGCCCTACTTCTGTTTATTATGTAGCATTCATTAACTGGTGCTAGGGATAGCAATTGAGAGTGAGTAATTATCTCCCCAGCAGAAAGAATAAGGGTCAGATTCTTAAAGGTGACTGCTGGAGGTTTAAAAAAAATAGAAATAAAAAACCCAATCAGGCCTATTTTGTCACTTGGTGGTGCATAAAGAAAGCCTGGATTTCAAGAAAGAGATGTATTTTATTTTTACTCTAAAAACGTTGCATTACCAAAGCAGATTTTGAAGGGACACTCACGGATTTCAGAGGCTCTGTACTGTCAGCTCTCCTTTCCAGGTGGAGAAATACAGCATGGCCACTTCGTGTGTTCTTCCTTCAGAAGGTCAATTCAGGGATCAAGGGTAAAGCAGATTTCAGGTATGTTTCACTAAAACCTAAGCACCTGTTCTCACACATGCAGGTCCCAGGATTTGAAGGAGCACACAGCATTTACCAGCCGTCCAAGGGCACGGGTGAGCCCCTGGAGGGTTATTAATCCGGCTGTTGGAGGTTCCAAGCTCACACTGCTGCGGGGTAGCTGCTGTTGTTACCTGTGCCTGTTGTTCTTTAAAACAATAGGAACTTTCTAAGCCCATGATACAATCTTGGCCAAGAATACTGCCATGTTTATACTTGAGCATTCCTCGAGGTCTCCCCACCAGTAACTACAGAATGCCCCTGTGGCAGTGGTGACTCCTGAGGGCCCACCTTAGTCTACCACTAACGACCCCAATTCAGAAAGTCTTCAACAACTTCACAAAGGTCTCCTTTGCAGCAGTGAATGTTTCAGATACTTGATGTTCTTCTTCATCACAAACCATAGACTTCCCCCAAGGCTCCTTCCTAAAGACCAAAGTGCTTCTCTCAGCAGTGCCAGGGCCTGGTCTCCTGCATGGAAGATATTTCCCTTAGCAATAGATACTACTGGGTTCTTCCACATAGACAACAATGTAAAAGGCTTTCTGTTGAGGAGGAAAGGGAAGAGAGGCTTTCCAAAGCAATTTTTATGTTCCATTAGCAAGGACAAGCCTCGATTTCCCGACAGTGACAGAGGGGGGGAAGGATCACATTTATTAAGTATCTGATTAAGTTCTATAGCAAGGGAAAGAGAAACAAATCTGAAAAGGGTAGGCAATACAGTAGAAAGCCATTTTCTGACTGGAAATTGTTAGCATTAACACAATAAAAAACGTTAAGCAGCAGCATCAGTCAACATGACTTGTTCCCTCCTGAAGCAGTCTGAATTAAAGCTCTATCTGAAAGCAGTACATTTGTAAAAGCCTGGATATCCCCACAACAAAAAGCTGCTAATAGAAAGCAAAGCAGTGGAACTGAAGTGTCAGCAGGGGCTACTTGGTCCCACAGAAATTTCAGTTAGCTGACAGTGCCAGAAGCTTCCCTATTTGCAGATGTTGCCAGCAGCAAAAAAGAAAAATAAGGAGCAATAAGGGAAACCAGCAGAATCCAGTGGGTCTGTGAGACAATTGGAAAGTCCCCTCTCAGGGCAGGGATCCAGAGCACAGGGGACTGTCCACGAGCAGGACTACAGGATGGGTTGTTCGGAACTCCCAGGGCTGGCTCAACCCAGGGGGACTTGGACCACTAAACAGCACTGGGCCAGCAGCTTCAGGAAAGAGGAAAACTGCTTCCAACAGCAGCTGAGAGAGTTCACTTGGCCCTGTCAGCTTAACCTTGTAGGAGGAAAAGCCCAACCCCACCTGGATGGTGGGACAGCAAGAGCTCGAGCAGGAGGTGCAGGTGAGCTCTGGATCAGGGCTCATCTCGGAGCAGCAGCACCAACACAACCCTCAGCTCCTGCTTCTGGGACAGCTCCTGGGGCAATCCCTAAGCTACAGCAGAAAAAACATTCAGCTGCTGGAATTGGTGACCAGGGCCAGTGGGGCTGATTGGGCTGGTTGGGCACATTCCCAGCTGGAGCCGGGAAAGGATCTGCAGCCCCTCAGTTTCTGCAAGACTTGGTTCTCCTACAGACAAAAGTGCTTCTCTGCCTTGTCCAGGCTCTGAGATACTGAAAACTGTGCAGTGCTTGGCTCTGATGGTAATCAGGGCAACCTCAGACATGATGACACATGGACAGATTCTGCTCAAAATTTGGCATTTGCCTTTTTTCAGCTATCCTGTGCCACCAGGATGCTCCCAAATGACAGGCTGATCCTTACTGACCTTACTGGCAGGTATGTCCCTCCTGAGACACTAATTCCTGAACTCTTATTTATTTTCTCTTTTTTTCAAATGGGATTTGTTTGTGTGCTCAGAAATGTGCACGAAACATCACAGTTGGAAAACCTCATCATCAGTTACTCCAGCTTAGCTACAGATAACAGCAGCCAAGCTGATGCCAAGACTGATCAAGTTACTACAAAATACTTAATTTATACTTAATCTGACTACTCTTTTTTTTTTTTTGATAGTCACTATTGAGTCCTTTAAATTAATCCTTGGAATTGTTAATGTGAAGTATGAGCGGGAAAGTAAATTTAAACACTAATGGGGTCCTACAGGAGCCTCTTCACGATAAGTACTCAACTAAGCTATGGCTCCTGTGTTGGGAGGCCACCAAATCAGTGCTGAAATGGGCCAAACACCGTGTGCTGATCAGAAATGGAATAAAATATTAATGAAAATCTCAGAACATTGTGTAAAGTCCTGGCAACAACTTTAATTATTAGTGCCCCGGAGATTCACTCGCTGTCTTGATTATTTTTCCATTTGACTACATGGATTTGACTATTTTGGGTTTTTTTCTTAAAGATTTCATTTGAAAAGTACAATCTTGAAGTCAGCAATCATCCAGTAAAGAGCTGAGAAGCCCCAGGCTCTTGCTCTTGTGTGATGCCTCTGCTTTTCACCCCTACGCTGGGGGCACTTTTCTAGAAATCCCCTGCTGAGGGATGAAACACAACTGCATAGGTGTGCCAGCAGAGATAAGTAATTCTGAGGAGCAGGCACAGCAACGCTCCCCCTCGGAGCAAACCCGGGCTTTACACAGCCTGGCTTCCATCACAGGGGTTGTCAGGGGAGAAGAACGTCTGTGTGTGTGGAAATCACACTTGTTGGCAAGCACAGCTACAGATTTGCACTGTCATTCCGAAAGACTTTCAGAGACCCGAGCTGACAAACCCGAGGCCAGAGGAGTGGCTTGTAACACTTGTTAGTAAGCAAAGCAGGCTGTGTTTGGGAAGCCAAGCCAGGGCTCCTCTCCCCAGAAATAAATCCATTTGCAGCAGGTAATTGCTGATGTCATTGCAGTTCCTCTGGAAGCACTCACACTCTACAACCAAAACCACCCCATTGCCTGAGTGCTACCCAGCCTGCCAGTGGGGACCAGGGTAGAGCCTGTGAAAATATTACAAAAAAGAGTACAAACAGTCAAAGTGACATAAGCATAACCTGCACAGAAACTTGGCCAGGTGTCAGGACCAAAGCTCAGGTGGAAACCGATTCAGAACCGCTGGCAGAGGCCTACAAAGGAATTTTTTTGGGGCCAGCATTTTTAATTAAAATCATTGTAATTATAACAATGAGATTTTGCAATGTGGCTGTTTACCTAAATGCTTTAAACTTTACTTACCACCTCACCCTTCACCTGCCCAATTATACTGAAATACAGAGAAACTGAATTTGTTTCCCCCTGAGGATCACGTGGTAGGTGGCTAAAAGAGATTCAGAAACACTGCACTAAGGAGTTAAAAAGCTCATAAAAATAATGGCTAAAGTTCTATTAGATGAAAAATTTCACTAGTTCTGGTGCACTTGAGTCAAGGAAGGATGGGCTGTCTGTACGGGGGACAATAGGAGTATTCCCTGGCTTCCAGCCAGCTCATAATTCATAGAGTAGCATTATCAGCCAAAGTTAATTTTTCTTTTGATTAATCATCTGCCAGAGCTTGAGAGTTTGTGGCTAATTGTTCCATTCTTGACTGCAGAATGAATTAGAGAACAATGTGCAGGGAAAACACAAAGCGAACCCTTGAGCACATAATGAATAGTTCAGATGAGTTGGGTGCTCTGCTCCTGTGCTCCTAAAGCTGGGGTGGAAATCCACTGCTCCAAGGAACGGCACACACCAGCCAGAGACCTTCAAATCCTCCACCCCGTGCTCACAGGTGACTGGACTCCTGTTGGACAGCCTGGTTTAGGGAATAATAGGTTTAAGCAAGGAAGAAAGGAGAGCAGGATTACATTAGAAGGTTAACTCAGATTTAAGAAGTAACTGACTGAGGCAGCAGGTGTCCCAGGAATGATGAATGGGCAGCAACATAAAACAGACACCTTTCATTACAGGGGGATGAAAAATACTGTTCAAAAAGATATTACAGAGCAGTTCTTGTGGCTACAGCTCTATGCCAGCAACGCAAATTAAAGGTCTCTCAGCACTGGCTTGTGTAAGTAAAGGACTGAAAAACAAAATTCTCCTTGTCAGTGCCCTCCCAGCAGAAGCATCACATTTATCCACGTGAGGGCTTTGGAAATTTTTCAATTCTTTAAAAAGTATTTTTAAACCAAAAAAGAAATATATCATTTAAAATGAAAATGTAAAGGAAGAAAACCACATTTAGACACGAGCCATAACAGGGCCATTGTCCATGACTTGCTCTCATTCACATTAATAGCAGCACGTCTGCAAAAGAGCATGGAAAAAGTAGATGACAGCTAGATAAATATAATGTATTGGGATTCTCAGGAACAGTCCTTGGGCTTCCCCTTCCCACTGAAAGTGAAGACTTGGAGCAAAAGGAAACCCTGCTGCCAACAAGCAGAACTAGTAAAGCAATGACTGAAAAGTACACCAATGTTTGGATTAAATGTTCTAAAGAAACACCAAAGGTCTGCTGACCTACACACAAATAAACAATCCCTAATACAATGAGGTACTTTTGAGGTGAAGAAACAAAGTTGACTGACATTAGAGAATGAACTCTAGTGCTGACACAGAACAAAAACAGTGACTCAGAGGAAAACACATCCTCCTAGAACCTGAGGAGAATTCTGGAGGCCCATTCCCACGTAACGCTGTAAAAAAAGGTGGGTAGGAACACGTGCTCTTAGCTCACCATCAGCATGCAAATGGATGAAGGCACTGGAGATTGCTGAGCTGTTCCAAGCACCAGAGACAACTGTGAGGAACTACTGACACACTTACACAGAGCCTGGCAGCAAATGACAATCCATATATTCAAATAGGAAAGAAAATGTTATCTTGTAGGAGCTAATTATTGCAGTCTCTTTACAAGTTACTCAGCCAAGCAACACATTGTCAGCACTGCACAAATCACACCAAGTTAGTATTTACTAGGGCTAATTTCGAGTGAGTAAGCCAAGGCAGCAAAAGCTTTACTGCAGCACATTAAACTGCCAAAAAAATCTCGGAATCAGAGGCCTATGTGCATAGATAATGACAAGGAAAAGGTCACACGTGTACACCTGCCAAAGAATGGGGTTCTGTGTGCAAAAACCTTTCTTTGTGCAGCACCTCCTTGTTTTCCTCTTTTCTCCATGTTTCTCTATTGCTCTGAGCAGTGGAAGCAACATGTGCCACAACGAGCAATAGGCCTGAAATCCATACAAAAACAATACAAGAGGAGCATTAAAAACTACATTTCACTCATCACTTTCATGATGTGCAGGGGACACAACACCCTCTGCCCCCTCTACCCCACTAAATGTTTTCTCCGTATGTGATAATTTATGTAATGATAATAATAATAATAAATAATTGATATTGAATTCCAGCACTTCCTTACACAGTGGAATGAACTTCACGTTCTTATCCTGGATGTGCTACAGAACAGAAAGACAAACCCAGAAGATCAATCTGACTTTACAAACTGAAGCACAAGATAAAGAGCATTCTCCAAGCACCAGTCAGTTCTGAACAAGGGAGATGTTAAAAGTATACCATGATTAACTTTCAGTCTACCCCAAGCTCAGATATGAATGAGTTGTAAACACGTAGTGAGAAGTTAGCACAGAGTGTATCAACATTAATAAAAACAGATATTGATTCATCTCCCTCTGGCTTGTGGGTAAGGCTAAGAACTTATCATTTCCTTCTGTAACACTGTTAATGTAAGAAATAACAGACAGAAAAGCTATTTTGGGGAAAAAGAAATCAGAAAATTATTCTGCTACCATATGGAGGGGAAAAAAAATCATAGCACAAATAGAGAGTAAAAGCAGCACAAAGTTTATGACATCATGGCTCAGCACCATTTGAATAGTTTTCATCCTTCCTTTAAAATTAAATGACAGCTTCGTCCCAACACCTCTGTATTCTGACACGTGGTACGATATGGCCACTTACACACATAGGCTGACACTAAAAAAAACTTAAAACTGGCAATTGCAGCAAAATTATAGCCAGGCTCACATACCCACCGTGTCTAGCAGGGAGATGAAATGAAAAACGGCTGTTTGCGAAGCTCTATAAACATTCCCCACCTCCATCAGACAACCAAGCCCCCATTTCAGTCACCTAATGGAAAGGTGATAAATTCACTATCTGCTCTGTGTTTGTGTGGAACAGTAAAGAAGCAGCACGTGCCCCCAGGGCTGGGATTTCACGAGTCACTGAACTTGTCACCAGGTGAATGTCTGTCATGAACTGCAGCTGGAGCTGCCCCGTGAGGACAGAATCGGGAAGGGCACATGGAGAGATGCTCAGGAGAGAATCAACTTCTGCAGCTTGGTCTTGAAGGGAAGAACCATGGCCAGACACAGAGATCCCAGCAGGAATGAGGGGCTTTTCTCACAGCTCCCCGTGAGACTGCACACAGCCCAAAGCTGGGACAAATAACCAAATTAAGAGACAAGCAGGTGCCTGGAAAACTCTGTGGAAGGAACTTAAGAGCTTTTGTGCTACACTGAAGTGCTGCAAATGAGAAATTGTCTTTGGTTTTGCTGCACAGAGGACACAACCACGGCACAGGGTCAAAAGAATAATGAAAAACGTTTCCTGTGCGATGTGAAAACTGCATTTAAACCCCAGCCAGAAGGGTGCAAAACAGACCAAACCATTTGGTTAATTCCACTGTGACATTTAAAATTCACGGCAGAGAAACGTATTAAAGGCTTTTTCCACAAGCAGAAGCAGAGGAATTGTAGTGGAAACATGCATGTAAAATACATGTACGTTTTCCCCACAGAGATAATAAATAAATAATAATAAACTAAATAGCATTTAGTAAATAAACCAGTAGCATTTCATAATGTGACAGGATAACATATGCAGCTAAAAATCATACCCGCAAATTAATCCTGAACATTTTTGCGTGTGAGCTGTGTCTAAGTAAGGTCATATCGAGCTGAACCGTAAAATATAAAACATACCATAGACATCAGTTCATACTATAAAATATAGCACAGCATGACAGAAACCGAGTTATTTTTACTGCCTTTTAACCCATACATGCTGGAAATGCCAAGATGAGTAGGGCACTGGTTAAGTCAAGTCAAGGAATGGCAAAGCCCCGCTGTCCAGCAGCACAAGCAGGTACAGCCACATGGGGCACTCCCTGCAGCTTCCCCGCTTCCTAAAGCACCTCCTGCACTGCGAGCTGAGCCACAAAGTTAAATGTGCAAAGACACTTCGAGCTCCACCAGCAACCCTGATATTTATAGTCAGCCCTTAGTAAGCACAAACCACTCTGACTTCAACATTGACGCCACCACTTTATCAACCTAAATATTTGAGGGTACTCAGACCACGGAGTTTCTATTAACTTAATCCAAACCTCAAGCAGACACGCCTAAATTATCACCACCTGCTAATTGACAAGAGCCTAATTCCTCCTCCTCCACGTGTGAGACTTCAGACCTTTTAAGGTCTGAGCATTGACAATGTGACAGTTTTAAGCTTTACATCACAAAACACTGACACAGGGAATGTGCCAATTTCGAGATGACTGCCAGGAAAACATAAACTGTTTGACATTTAATAAGCTTGTGTTTTCATAGAAATACAATGTGTTCTAGATGGTTTGTTTTCATGAAAACACATGGTTGGAAATGAAATGAAAAAAAATGGTTTTCACAGTGCTAAGCACCGAAAATAAAATAAGATAAAAAGAGTCATCTGAGAAACATACACTAAAAATCAAGACGTTTTGGATTCCCATTTCTATGAAATCATCAATGAAGGGCCAGATAGAATAATCCTATGAGCTGCTCTTTCTTCTTTTAAAATCTGAAATAAGGATATTTTTGGAAACTCACTTTAAAGCACCAAGAGTGCTGCATTTGATAATGCAAAGTAAAGAGGAGCTGACACACGTGGACAGGGCAGTCTGGGAAAACTGTAGTGCCCCAGCTTTATGGGCAAATAGTCTCCTAAGATCCTGGTTTCTTTCCTTATCCAAGGCAACATTTGTATAGGAGAGTGAAAAACAACTCAGTACAGCATATGCTGTACCACAGAGGGAATAAAGGAGAAGATGTACCACTTGGAAGTGAACAAAGTGGCTCTAAAGTGGCTCTTGTGGCTCTTAAAACCGAGGGCAGTTTTCCTACTGATTCCCAAAGGTACACAGCTTTCTTGCTTTTTTATGTCACTGCACCTGCCTTTGATCCTCCCTTTTCTCTGATGGGAAGAGTTTTGTGAGGAAAATGAAAAGTGTAACAATTAAAGAAGGCCTTTTTAAACCAGAAAGGCTTCTGGTAAAAAGTGAAGCCTTTAAAGAAAAAGGTTGGTTTTTATGAATATGATTTGTTCACAGCATGGGCAGTGCCAGATTTCAGTCAGTGGTGGCTGTTTCGTGCAGATTCCTGCAGGAAATATCCTAGAGATGATTTTTGGGAAGAGGAGAAGCACTTCTACTCTAATCTCATAGTCTGGGCATGCTTAGCTTGGTGCAGGGAGGTAGAGGTGTGATGAGTTGTGATCTCACTGGAAGGAGACAGAAGTTTAAGAGCTTTAATGGATCAAATACAAAATCTGCCATCGCTCAGGTCCTGTGGTCATTCCTTTAGACACAACCTGCCCACCTACTACTGAAGCTTCTGGTTCTCTTCTTACCTAATAAGTGCAAATATATTGAATTGGCACACAACTTTTTGGCAAATACTGCATCTTTTCCTTTCTGTTTTTGGTCCCCCCTTTCCTTTTTCTTCTGCCTCTGTAAAGCCCCAGTAACAGCAATCACAACAGAAATACAACCTCAGAACCACTTGGAAGCAAATGTGCAGCAAGCACATCAAACCCATCAGAGGTGCCCATTTAACTGTGTTTGGTGATTGCAAACTGGAAAAACAGGAGCTAAAGGCAGGCAACACTAACTTGAGCCTAAACCACTTAAATAGCTCAATTAAAAGCTCTTTTCTGGGTTTATGATCCAGCAATGAACTAACCTAATAAAGAGAATGCTTTTTTTGGGGGTATGTCACTCAGATCTAGCTTTGTGATGTGTTTGTTTTTTTTTTTTCTTTGGGTAAGTTCTATTTAAACTTTGGTAACTTATCTCTTTAGAAATAGAGGCTTTTCCTAATGACAAGTGCCTAGGAGAAAGACTTTCTGTGGGGATTAGTAAAAGGAGAGGGAGGATGGAATGTTACAGGTATTACAAACTTTTGCAGTGGGTTCTCAAGTCTCTCAACAATTGCCCAAACCCCACCAGAGGGTTTCATTCATTTTATAACATTCACTTTATAAAATTTGGTTCTCAAAATGACTACCAAGTCCGCTTTGCAGAGAAGTATCAAGGCGGGTTCATTATGCCAGGGCCATGAGGTCATTTTGTACATGCCAAGCAAATCAAAACAGAACAAATAAGATTCACTGGACAACCTATACCCACAACAGACATCTGGAAAGTCTTTTTTTTTTGCTTATCCACAACGTACAATAAAATATCAACCAGGTTGAAATGCTCAGCTTTGTGATTTCATGATCTTGAGACAAGAAAACAAGTAGATCCAGATAAACCCTGCCCAGTTTGCACTGACCAGGAGACAATACCACTCACTGGGCTGGACCTGTAGTGTAACCACAGATTTAACCCCAGAGGGAGGAAATCATCTACTTATAAAACAAGTGATGAGTTCCTACCTGTGGTGCTGTCATACAGCCTCCCATCCCACACCAGTGCAAAGCAGCAAATAAAATAAAGGCAGAAAGGGGAACTTTGCTGCAAACTGGGATTGCCAGGTAGTTCCACAAAGGATAATAATGATTTCCCAAATTATTTGCTCTCAAGTTAAGGTTCTCTGTCTCTTATTTCTAAGGTTCCTTGTTAGAACACGGATTTCTTTCGTGTCAACGCTGTTGGCTTGTCAAAGACAAAATATTCCAGAGAAATGCACATTACTGCCTCATTTAAGCCAGGATTTCGTGCTAAAATGTACTCTCAGAAGAGCTGACAGTGAGGTGGTGAAGTCCTGTTAACAGGACATGAAAATTTAGGGTTGAAGTACCTGAACTGCCTTGTTTCTAGGCCAGCTCCTAAAGTCACATCATCACCATCCCACGTGAAGGACGACTCACCCTGCTCTGAGTTAACAGGGGTTTTCTTACCTTCCTTCTGAAAACTGCAGGAAAAAATTGAGACCATTTCAGTGAAGCATTTTGGGAAATATCAAAAGCTCTGGTTAACAGGAAAATTATTTTCAGCCAGCCTTTGTCACCCTTATGTCCTCAAACAGCATGTAAAATCGTCTTTCTGGATGACCCCTTTGCTTCCACTTTTACTTCAAGGACCACAACTGTGGAGTGAGCCAACAATACAGGCAGGGAAAAGGGAAAACGGGTCACAGTGAGAAACGTTCAGAGTTTAAACAGGAAACTTGCCTTATCTGCAAAAGTCTTGACAGCCAGCAAGTATCACACCTACATATCAGTGAGGTAACAGCAACAAAGATAACAAAACAGTTCCTCGGGCAAACATCGGTGGGAAGGATGGGTATCAGCTGCTGACTATATCTAAGAGGAAATCACTAAATGGCTTTGGTCATAGAGTGGCTTTCTGAAACCAGAGGTTTCCCTACCCTTGTTGCACAGAGATTAAATAAAGCCTGATTTGAATGTTGAGAAAACTGCAAGAACGCCACCACTCCTATGAACTGGCTTTTGAAGTTGGTGGTAAACACCTCAAAAAAAAAAAAAAAAAAAAAAAGAGAAGAAAAGAAAAAAACAGAGAGGAAATTGCTTTGCTTTGAGGGTGTGCCTGGTTTGTTGAACAAGTGACACTGCTCCAACTCACAACGGAGAGTTGGTTAACTTTAAACAAGAATCTGTCAGACACACAAGGGGCAGCTAAGCCAGACGGCAAAAAGGTCTCACAACAGTCTTAATTTGCCCAACAAAGTCATCGTCCTCTTTGTCAAGGCTTCCTATTTAATTTATTGCTCATATTTTTAACAGTAACTCAGTTCTGTTGCAACTCATGAATTTTGCTATTCATGGCAGTCAGGGTAAGACAGGAATCTTCCCAAAGTCCCCACTGCAATCCCTTCAAACAGGAACTTCTGTTTAGGTGAGATCTTTTCTTTTGGTCAAGTGAACTGTGAATCCAAACCCATTCCATTGAACTACTGCCCTATACTCAACTAACAGCTGGCACCACGTTTTCTGAGCCTTTCAGTTTAATGAGGGGTTTGGCACAAGGAATTGTATGTGGGCAGGGACCACCTTCCCAGCCCTCATGCACATTACTCTAATAAACTCTAAGGATCTGTCTCTACATTTTGATCCATATAACCCCCCCAATGCCCTGTACTCCCTCCTCATATCTGGCAAGCTTTCTGAAAAGGAGTCTGTCTGTACTCTCCCCCTGCTTGCTCCTCCATTTCCCCCAACTAAGCAATGACCACAAAGCATAGCAGTTTGTCAATACAGCTCAAAGTTAATTACTGCTATGCAGAAAGGAAAAAGCAAGCTGAATTTTAAAAGGTCGGCACCCCAAATTCCATCAGGATTCTATTTCATCTTGGGTTCATCTGTTCCTACTTCTCAACTTAGCTCTTCACAACACTGACCCACACCACCCTCTGAGACCTTCTGCCCCTTAAGGTGAGCATTAATTACTGGACTCATGTTAGGAGACTCGGGAGGGAGAAAAACCCGACCAGCAGAGCCCTGTTTCAAACAAGAGCTTGACAAATACCATCATCATTTGGTCACAACGTTACGAACGAGCTACTCATTACCAGCTGGAGTGACTACCTGCTCTGCCATAAGGAGCTGCCTCACATGCTGCCTGCATCCAGCTGTGCTCCCAGCTGGGCTCAACCTTTAAATAATTCTGGGCTCATGTGCTGAGAGAAGGGCTGCAAAACTTCCAATATTTTACAGTCCTAATAAGGTTAACCATCAACATACATTAAAAAGCCCTTTTCAGGTTCAACAGCTGTGTCAGGATGGCAAGTGCACAAGTCTAGCAATGCACTGTCAAATAAATGAGTCTATTAGGAATGATGGAATCAGTCCCTGGTTTCAAAATTCAGATAATAAAATGTGCTTTTTTTGGTTCAGATACCAACTTTGGAGAAGTCCCTGTGCCTGAGCTTGCTCTAGAATCATTAGAATTCAGCCCTACTACAACAAAATGCAGCATTGTGTTATAATAAACAATGTCATGAGGTGAAGTGAATGTGAGCAGAAAGCTCCATGGACAGATTCTTCTCCACGTGTGGAAAAAGGTGGCAGTGATACGTCCACAGGAATAAACCACCTACTTCAGGAAAACACTGGGACTTTTGAGCTTTGAACAAATGGGCCACCAGGCCTAAAGATCATTATTTACCTATAAAGACTGAGGTGACTTCAAGGAACTGCGCAAATCAAACTCAGTGAGTCTTGCACAAGCCTTGTTTAGTAAGTGTAATTATTTCTTAGGAAGCTATTGCAAAGGATGGAGTCAAAAGCATTTCTCTGTATGTGTAGTTGGAGCTGCTTAGACTCAGACTATTCAGAGCCAAAATATGCAACCCACATATAAAAGAAGGAAGTCATGAGCAGTAATAATTCCTATTTGCTTTCACATTGTTTGTATTGAAAAATAGGCAGAATGCAAAGGCAGATTTGGAGAAGTCTCATCTCTTGGTTTTCTGGTGCCCAAGACATTAAAAAAAAACCCAACTTCACAAAAATAATTAACTCCATGACTGAAAAGAGGAACTTCTACTTCTCTCAGAGTCAGACTAAAGTCTTACAGTGTGGAAACAACACATTTTTTGAAGCTTAGACTGAGCCCATAACACAGGTCTGTTCTCTAACCCATGGCCACACTAAAATTGTGGAGAGCTGTTCTTACCAAGGTGCAAACATTACCTCCACATCACAGCTGAGAGAGTACTAAAGACAGGAGGCTTTAAAAACAACAAAGGGATCATGTTATAAGGGCTGATGAAAGCACGTTTCAGCCACCAGGATTCATTAAAGCAGCTGCAACAGGATTCAGATCAGTCTGTGCCTTCTGTGCTCACGGTGCACAAGGCACAAGAAGTGTCCATGACATAATTGACTATATTTCTTACATCAGATGAACGGCCCTAGGAATTAATGAATAGACAAGAAGAAGGGTACAAAAGGTGTAAGAGCAACTTGTATGGAATTATAAGGTATAACAGAACACTGCAGACACTCACAATGTATGTGCTGCTGGCATCCACCAGCAGTTTATTTTTGAGTCGTGTCCACAACCTCAATATCCACCCACCACACTGACAGAGTTTAGATCCTTCATGTCAGAAACCCCCTAATGCTCTTCCTAACTCTTCATCACTCCTTAAAACGTGGGCCTCCAATTCATTTTTTAACTAACATTAAAGAGAATGTCTCTGCCCATCTCCTATTCTTCCACAGGACAGATCTGAGAAAGTGTGAAAAGAATTGGAATTTATTGATTTCCAGTTTAGAAGTGTCTGAACCGTAAGCCAACATACACACACACACACACACATATATTTATATACATTTTCACACTGAATGATTAACATTTTGCAAATGCTTATCAGTCTTCACTTGCCAAAATGAATTTTCAACCAGTCTGCAGTTTTCCCCTTTCTCCAGTTTGCATGCTACTTCACTATAAAGGCACAGAAAACCCTGTCTTGGGGTATTTACCACAAAAAGTCACAGTACAGTCAGTCCATAATTAATGGCTGCAGCCAAAAATCCCATGTAGATAGAAGCTGCTCCATATACTCAGAACAGAGCCAGAGAAGAGACCTGATGCTATCTTGGAGTGCAGCTAATAGACAGAGTTCCCCTGGGGCTCCCAGGGCAGGGGCCAAGCCTTTGGGTGGCTCAGGGGAGATGAGGGGCACCAGCTCTGTGCCACCTCTGCCCAGCCACCCTGGGAGGACACCAGACAGACACGAGCAAAAAGCCGTGTTGTGGAAGTCAGACATTCACAGGCAGCATGGCCAGTCTGTGTCCTCTTTCTCCCAAGCCAGGAATGCTTTCTGAATTTATAAATATTCCCTCCTCTCCTCATCATCTTGCAATGCCTTCCTCTCTGCCCCTGTGCTCAACAACTGGCCACACAACGAGAAGGTAACGTTCATTCTCTCTCAGAAAACACACAAGTCACTGTCACGGTGTTTTGTGTGGCAACCAAACCAAACTCTTCACAGGGATGGCTTCAAAGAGGGACTAAAGGTACAATATCGAGGTGCTGATGAAGAGCCTTCCTTGGCTCCCAGGAAAAAAGAGAAAAAAAAAAAAAAAGTGTAGCAGGAGTTCAGTAAAAGTTTTGAACAAGAGAAAAGCCCTAGATAGCTGTCTTCAGATTCTTCACCAGGGCAAACAGTGCTTCAAGGACAAGTAGGAAAGTAGCAGCTATTTGAGGCAACTTCATTATAAAATCATTTTTAATAAGCAATCTGAACAAAGAGAGGGAGTGCTCTTGCAGAGAAGCCCCCAAGGGATCTTAAGGCTGCCCAGTAAAGTTATTAGGAGGTTACACACAGGGGACCAAACAGCTATTTTATTGGCCTCAGGGGACAGGGTTTAGTTTTCACCTGTTCTCTTTAGGCCTTGGTACTAACAGCAGATCCCGTTAACCATCGGCTTCCTGAAGGCTCCTGCTTTGTGAGGGAAAAATATCATTTACTTAGTTTAGCAGACTATGAAAAACAAGGTGAAGTCAACAGCACAATGCATGATAGGTAAGTAAATACAAATCAGATCAGAACAAAAATCATAGTGGTTTTCCCTTTGATTCAATTAAGCAAAATACCTAGAAGATGTTGAGAAACGTTTAGCAGTGACTACAAATATAATATGGAAGGAAAGTAAAATCAGAGAAAAAGAGAAATCTAGGCCTTGGGTTCCATTAAGCTGCAAACCTTAACATGCTTGTAGAACTTTGGTGAACAAGATATCTATAGGATATCTGGACATCTGAGCAGCTGAAGAGCTGTCTCTTGCCCCAAAGCTGCCTCCTCGTTTTTAACAAGGGATGTCCCCTCCTTAGGAAGTGCTTAGAGTCAAAAGCTTGACCTTAGCCCGGAGTTTCTGTGCCCTTTCTGAAGTGCCCTGAGCCAGGACACATCTCTAGGCAAACACAACTAGGTGGGTGCAGGGACAGCCCCAGAGCCTGAGGTGGCAGGGAGGAAAGGGGCTGGGATGGGTGCTTGGTGTGGGACCTCAGGTAGCAGAAGGGATGGGTTTGTTTCCACCTTTGCCACCAAAGCTGCCAGTTCTTCGTGCAAATGGTTTTATTTAGTGGTAAAAATTACAAGCGCACAGTTCCCACTTCCCAGCAGGAGCTCGTGTCATTCAAATCAGTGCCTAGCTTTGGAAACATTTCTTATCTGCCAGAAATTAACTGAGAGGATAATTTCAGTTTAAGTAAGGAACATTTCACCCAACGTTAAGGAATTCATACAGAGATGACTACTGACAGTTTGGGAAAAAATATTCCAGAATAACAACTATCCTGGTAAATTACAAAAGGCAGAGAAACTCCCAAGTCTCAAATAAAGGGCAAATATCTTAGAGTTGTAAAGGAATCTTAATCTACAGAGTGTTTTGATATGAGTGTTTTCTGTTGAATCTGGATATACTTGGGTTATGAAAACATAAAACATACAGTGCTGAACGTGTTACCCATGGTTCTGCATTACAAGCAAACAGAGATAATAAAAGATGAACAAAGTGAGACCAGGCTGCCGTGGTCTGAGGGTGAGGTGCACATTTTGGACCTCATTTTGCTGTAGTCTTTAATCTCTGACTCTCCTGAGCCAGAGATTTAGGAAAGAACAGTGGCAAAGTATCACAACTAAAAAGTTCCATTGCCAATAATGGAAATCCTTACAAGAAAGGCATGAGAGAACAGACTGGGTTGGTAGGTCTTAATCTTAACTTTCCCTGAGAAGCGAGCTGCTCCAGATATAGGAACTGAAGTTCTCAGCTGTCCATCATCATGACTGCCCAAAGAAACATGCCATTTCTCTCCAAAAGGTGATAATTTAGTGTCAGTGCCTGAAACAGTTGTCATTCTGGGCTCAGCCCAGGGCCACTGTCCACACTGTGTGTCCACAGTGCACTACCAGGTGCGCTGTCACTGGAGAGTTAAACCCAACCAGCAAGCTGGGACATCACCTGGTCACTGTGGGGCAGGTGAGAGCAGCCCTCCAGGTCCCCACCCTGCACTGACAGGGGGGTGTCACTAGGAACAGGGGCTCCTGAGTCTCTTCTGCTGTGCAACAACGTTCCAAAGGACAGCAGGAGCTCCTTGGGGTGAATGGAAGGCTTGTAAAGTGCATTTTGTGCATTTTGTCCTATCTTACAAATGCCAGGTAAGCAAGGCAATGTCCCTGAACCTCCATGCAGGTATGAACCCCAGCTATGCAATCAAACTCCTTTGAACCTCCCAACTGTGCTCTTCACAGTTCAAACAGAGAGAAAGGAGGTTCCATGACCTCGTGGAGTCATTACAATACTCACCTTTTGGAAACATCTGCAGGAAAGCAGCCCTTGCTTTGACAGGCAGCCAAGTCAAACTCAATTAAGAAAGTCAGTGCCCAGGATATAAAAATCATCTGAAGAAAAATAAGGTGATTGACTTGACAGTTCTGAGTCACAAGTGGTCTGGTAGAGGCCATGCAACCAACTGTATGAAGTATGGCAAGATTTAAGATGTCAGAAACTAAACACTGCACATCTCAGGACTGAGCCTAAACCCAAGTCAGTAAATATTAAATGCAGGTCTTCTGCAGCCCTTTGTCTCACAGAATTTCAGATCATTATCATTCCTGACACAATGATGCCTCCCTGAATTTGCAAAAAGCTGAAGTTGTGCAGCAAAGTTACCACTCACTTGGGCACTTTTCTATTCAGAGCATGAAACATTACAAATATTAGTGCCAATTAAATGATCAGAGAAGCAGCTAAAAGTCAGTCATATCTTTCTTGAGTCAAAAAAGAACTGAAAGGCCAGAAGACGCACTTTGAATGGAAGCTGAGGCAGGACTTGTCCTCCACCATCTGACAGTTAAGAGCACATCTTATCGCAAGTGAAGACTAACCTAAGAAATAGCCGTGTGAGCCCAAGAGAATAATGCTGCAAACAGACAGAAGGCACGAATTTTAACTTCAAAAGCCTGTTTAATCTTTAACTAAGGAAAGAACTGCATTTTGGGGTGGGTAACATCTATTCCCTCAGAGCTGCTTGGCAGAGTATTAGGCTCCTTGTTTAAAAGTGGCAGGTTTTGTAATGTTTAGGCTCTGATAAAGACAGAATGTGGAGAAGCAGCCAATGAAATGGAATTATTTGTACCAAGAAGGATAAAAATCTCTCAGGTTTTATTTGGATAGCTGCATTATGGAAGAGCTGCTTTTCTTCAGCACTGCATTGCACGTGCACAGACACTGAACTGCTGTCTGATTCGGAGAGGGCCTGAACAGCACAGGAGTTCTCATTTCAGGACACCTGGCACAGACTAATGCTGAGAAGGGGTTAAAACCTACCCCAAAACTCAAACAACAAACTCAGGAACAACTAAGTGCTGGAGACAGATCACCAGCATTTTCAAAACCTGCAAAATTAAAACAGCTGTTAGCTGAAGTCTGAAAGGCATTAATGTTTGAAACTTGTCACGGGTCAAACTTTCTGGCATTGATATTAGAAAACATTTTTTCTCCACTAATTTTTTTTCCCCCACTTCTCCACTCATTTTCTCCACTCCATTTCTTCCTCCCTAATTAAATCAAAAGGTCATTAGAAATAAGGGGCAGTTTACAGTCAGTCAACACCCTCACACGCCACACATCATAAGCAAATTTGGAATAAGAACAACTTCATCCATATTTCTAAACATTAGTCCAGGCATTGTGCATGCACCACATAAAGAGTTTGCAAAAATGCTTTTTGAAATTTCTTTGCACAAATCCTACTCTATGTAAAGTTTGGCTGAGTTAAATATACAGGCACAAGGTGATAGGCAAACTCTGTACTGTTTCGCTGCACAAACTCTCTTTCCTAGGCATTTGTAGTTGTCAACAACTCAGATTTTAATTGTAATTTTTGCTTTTAGGCATTCATATAATTTTGTTTTCCTGAATCACTCCAAAACTCTGATTATTTCCTACTTCTTCTATTCAATAATAATAAAAAAAAAATCTATGCAACAAGGGAAAAACATGCTTATTGTGCATGATGCTGAAGTGCCAAAGATGCACAATTCACATTAATTCCTGCTCTGTGAGAGTTTGTCATAACAGGAATGAATTCTAAAAGAACCTCAACCAAAACTGAATGAGACCTCATACGTCTTTGCCTGCAAACGTAGCTTGCATTTTCATCATGCCAATAACAGCATATTGCTCCTTCTATTTTAATCCCTTCTTAATGGGCAAGCTTATCTGCCCATTATTCAGGCAACTTTTCCGTTCATGCTTCAGCAATTGCATGACAACTGATTAACAAACCAGGGAATTACTCCTTGACAGCTCTCTCAGAAAAGCACTGCCTTCTCCACACCAAGGACCCCGGTCCCTGAGTTCTGCCTGCTCTGGAAGGTGTGTGGTGAGCATCAGCTCATCACTGAACACAGTCAATGAACACATCTTTGTTTCATCGTGGGCCTGGAACAATAGCAGCTGAGACACACATCACAACAACACTCCACCAGCCTGGTGTGGTGGCTTAGGAGTGTTATTTCCTATGCTCCTGGGGTCTGTGCTTGCTGTTTAACCTTCCCTGCAAAAGTATCAGCACTGGAACTGGAGATGGGCTCCTGGAGCAGGTCAGTTCCTGGCACTGCTGTACACAGAACAGGGCGTTTTCAGGGGATGTCCTGCTGGAATGGTACAAAGCACCCTGCACAGCCATCAGCCTCCAAGAGGAGAGGTCCAGGACCGGGCTGGCACAACCCCCACACTATCCCCAGCTCCAGACAGGGTGGTTGCTCCAGGCCAGGGCCGAGCTCAAGGCAAGGCTGTGCACGGGAGGTGTGTGTGCAATGCCTGGCCTGCGGATAACAGAGCACTTCAGCCCCCAGTCCTGGCAGCACGAGCTCAAATATTCCCCAAAACACAAGGAAGGGTCAAACTCTACCCCTAGACTCCTGCCTGTAGCTCCCACTAAGCTCAGTGGAAACCATACATGCCTTCAGCCAAAGAGGACCTGACCCCAGGAACACTTTAATCAGCAAACCCACCTAAGCAGAGCAGGATCATCACATCTAAAAGTCTGAGACATTTAGAGTTTGCTTCAATACTCATCCAAATCAAATTTCTCATTTCAAGTGCTTAAATCAATTTTGTAACTCTGTGCAGTGATAATTCATAATCTCAAGTCAGAATTTTTTATTACATGAATATTATAAAACCAGGAACGAAATAAGAATTAAAAGCCATGTAGGATACTTTATACCACCACTTTCATCCTGGAAGCTGCAATGAACATACTTCAAATGCATGATCCCATTAAAATGAATATATATTTGTCAATTTTGTGCAGCCTACCACCTGTTTTGTTTCATTTCATGACTTAATAGCCTCAGTTTTGCCTGCCCCTGTTGCAGATTCTGGGCAAGTACAGTTCTTGCACTACCAGATTTCCAAACCTCCACAGCATCCAGAGCATCTCAGTGTATCTCCAGCTACAAATAACAATATTTGCTTGGAACTGTGCTTCTAACTCACTGCAGGGTAGGTGAGACTTGATCCCCACTAGCGATGTCTTTGAAGAAGGTTTGGAATCAATGTATGTGTAAGTTAGTAAGTGCCCACATCCACAGACATTTCCAAGGTTGCCACTTAAGAGGACTGTTTGTTTATAAGGTTGAGAGCAGAACAATAACCTCCTGGTTTTCATCCAGTTCCTTCAGCACAAGCACAGGATGAGTTATCTTACAGACTAAATGCATAGGAAGGGACAGAAGACTTTCAGTTCAACAATGTATTTTAGCTTGAATCATACTGCATATATATCAGACACAAAAACATAACCCTTCTCATCCATATTTTCTGGATGTGTTAATTATCAGCTGTAAGGTCTACATAGCAGAGTCAGGAATTCTGCCTTTCCTCACAACTTGCTTTTCCTGACTTAACACACGTGCAAGTAACATACACACACACTGTATATCTGACAACATTTCGGCTGAGGACTGAGACCACTCTAAAGCACAAAACCCACCAGCATTTTTAAAATGGAGCCTTCTCAGACCAGCCCAACACCTACTAGTCTGAGCACCACAGCACAGCCCAACAAACTCCATTGCTAAGAGAAGGCCAAATCAAAAGGTATTACTTACATGTATGAGTCTTCTTTGTTACAGAAATACCTGTAGGGAAGAAACGACACCAAGGTTAGCAAAGCCACCACTGAATGAGTTCTTTTGACATGTATTTCATCATTCATCTACTTTATCAGACACACAGCAGCCACTCTGAAAGAGGAATGGAAATGGCCATGATTTGTATGTTAAAGGTGGAAGGATCCCCCCTCTCTGAGCGCAGACTTTAATGGTGCATTTTCTCCTTAAGCCTCACCTATAAACGTATCAACACGTATCGCTCCCACAGATACCTATCAAACCATCTGTGCTGCTGCCTCACAACTGAGGCTGATGCACCAGGGAGATACCAGCAACCCTCTATGGAAGCCCCCCTTTTCTTTTCCACGGTTAAGGATTTTCCCACACTCCTGTGAACTGGTGCCCATCAAACCCCCCCGACTGAACGGATTGCAGCCTGTTATTAAGTTCGAGTAGTTCCTTGATGGCAAGCTGTAGCTTATGCTCATTAAAACCAAATGAAACAGCTCTCTCAACATGAGTATTACTTGCCATAATTCCAAGCCAGATGCAAATATCTCCAAGCTGTTAAATACATAATTTCTGCAGTAATAAAGACGTTTTTATGCTAGACAGGCATGTGGTGGCAATCACCAGCGATGGGCCAGTGCCAGTGAAAGTGGAGAGGCATTTAAAAGAAAGCAGCAGAGTGAACAGAATGAGGCAAAATTCATAATACCAAACAGAGATAAAATTAACTCTGTTAAATGTCATTGGAATTCATGCTTGAATACGAACAATATTGTCTCCACTTTAGTAGATAACTGGTGACAGACTCAGACCCCTCAGTATTTAAGCTCCACTCTCCTTGGGGCGAATTTTATGAGAAGAGAAAGAGGTTACTGGAAACAGTACAAGTATTTGAAACATTTCATTTGTGATTAAGGCCTATAATGAAATTTTAGAGTTGGAATTGTTTGGCTTACTGCTCATGAAAGACAGAGAGACACAAATCTCCTCCATTACCCTCCAGTTCCTTCAACCACCTCTTCCAAACCAAATTACTAAGGAAAAAATAGGCTTTTATTTCAGGTTTCTCGGATGTGGAACATGTCGGGGAGGCAGTAAGTTTTATCAACCAATAAAAGCGTAGATACCTGATTGGCACATTCAGAGCTAACTTCCAAAGCCACCAATTTTCCAACTATTAATGTTTCTGATAGATCCAGAAACCCCTAATGCCAACCCCAAACATGGAGCCATCAAGTCTGACATAAATGCCATTAGGTTTGGTTTTTTTTTGCACTGGCTATTGGTTTTTTGGTTTGGAACTACCAGGCTCTATAAGTGTGAGCACTGGAACCTTTCTTTTCCCTGACAAGAAAAGCTGAGAGGCTCCAGGCTTTGGGAAGAGAAGTTCTGAGAGCTCCTCTGGGCAATTTTGTAAATGTGAGACACTGGTAAGCAATTTACAAAAATCAGCATACTAGAACTTGATTATGTATGTGAATTAATTTAAATTGAAAGGTCCTGGCCAAACATGCACATGCCTCATGCAAGGGATTAAAATTACAGCCACAGAGCGTAGGGCCAAGGTAGGCAGTAAGAACAAAAGAAAAATAAGCATAACAAAACATAAAACCTTTCAATGTATAAGTAGCTACTACAGGGGGCAAATTCATCCTTTGAATTGGTAATTTGTAAGAGCAAGCTTTTCATTGCAGGCCAGTCATTACTGGCAGGCTCAGAGCAGGGGGACAGGACAGGGGGTGTCACCAGGAGCTGAGCACTGTTACAAAACAAGAGCCCAGGGCAAGGAGAGGGGCAGAGAGATCTGAAGTACCAACAGAACCTCTGCACCCTTTGGTGCAAAAACCTCTCTCTGGAGGTTTTTCTGCCTCAGCCTTTGGATTTGAAATGAAGGCTGCTGTGGGAATATTGGCTCTTCCTGCAAGGAAGAGCATTTGTGCTGCTGTTTGACTTCTCCAGCGACCACTGAACAGCACGTACAGCTCCCGACAGCATCTTCATCCTCACAAACTGTCCTAACATCCCCTTGGCAGACACACTCGCCCCACCCTTGCCTATCCGGCCAAGTCCTACAATTTTAAGGCGTTTTTAGGGAATGGAAATGCAGGGGAAAAAGGTCTTAAATCTGAACACCATTTGCAAACCTTCCTCTCCCCAACACTCGTGCTAATAAATGGATCCAGCAGTGCTCTTTCAGCATTATGGGAGCCATATGTGTGCTTCTCGCTGAAAATAATGCTCTCTGTAAAATCACTTTGAACAGAAAGTGCTTATGCTGTCACTTCTGATTACCCACAGCCCCTTCACAATGGGATTTGCCACAGCACAAAACAGACTTAGCTGTATTCGCTGACTGAGGGCCTACTTCCCCTGCTACATGAGGCACTGATGGAAATATCAGTGCTTAGATTTTTCTGCCCAATTTTTTTCTCTTCTCCAACGCGAGACGTGTCGCGGGTTTTTCCAATCAGATGTTTCCACGATAATTACCGATCGCTATCTCGAAAGACCTTTGAGCTGGTTTATTCAGATATTTTTAGATAACCTTTTAAAGCAGCAGCTCAGAGGTAGGTATTTTTGCATCTTCCTGCATCATTCCACTGGTGGTTGCATTGAAAGCAAAGCATTTCGCTTTGAGCTGTGGTTTTGAAGTCACTAAACTAACTGCGATCCGGTGGAACGAGGATAAGTGTTGCCAGTGAGTTCAACAGGATTAGGCTTAAATTAATCAGAAATCTTCACTGATGTTAAAGCGAGTTATGAATTTTTTAAGCAGCCTCCCCTTTCACACAGGTAACTCTTAGTGACTAGAAAAACTGAGCAAAAAATGTACCAGCATATCCAAATGGTTACTTAAATTAGATGTATTATAATGAGTGCTTTAAATATAAATATTGAGTATGCAACACTGCCATCAGTTTTAGCTTTTAATGCAGGAAGCCAATGACTCTGCTATTCAGAACATTCAAGGTAGATAATAATATCCAAGAAATGGGTGTATTGTGGAAAAAAAAGAGTCGGTCTGAAAACCACTTAATGCAAAAAAAAAAAAAAGGGAGTTACAAGATCTCTGGCTCTCTCTGTGCCAGGGCTACATCCCACTTGTGTATATATGCTGGGATGCCTTTCCTATGAGCTGTATCCGAAAAGTTTTATGCAGACAACTCATCAGTTCTTTTCAAACCAACAGGATCTCCTACGAGACTCATTCTGCAAGTCCAACATACTCCAGTAATTTTCTTCACAACTGGGATTGCTCTCGTTTGTAAAGATTTCTGGGACTGGACCACTAGTTGAAGTAGATTTCAGTAGACACTATTTAATGAAACCTAAACTCAAAGCACCACTGAAAGACAAAGATTTATTTTTAATAAGTAGAGCACAAAGAACCTACTGATTCCTTTCAAAATGTTACTTCACATAAAATCCCATTTTGGAATGGGCTTCATTTCCAAATGCGATAGGTTGGAGAAATATGTGATCACTTGCCACTATTAGCACTGTCCTACACAGCCAACTTTCCCTCTCATCTAACAACAAATACAAAAAAAAAGGGTATAAAGCGAGGAAGAAGCAACAGTGTAACTTCAGTGTTGTTGCTAATACAGAAAGACTTCCTGACTTAACCAGCCAGACTTCAAAGTAAAGCAAAGGAAATGTCATGAAAATACCACAATCTATCAGTGCCATGGTTATCAGTGAGTGAAAGTTTCAGTATTACAGTTATCACACAATGTATCACTTCCTCAGCCGATCTGACATTCCTGATCAGCGCCAAATCTTAAACAAATTAGCAGCTCGCCCTTCTCATCCTGGCCATTGCCACGCAAGGCTCTTTGCAGCAACAATCGATTTCTTCAGAATGAAAGGACTGGATCCACCATTGCCTTTCCCTCCCCCTCCCACCACCAGGCAGTAATTTGCCATGATGGGTGGTATTTACAAAAATAGCCTGCTGGATGCAATGAACTTTGAAAAGAGTATCTACCAACAGAGACAGGATATTCTTTTGCAAGCAGTTAGCCTGACTGACCTTCACTAGCCAACTTCAAATGGAGATAACAATGTCTTCAAGTACAAAAAGAGACTCAGATATTTTATACATCATAAGCTATTTCTCACAGTTGCCCGTCCAAATAAAGCAGCATAATGAAACACTGCTTACTCTGTGAACCCAGATCCCTGCTGCTGTTGTACAGTTGTCAACTTCCCACATTTCAAGGGGAAAACACACTTTGATGTGCAGAAAGATAAGTAAAAAGTCCCCTGTCTGGCAGAATACATTACTCTGCAAAATATCAAAGCAGGATATTCTTGAGTGCAATTTTCTTAAACCTCCAAGAAAACTCCTCCTCAGAAGTTTGTGAGGATAAACACACGGCATCGCTGGCAGAGCTCAGAACTAATCTCTGGGACCTCTGTGAAGCACCAGTGCTTCCCTTTGCTGTGCTTTTTGTGCCCAAATCAGGTGATTAACACTGCCCTGACAGCTGTAAATCTCTGTAGATGCCTTATGTATACGATGCTTTGCTCATGTGGGTGTGTATATCAATCTATGTAATTTTTTTGCACTTTTCTCTCCCCTCTCCTCAGGCCAGCATTATGTCTCCAGCCTGTTTTGGAACCTGTACATTTTAGGCTGGACTGGAAATCTTGGGGAGGGGAAAAAAAAAAGGAGTTAAAATTTTGAACTAAGCCTCCTGCCTGACATACTGTGTAAAAATCCGAAAGGAAACACATTACAAGCTTGGATCCCACTGTGTTTCATCCTGTCACTCCACTTCTCTTTTACTGCCACCACACAAAGGTAGCAATTGTGGGGGAATATTATATGCAACACTCGGGCACTCGCAGAGAACCCACCGAGGCAGAATAATACATTGGAGCTGTATTCAGAAAGGAGCTCATCCTTTCAGAACCCTTAATAATGGTTTCCATTAAAGGCTGTGCAGATCTCTGGCTTGAAGGAGTTCTGTGATCTTCCTGGGCCACTGTTTACGGTGGCCAAGGTGAAATAACACACAGGCCAGAGCTGCAAATACAACGGAAGGGAACTTAATCAAACAAAATGATGTTGCAAACACGGTGTCCTTGCCTAGGACACAGGAGCTGTTAATGATGACCAGCACACATTACTGAAAGTACTCCAAGTAATTCCAATATTTTGTTTCCAAAATTGTTAAAGGACATTAATGCTCCAGGAAAAAAAAAAAATGAAATGATGTGCCAGGGCAGCAGGGACCAAGGACAACATCCACCAGGCATGTCAGAACAAGGAAGCTTTCCATAATTATGACCCTCCCCCCCCCCAAAAAAAAATCCCCCTCAGCTTCCAATATGACAAGGTAATTTTTTAATGTCAGATTCCAGTTTTTCCCAGGCCCATTCACAGCTTTTCTTGAAAAGGAAAGACCTCAGTACGTGAAACAAGGTGTTTTTCGGTATTACTTCTCAAATCATATGGTTATGTCAGAAGCAGACACCAAAGATTTTCCACAGCTCAGTTTTTCTTTTTTCTCGAATATATTTGAAATAAACAGGTTAAAAAGCCTAAGGATTTTTTTTTAAGAGTGTTTCAACCTTATTTTACTGAGATAGTTGACTTTTTTAGCCACTGCAACTCAGACTGGTTTCCTGACCCTGAGAGTGACTTTCTGCATCATCTGTGCATTTTATGACTTCATTTTTCAGCAGCTGACAGCCTCCCCCACCTCTAAAATCAGAGTAGTACCTGTGGAAACACGAATACAAATGACTGTAATTCTTTCAAAGTTACAGAGTATTCATAAGAGAGGAATCACCACTATCCTGAGTTATTTGTCATCTGCACAACTGACAGGTAAAAGAATTCCCCTCTCCTTCTAGATTTTTCCCAAATCAAAAATTCTTAACAGACCCCAAATTGATATCAAACCTCTGGTGCCCAAAAGTGCTCCAAAAGAAACAATAATTTAAGAAAAAATCCCCAAGACTCAAGTGCCCATGTTTAAGGCTGAGATGATGACACCACTGCTATCACAGATGCACTTGCTGTCAGATCACATTTAAAATACTAACTTCTCACTTCTGACTAATACTGGACAAACCCCATAATATCATTCTGGACAACTGAGCACATGCAGCTCCTTGTTTTAAATCTCCCAATAAATGATCAGTTCCGAGCTGTATGGAAACCCCAAGTTAACAGTCACTTGGTGCCAGATGGAAGAGTTGTGGATCTCACACACACAGATAGTTCCTCAGTGCTGGCATCACACGTGACTGCTGGCACAGAGTGCTGACCTTTTTTGGGGTTTTGTCTGATGATAGATCAAATATTGGACAAATATGAGAAAATTACAAACAAAACTCTTATTTGTAAAAATGTAAATTGGAAAGATGGTGAACTTCAATCATTTTTGTACAACCTCACTGACAGTCCCTCCCATTCTTTTGCCCTTGCAAATAAACAGTGCCTTAGATGAGAAATTAAACAGAATCTTCATTAAACAGCCGCAATGTTCTTACATGACAGATGTTGCCAGAGCACGGGCTAACCATCCATCCCACATCTGTAATGGGTTGAATTAAAACTTTGTCCATAAAAATATAAATAACTGGTTATAGTTACATAAAACCCATTCCTTTAACAATTTAAAAGAGACAGAGTTAATCCTGCAGAGAGAGACAGCCTTCGCCCTCAGTCACCACTCTTTTGACATGCTAATGAAGGGCCAAAAAGAACCAGACGCTGCTGATAAGAGACTGATAAGCAGTTGCTGATGGCATAAGAAGAGAAAGATGACAGAGGCCTGAGGAAAAAACTG